>CALSBV010010705.1:9169884-9183429 GCA_943590825.1 Bovichtus diacanthus
GTCCGTGTCTTGTCTGCTGCATGTCCACTTCATGTCCGTGTCTTGTCCGCGTCTTGTCCGCTTCATGTCCGCTTCATGTCCGCTTCTTGTCCACTGCATGTCCGCTTCATGTCCGCTTCATGTCCGCTTCACGTCCGCTTCACGTCCGCTTCATGTCCGCTTCATGTCTGCGTCAACTCCCTTGTTGTAGTGATGACAACACACGTCTTGACCCTGTAGTCCACAGGATGCACATTGATAAACACTTTTAAATGTAGCTGATATCTGGCTGATGAATCTTGTTTGCACTCTCAAAATGACGAGTTGATCCAGAGCCTCAGATGTGTTTAATTGATGGCATAATATTTGAGGGAAACATGTCATTAATCCAGACATCACTCTCAATAGCTGTTAATATGACAAAGCTATGAGTCGGCTCAGCAGCAGAGTTGCCTCTGGGGACTCGCTCGCTGTTTTTTTTGTTTTCTTTCTCTAATGATCCAAAGAGATGATGGAGGATCTGTCAGCTGAAGAGCTGTCAGGTGACACACGAGTTATACATTCATACACAAAGCAGCGAAGATCTGAGACTAAGCATGACTCAGCACGAGGCTGAAAAGCATCAGACTTCACATGAACAGTGGAGGAATATAACTAAGTACATTTACTCCAGTTGTACACATTCATGGTACTTTTGTGAAATTGTGAAATTACACTGCGATGTGCAATATCTCTGAGCAATATCTTTACACTTACACGGTACCACTGCAGTCGCACTTTACTTACCTACTTAACCATCCACTTAATTGTAGTGTTCACGTGTTTTTATTGTCTCCTTTTTTACCTTTCTGCTGTAAACATGTACATTTCCCCGCTATGGGACTAATAAAGTATTTCCTTTTTATGCAACGTATACTTCTACTCCACTACTTCCCCTTCCTGTCCAGTGAAAACCATGTATCTCCAGATGTGTTGATTCTTTGATATTTGTGATAACCTGAAGGATGAAGTGTTCCTTCTATGTGTTGAGAAAATTCTCCTCCTTCTTCGGCTAAATAAAGTCTTTAAAAGCCTCTGGGATCAGCTGGAAAATGCAAAAAAAAAAAAACACAAAGCTGAAAACAGGCAGATTTGTTTTGTAGCTTTTTTAGACACGTAGTTCTCAGAGGACAGCGACGCTATAAACGTGTTATGACTTTATAGAATATGATGCATGGCTGTAGATTTAACTACCCAACAGGATATAAAGAATCAGCACAACCTTAAACACCAGCAGTAAAATACAACACTCACGTTAATGCAGCGTGTTAATATTAATCCAGAAACATCAAATATAAAAGTAAAACACTGACCGGGAACATTTTACTGCACAAAGAATACTTTTACTTTTCATACTTTTCAGTACATTTTGCTGATACTTACTTTAACTCCAGTAAAGGACTTTTTACTTGTCGTGGAGTTTTTCTCAGTGTGTTATTGGTACTTTTACTTCAGTAAAGGAAGTGAACACAGAGCCGTGTGTTGATAGCTACGCTCTGAGGTCACTTTATGCACCTGCTGCTCAATTTAAATATCGAATCAGCGAATGAACACAGTAACTTCCTGGTTTGTTTAATATTCAACTAAAATCCTTTCTCTTATTTCCACACTTCTTCCCTCCTTCCCCTGCTCGTTCAATCTCATCCTTCCACTTTGCTGTTTTACTTTCTTCCTCATCTCACTGTGTGTGTGTGTGTGTGTGCGTGTGTGTGTGTGTGTGTGCGTGCCGCCACAATGCCCCTGAAGGAGGAACTGTTTTTCTCTCTTGTGCTCATCTTTTATTGAACGACACAGACGAGATAGACTTCAGGGCTTTTATTTATTTATTTATTTATTTTACTCACATTTATTTATTTCCTCGTTTTAACACTCTTGTTGAAAAAAAGTTCTTTGACCCTCCTGTAAACAATTTGATGGATGTTTCAGCACGCAGCATATTATTGTGCAGCATAAATGGACGGGATGCACAGAGCAATTGTTCCTGAATTTAATCCTTTCACAGAAAGAGAAAGTGGATGAAGTATTGTGCTGCGACTGTGTCCCTGTCTGTGATCTATTATCACAGAAAATGCTTCTGTTTCAATTCCACTCTACTATACACACACACACACACACACACACACACACACACACACAGAGCCTCATTACTTTTATTTTCTTTTGAGTTTTTTTCTGACATCATGCCAGCTATTCAGCTTTCAAAGCCTCTTATCACGCGTAGGAATTAATTCCTTCTTATATCTCTTTAGTTTTTGCAAACCACCTTTTGCGGCACATTAGAGGGGAAAGGAAGACGAAGAAGGAGAGAAAAAAGCGAACAAAATGAACGGCAAAGACGCTGAAAGAGGGCGTCTTCAATCTTACAATCAAGCAAAAAGGTCACGCAGAGATACGTGAGATTTTAACATGAAATGGGTTTTTCAAAGTTTCCCAAAGCGACACAATGACAAACTCCAGATCCAGCGAACAGCACGACATGTCAGACTCACTTTACAACAAAAAGATCCAAAAACACAAGTACGATGTTTGAATATTTAAAGACGTGTTAACAGAAACATGAGGATCCTCCTGACACTGCTGGACATCACTGGAAATAACTCCATAATGTGCTTTATTTGACCGTTTCTACCTGTAAATGAACTCAAATATTGATGCTAATGTTATGATCAACGCTATTCTTCATACTAAACAGCAATTAGATGAATAAACCTTTAATTATTAAGTAAGCAATAAACTGTAGTAGGTTTGGAAATTCCATATTTGCAAGTAAGTGCTTCTAGATTAATAAAATATCTGTGTTAAAACATGTATTTATAGTGGTTTTAAATCCCACTTCAGTCAAACTACAGTGTGTGCATGTGTTGGTGTGTGTGTGTGTGTGTGTGTTTTCTAAACGCCACGTCGACTCTACGTTTTTTCCAGACTATGATCCATTTCAGAGCTTATTCGTTACATAACTGTTATTATTGTCTCTGCTTTATGGAACGTGCTCTCAGTGGAGCCCAGAGTATAAAGCCTGATTATATAGACGTGCATTTACTGTAAGTACGAGTGCAACAGTAAATAAAAACGCTTGTACTTCTAAAGCAGCTGCGTCTCACAGCAACAGCACTGTTAATATATAAACATTTAAAAAAACATGCAGTATCTGGAGTTATTTTAATGAACGTAGACATTATTTTTTACTTTTCTTGTCCAATATTTCAACATGTTACTCTATTCTAATAAACACAACAGTCAGGTTTTATGAATTCAAAGGTGTTTTCATTCACGCAAATACAAAAGTAGCATCAATTTGAGCTACAGTAACAATGCCGCTGCTTTTTATGTGATGAATATTCAGATTACCTTCCTTTTGATGTAATAATGTGTCTTTCTGGGTTAATCTGGCACAAAGGGGATAGAACACACACACACACACACACACACACACACACACACGACTGATGAACAACAGCATGAAAGTTCATTTCTGAGCTCTGGAACATTAATTCAACACATTATTTGTTACTCGCCGTGTGTTTACCTTAGGACAGAGCCAGGCTCGCTCAGACTTTGAAAGAGAAATGTGACAAAAAGCTCAGAAATATAAACTTCGCTCCTCATCAGCTGAGAACAATAGTCAATAACCTGATTGTGCATCTTGTGAGCGACTCATTTATTTGCTCACCCACTGGTCGTCCTGCTGCTGGGCCTGAGTCACCTCCGGCCTGCATCCACACCTCACACTGCTCCTGCTGCTCAGCACCGTGTCCCAGAATAATATACTGAGGTGAATCACAAGGTTTCCACTGAGCAGCTCAGTGTCCTGCTCCTCCTGGAGGTGAAACACCCACAGGACGTGTTGAAAGTCCTCTTCACGTTTCCCCGTGTGACCCGTCTCCTCCTCTAACATCCTGTCATCAAGCGCCTCAATAATAGAAACGCCGTCACTCACAGTGAGTGTGGCCTGGTTGTTATCCGTCATCTTTACGGTTTCTTGTCCCGGTTACATCATTGTCTATTTCAGAGTCAAACTTTGTTTACGTCGTTTTTCTTTTCTTGGCTCAGCCTAAAGCGTTTGGAGGATATTTGTAGCAGTAGGATTCACTTCCGTTTTCTTTCCTTGATTTGAGTTTTTTTTTTTTTGTCAAGCTGTCATGTCCCATCGTCCATATGGGCACAAGATGACATTAGTTATAAAAATATGTACAATTTGGCAACAGCATATTGTACAAATACGCGGTCTTAAATGAGCCTAATTATGCTCTCCATCTGCCCCAAGCCCCCTCCGAGAACCATCACCTTACCGTGGTGGAGGGGTTTGGGTGCTCCTATGAACCTGAGGGCTGTGTTGTCTGGAGCCTAGTGCTCCTGGTAGGGTCTCCCATGGCAAATTGGTCTCAGGCGAGGGGCCAGACAAAGAATGGTTCAAGAACCCCAATGGCACATCAAAAAAGAGGAGGTGTGACCCTGCCCGGAGGAAGCCCGGGGCCCCCGTCTGGAGCCAGGCCTGGAAGGGGGGCCCGTCAACGAGCGCCTGGTGGCCGGGTTTGCCACGGAGCCCGGCCGGGCATAGCCCGAAGAAGCAACGTGGCACCCCCCCCCTCTCCATCATGTGGGCCTACCACCCGCAGGAAGAACCGTTGGGGTCGGGTACATTGCCAGACGGGTGGCAGTGAAGGTCGGGGACCTCGACGGACCAGACCTGGGCGGCAAAGGCTGGCTCTGGGGACGTGGAACGTCACCTCTCTGTGGGGGAAAGAGCCGGAGCTTGTGCGGGAGGCGGAGCGCTACCAGTTAGATCTGGTTGGGCTCTCCTCTACGCACAGTCTCGGTTCTGGAACCGTACTCCTGGATAGGGGTTGGACCTTATTCTTCTCTGGAGTTGCTCAGGGTGTGAGGCGCCGGGCGGGTGTGGGGATACTCACAAATCCCCGGCTGAGTGCCGTTACGTTGGAGTTCACCCCGGTAGACGAGAGGGTCGCCTCCCTACGCCTACGGGTTATGGGGGGGAAAACTCTGACTGTTGTCTGTGCATATGCACCGAACAGCAGTTCAGAGTATTCGGCCTTCTTGGAGACCCTGAATGGAGTCCTGTTGGGGGCTCCAGTAGGGGACTCCATAGTTCTACTGGGAGACTTCAACGCGCACGTGGGCAACGATGGAGACACCTGGAGAGGCGTGATTGGGAGGAACGGCCTCCCTGATCTCAACCCGAGTGGTTGTTTGTTATTGGACTTCTGTGCTAGACATGGGCTGTCCATAACAAACACCATGTTCGAACATAAGGATGCTCATAAGTGTACATGGTACCAGAGCACCTTAGGCCGAAGATCGATGATCGATTTTGTAATCGTATCATCTGATCTGAGGCCGCATGTTTTGGACACTCGGGTAAAGAGAGGGGCGGAGCTGTCAACTGATCACCATCTGGTGGTGAGTTGGGTCAGGGGGTGGGGGAAGAGTCTGGACAGACCTGGTAAGCCCAAACGGGTAGTGCGGGTGAACTGGGAACGTCTGGAGGAGGCCCATACCCAAGAGACCTTTAACTCACACCTCCGGCGGAGTTTCTCTGGCATCCCTGTGGAGGTTGGGGGCATTGAGCCTGAGTGGTCAATGTTCAAAGCTTCCATTGCTGAAGCTGCGGCGGGAGCCTGCGGCCTCAAGGTCTTAGGTGCCTCAAGGGGCGGTAACCCTCGAACACCGTGGTGGACCGCGGTGGTCAGGGAAGCCGTCCGACTGAAGAAGGAGTCCTTCCGAGATATGTTATCACGGGGGACTCCAGAGGCGGTTGCAAGGTACCGACAGGCCCGAAGGGCAGCGGCCTCGGCCGTGACAGAGGCAAAGCAGCGGGTGTGGGAGGAGTTCGGAGAAGCCATGGAGAAGGACTTTCGGTCGGCACCAAAGTGCTTCTGGCGTACTGTCCGGCACCTCAGGAGGGGGAAGCGGGGAACCATCCAAGCTGTTTACAGCAGGGATGGAACACTGTTGACCTCAACTGAGGAGGTACTCGGGCGGTGGAAGGAGCATTTTGAGGAACTCCTCAATCCGACTAATACGCCCTCTTTGATAGAGGCAGGGCTGGAAGATTATGGGGGATCATCAGCAATTTCCCTGGTGGAAGTCACTGAGGTAGTCAAACAACTCCACAGTGGCAAGGCCCCGGGGATTGATGAGATCCGTCCAGAAATGTTGAAGGCTTTGGGTGTGGAGGGGCTGTCGTGGCTGACACGTCTCTTCAACATTGCGTGGAAGTCGGGAACAGTGCCTAAGGAGTGGCAGACCGGGGTGGTGGTTCCCCTGTATAAAAAGGGGAACCAGAGAGTGTGTGCCAATTACAGGGGTATCACACTGCTCAGCCTCCCGGGTAAAGT
Organism: Bovichtus diacanthus; assembly: GCA_943590825.1. Taxonomy (NCBI): domain Eukaryota; kingdom Metazoa; phylum Chordata; class Actinopteri; order Perciformes; family Bovichtidae; genus Bovichtus; species Bovichtus diacanthus. Next base: position 9,176,259 of record CALSBV010010705.1, read on the forward strand.
CTACTCCAAGGTGCTGGAAAGGAGGGTTCGGCCGATAGTCGAACCTCAGATTGAAGAGGAACAATGCGGATTCCGTTCTGGCCGTGGAACAACGGACCAGCTCTTCACTCTCACAAGGATCCTGGAGGGGGCCTGGGAGTATGCCCATCCGGTTTACATGTGTTTTGTGGACCTGGAGAAAGCGTATGACCGGGTCCCCCGGGAGATACTGTGGGAGGTGCTGCGGGAGTATGGGGTGAGGGGGGCGCTTTTGAGGGCCATCCAATCCCTGTACGCCCAAAGCAAGAGTTGTGTCCGGGTTCTCGGCAGTAAGTCGGACTCGTTCCCGGTGGGTGTTGGCCTCCGCCAGGGCTGCGCTTTGTCACCAATCCTGTTTGTGGTATTCATGGACAGGATATCGAGGCGTAGTCGGGGGGAGGAGGGGTTGCAGTTTGGTGGGCTTGGGATCTCATCGCTGCTCTTTGCAGACGATGTGGTCCTGATGGCATCATCAGCCTGTGACCTTCAGCACTCACTGGATCGGTTCGCAGCCGAGTGTGAAGCGGTTGGAATGAGGATCAGCACCTCAAAATCTGAGGCCATGGTTCTCAGCAGGAAACCGGTGGATTGTCTACTCCGGGTAGGGAATGAGTCCTTACCCCAAGTGAAGGAGTTCAAGTACCTAGGGGTCTTGTTCACGAGTGAGGGGAAAATGGAGCGGGAGATGGGCCGGAGAATCGGAGCAGCGGGCGCGGTATTGCACTCGCTTTACCGCACCGTTGTGACGAAAAGAGAGCTGAGCCAGAAGGCAAAGCTCTCGATCTACCGGTCTATCTTCGTTCCTACTCTCACCTATGGTCATGAAGGTTGGGTCATGACCGAAAGGACGAGATCGCGGGTACAAGCGGCCGAAATGGGTTTTCTCAGAAGGGTGGCTGGCTTCTCCCTTAGAGATAGGGTGAGGAGTTCAGTCATCCGAGAGAAGCTCGGAGTAGAACCGCTGCTCCTTTGCGTAGAAAGGAGCCAGTTGAGGTGGTTCGGGCATCTGGTAAGGATGCCCCCTGGGCGCCTCCCTAGGGAGGTGTTCCAGGCACAGCCAGCTGGGAGGAGACCACGGGGAAGACCCAGGACGAGGTGGAGAGATTATATCTCCACACTGGCCTGGGAACGCCTCGGGGTCCCCCAGTCAGAGTTGGTCAACGTGGCCCGGGAAAAGGAAGTTTGGGGCCCCCTGCTGGAGCTGTTGCCCCCGCGACCCGACCCCGGATAAGCGGTTGAAGATGGATGGATGGATGGATCTGCCCCAAGCACAAATAACAACCAAGTTCATCTGCACAGCACATTTCAGCAACACATTCAACGTGATTTACACTAAACTACAGAAACACAATTGTAAGGGAATTCAAATACAATTTAAAAACCAAGAGCATAGAAAATTCAAAATAAAATAGATGATGACGGGTGTAAAATGCATGAATAAAAGTGACAGTGCAGTGTAAGAAATGAATGATTATTTGATTTATTAAAAGTCTTCAACCTTTTATGTAGAAGAACGGAGAGTTGCAGGACCTGCATGTTGAGTTTTTACATATAAAATATATATATAACTGAAGGTGTACAAAGTGTTGCTGCAACAGTTGTTTCCTCCCGAGATGAAGTGAAACTCACTGACATGGGATGGACCAATAGTTTAAAAACACTCCAGCAAGAGTTGCTCAGCACCGACGAAATTAAGAGAAGAATCTAAAACGCTAAACTCTAAATATTTTAAAGGTCTTTTTTACCGTAGTAACCTTACTTTTAAATACCATAAGGAACTTGAGGTTTGAGGAACTCCTTAGTTTCCATGTAAAATCACAGGCGACACTTCTGCGCTGTGAATAATGGATGAGCGCTACAATCCTCTGCACTTTGCTCACAGTGAGGATGCAGAGAGAGACTAGATGTGGATTCACCCAACAGCATTCTCCATAAGCTGGCAGGGCAGCAGAGGGGTGACACAGTGACACACACACACACACACACACGCACGCACGCTGAATCCCGAAACAGGCCACACATACATATGCATGCTTTGTTTGGCATTCTGTGTCATCCAGGGAGCTGTGAGTGAAGTGCGTCCTGCGATGCCCTGAAGAGGAGGAGCAGAAGGTGAAGGTACAACAGGCTGGGACGCCCGCTGCTGCCCGAGAAAAGAAACGCACATTATTCATTATTCAGTGTGTTTAAGTGTGAAGCCTTAATTGTTTCACGTGTTTAGGTTGCGTTCACACCTGCGTCACTAATCCGTCTCCTGGAGTTCAGTTCCTTGTTACTGTTGCTATGGTTACTTGTTACTGTTACTATGTTTCCAGTTGGACATTCTGTTGCTAGTGGCAACCATGACTGGGAGAGTTCCGTACAGTTGTTGTTGTTTTGTTTTTTGTTTGTTTGTTTGTTACATCCATCATTTTGTCTGATCTCTGCTAAACATGAGTCAGCATTTTAAAAAAGTCGATGGGTTTTTAGGTAAAAGCCTGAATTTTTTTACTTTTCTCCAAAAATGATAAAAGTGCCATTCATTTGTGGGCAGGAATAACTCTGAACAAATCGTCTAAGTATCATAAACCTTTTTCTTTGCCCCAGATCTTATTTTTTTTAAATTATAATCCAAAATCCAAAGGGAACCAGTGCGACGTTAACTTCCTGGTCGCTCTCTCTATGGTCACGACGTCGGCCAACACTTAATATTCTTTGTTTTAAAGGTCACATGCTGAGGCTGCATTCTCAACGTGACAAACTTTTTGTTTCACTTTTGCAACTGGTAGCCTATAGTGCTTTTTATTTATTTATTTGAATTCTAACCTTGGTAATGAAGTCATGAAACAACAGTCATATGAATTCTCCTGAACATATTTTGTGACGTTTTCCATCAGGGTCAAGGAAAAGTTGTTTGTGTGTTTTTTATTTTAATTTTTTACTATTTTACTCTCCTGTCATTTCTGATGCAGACACTCCTGGACTCACCTGAGTGCAGCTTAACGTTACTTCATTACAAGTTAGTTATATCAAAATATTAAGGTTATATTACATATATAATATCTTTTTTTATATAACAATGTTGTTGTTATAGTTGGAGGTCGTGTGGTATGGACGTGAAACAATGTTAGATAGAAATAGGATACAATTAAGATACAATGTGTTGAATATATATATATATATATATAATATGGCTACTGTACTGAATGATAAGTGCGATAAAACGATACACTGTGCAATAGAAAACAGTGGCATGTAAAAGTTATGTATTGATAAGGAAGTGCGATCAACGCGCGTGATGGAGATGTGTCGCTGTAGCTCTGCAGGCTCAATAACACAGATTTATTCAGCCAAACATCAATGAGATTATTAACAATGTGACACCTTGTAGGATGTGAAGCACGTGAGCGTCACAGGAGCGTGTCACTGCTGCTGCTGCAGTATGAATGAGTTCACTGGAGTCGCAGTTATGATGCTTTGAATGCGTCTAACGCAGAGTTTCCTCTGTAGAACCTGCTCACACAACAACCGTCCGCAGAGTTATGCAATTATGTTTCAATCTGATCGTTTGCCCTGCAGTGTTCACGCTGCATGCTGTATATTTCAGGGAGCAAAGCGAGATTAGATTGTTGTGGTTATTATGTTGTCAACTTTATTACTTTTTGGGCGAGCCACCGGGCTCACCTAATTGGATTGTGGTGGCCTGTATTCCCTCAGCAAGACGAAGCTTAAACCTATAAAATATTCCAATTATTTAGCTTGAAGAAGTGAAGCGGAATGTGTGCCTTCATTTTAATATCCGCTAAAAATAGAAACACAGATGGATGACAAGCGTGTGTGCATGTGCATGTGTGTGTGTGTGTGTGTGGTTACCGACTCAATCCCCAGTGCACATTGAAACACAATAGAGAGCAGTCCATCATTTTGTTGCACCAGATGCAATCCATATTCCCACAGCTCCCCCCCCACACACACATTTTCATTTTTTCTCCAAAACACCAGCTCACCTCCTGCGTCTTTTCCGCCATTGTCCTCCTTTAAATGTGTGTCAGAAACACAAACAGTGCTCCACGCACACACACTTCATATATCTTCATTAGCCTCGCTTTGCTCTGTCACGTTGCTGATCTGGAGTCGGCTGAAGCTGAGCCAGCACGTCCCTCTTCATTATTCATTAAGAGCGAGTTTAATGAGGATGCGGCCCATTTACAAACCATCACAAGCAGTGATCACTCCTAACATATACGCCGGCGTCGCATACATATTCATGACTTGATTGACAGCCAAAATATGAAGCCATTAGTCTGTGCACGGACCAAAGTGGTGGTGGGCAATATGATGCGTCTGCAAAATGTCCCCTGAGCTCTTTAAAGTGACGTCACAGCTTCTTAGGCCACTGAGCAGGACTGCTTTATAGCAATATTTACACTTTTCCACAATAGATTGATTTGACGGATATTTAAAAGGTTTTACAGGTTGCTTTTCTGCAGCAAAGTTAACAAGAGTGACAGAGATGTTACACACACACACGCACACACACACCTGATCAGTGTCTACTCAACACACTGTAAGTGTGTTTGACATGGTGTGCAGGACCCAAATCAGACATTCTTATCTGACTTTTTCTTTTTCTACAAATGGTTTCTAAAGCGAAACTTCCGAAAATTGACTCCGTTTCACACACCACCCCTAATCCGAAGGGAGGGCGGTGTCTTACCCCAAATCTTGCCGGACTCTCGGGGTAGTGAGGTGCTTTACCTGCTGCAATGTTTCCCCAGAGACACTTTAATCATCGAGTGACATTCATATGCATTAGAAAAATACATGGTGGCAGAAATATGTTCCTAAAAAAAACTTGAGCGTAAAAAAACTTCAATTACTTTGTTGTGCTTGTAATTTAAAGTAGAGCTGCAGTGAGTTGTTTTTCATGGGTTTGTGTGTGTGAAGGCTATAGTTAGCTTTAGACAGTAAGATAGTTCAGTAACATTTCATCAGTGTGTTAGGTTGTCTTTCTTTCTTTTCTTTATACACACAGATCATGTGTCAACACAAAGATAATAAAACCGTGACAGTACTTCCAAATATAAACTCTGCGCCGAGCGAAAATCAAAGTCTGGACTTTAATTCTCTCTGCTGCAAATGTGCATTTAAACTCAAGCATGAGCTTCTCTGCACGTGTCACACACACCTTAACTAATACACTCTCTACTCTAATGCTCTGAGACGGTCGCAAGTTTAAAAGTTTTGTTTTTGCACAGTTTCACACCTGCAGGCTGATCAGATGGAGGCCACAATATCATGCGTAAAACAAAACACGTGCTTTTGTATCGGCGTCCTTAAGCAGTTTAAATCTCAGACAGAAGGATCTATATCTTCCTTTAACTTTAAAACCAGTGGTGGAATGTAACTAAGTACAATTACTCCAGTTCAGTACTGAAGTATGACTTTGAGGTATTTGTAATAGAGTATTTCCATTTTGTGCTACTTTGCATAATTAACAAATATTGCACAGTTTACTCCACTATATGTATTTGACAGCTCTAGATGCTCATCTAGATTTAGATTACTAATACATAATATAAATCAACTTATACATTATAGGTTAGCTACAGCAGTCGATAAAGAAATTCTAATGAGCTCCACCTTTAGCAGCTGCAACATGAAAGTACTTTTGATACTTTCAGTGTGTTTTGATGCTGATGCTTTTGTTTTAATGCGTCCACTACTGAACATTCCTCCATTTCCCTCCAACCAAACGCGGCAGCAGCTGTTGCAGCTGATTAACGCAGCTGCTGCAGGGGCCCGGATGACGACCTCCTTCATGGTAGACCTGTAGACCTGTGGCTCAGGGGAAACACTGGCTCTCTGCGCTCGTGTGGCTGCGTCGCAATTATTTCAGGCGATAAGCAACAACTCGGACGGGGAAAAGGAAAGCTGTGGTTCTAACATCCAGCTCGGATTTAGTGTTTACCCCGAATGACACAACTTAAAATGCTGTTGGCCAACAAATGTGCTAATGTGGTACAATATTTCTGTTCCGAGCTCAATTTGTGCTGACTTTTAATCAGATTGATCGTGGGCCACAGTCCTGCAGGTCCTGTGTGATGCAATCGTTTCAAATCAGTCAAATATTTCATGGATTGTAAAACACTCAGAGAACAACAAGTAATATATAAGGACGTAAACATGCATTTCACTGTGGATGGTGATCGGCAGGATTCAGAGTCAATCTACTCCCAGACTGGACCAATTAGAGCAGCCATAAAAAAAATGACTTAAAAATGGAAAAGATGTAGAAACAATATAGAACAAGTATTTTTCAAGAGCATATTGAATCACAATAGTCACAAGTTCCATAAATTACGAAGCACAAATGACAAATAAACCATCTAAGAGTCAGAATCTGCTTTACTGGTTTTAAATATCTGAACACATCCAATTATTTTGACTCTTTAATTATTTGAAACTTAATTTTCATCAAAAAAGCTTGAATGTGAAAAAAAAATGTTCATGAAAAACGCTTGGAGGTCAAAAAATACTAAATTTTTTCATGAAAAAAAGCTTGAATGTCAATGAAAACTTAATTTTCATGGGAAAAAAAATATTTAAAAAAAAAACTTAATTTTCATGAAAAAAGCTTGAATGTAAAAAATAACTTGATTTTCATGAAAAAAGCATGAATGTGAAAAATACTACATTTTTTCATGAAAAAAATCTTGGATGTGAAAAAATACTAAATTTTTTCATGAAAAAAATCTTGGATGTGAAAAAATAATTTCTTTTTATGAAAAAAGCTTGCATGTGTAAAATCTATCAGCATTTACCGTTTAGATCACATATGAATGAAATGCTTGTAGAATCCTTGTTGTATTTGTATTGTTGATTTAATGTAGAGAAGGTCACATAAAGCTCAATATTAACCTGTAATGTGTAATATACTGTTGGAGATAAGCAGGTCTATTGTTGTGGGATAATTGGAGAGTTAGGTGAGTGAGGGTTTTTTTATTGGTTAAGTGGTGCTTGGTCTGAACAAGTTTGAGAACCCTGGTGTAGTGGGACACTGCATATTTAAAGTATGTGCATGATTTTTTTTTTTCTGTCAGTAAATACACCTTATTGCAGGTGACTGTGTGTGTGTGTGTGTGTGTGTGTGTGTGTGTGTGTGTGTGTGTGT
>CALSBV010010705.1:9183439-9200060 GCA_943590825.1 Bovichtus diacanthus
TGTGTGTGTGTGTGTGTGTGTGTGTGTGTGTGTGTGTGTGTGTGTGTTGTATCTGTGGTGGGCCAGTTACTGTCATATGATTTTGAGTCCAGGCAGGTTTTAATAAATGAAGAGACATAAGGCTAATGTTATTCTGTTCCTATCGATAAAAGATGAATTTGTTGAAAAAGCGAGAAGGACACCGCTCTCTTTGGGTGTATTTTAGTTTCATTGATTTACTGATATGAGGAGAGAGGAATAAATGTCCCCTGGCAGTCCACCTCAATGACATACACATAATGGCAAAGGAAAGTGGCCTGGGCTCAATAAATAACGCTTCTTTTTTTTCTTCTTTTCTTTACTATAATAACCTCAGTGTATTGAAAAATACTGATAACAATGGTGCTTAATAGCCCGGCCCATTAACCAAGGGAATGAGCCGTATTTGTGATAGAAATTTGTGTCATGTGCAATAGTGTCTTCTAACTTCTTCAGTGCTTGTGCACATACATTGAGATATCTGGAGTGCCTTCAAGCTCACAAACTGTGGAGTAAGAAACCAAATTAAACCAAATTCTTCCATCAGGGGCCATAAATGTCCATCCGACTGCAGTCCGGCTGCACAGGCTGACGAAAAGAGTGAACTATCAGAGCGTTTGTTTCTCAGATGAGAGTTCACAGCAACACATCGTCCTGTCAGTCACCACCTTCACTTTGTCCCTGAACGCTTTCTTCTCTTTATAAACTGAGGCTTTGTAGGTTTCGTTGGTAAATGATTGTAGATGCGATGGTATTTGTGGGAGCTTATTGGAGCCCCCTGCTCTGGCCGTTGGTATCTTCACATAAAGCAACAACTGAGCCCGTGTGATAACCTTGTACGCTGTAATGAATCATTTCAGCATCTGGGAGCTTAATCCCTCTCCTGATGGACCACGAGGCTCTTTCTTGTTTCCACCTGATAATAAATGTACACTGTGAATGCTTACCATGGCTTCCTTCAATAAGTAAGCGTCACACTTTGTTCCCTTTTCACTGTCCTCGAAGATTTGTGGGGGTTATTGACCCACAAAGACAAAACAATCAGTGAACAAGAGTGATTTATGAAGTGTGTGTGTGTGTGTGTGGACTTGTACTTTTCACATTGTGAATCTTTATTTTTTTGAAACAGAAATTTCCTCCGTTGCTCGCAGACTTTATCAGCCGTAGCTGCGTACATGATGTCATAAATGGCGGGTTAAGGTCTCAAATATAACAGGAAGTAAAAAAAAAAAAGTGCAATACCGGCAGACTGTACAGATTGCAGTTTATTCAGGCTTAATTCAGCTAACCCCTATGTAAATACAATGTATTTGTCGTAACATAGATGCTGTATGTTGTGTTATCAGCCTCCAGTCACACACTAATGTAACTAGAAGATATTTAATGATAGTGTCCTTTTAACCACAAATCGTATATCAAACAAACTGTAATCCACTTACAATCGGGTGATAATGATGACAAAATGATTGTGTAATTGAATTATACTGCACTTGTTGTCTCTTTGTTAAATGCTTCTCCGTGTTATAATTGAAGTCCCACACAGCCACGCACAAATTCATCAATTTTCAATTTTTGGTTCAATTATAACACCTTTCTGAAAACAATAAACGCAGACAGAGCTGCAGTGAACACCCTCAGTGGTACGTGGGGAAGCGTTAATAGAAACCATAAAAGCATTTGTGTCGTCCTTTGTGATTATGATTATGTGAGGTACTGCCTGCAGCTGCCATTCCAGTCAGTTTTACATTTTTTATTCAGTTGTGCTTTGAAAGATGAAGTGACGTCACTAAAATCCCACTTGGTGCATTCATGTTCCATGGAAGAACCGTGTACTTCATATGACCTCCCTACAGGGACTCACTGGTAAAAACTACGATGAGAAAAATCCATTACATTTTTTCTAATTCTTTTATTTTGAAGGTTTGTTTTTTACAAACTTACTTTCATGTTGAAAGACTAAACTTTTTTTATTAAATTTTTTTTTATTAGATGAAGTACCTAAGATTTTTAAGGAAGACCAACTTTGTTTCAGGTGTGTAACGTTTGGTTGTCATGTTTTATAATTTTTGTGAGGCTAAACAGGAAGTGGCACAGACACAGTATATATTATATATTTTAAAAATATATTATATATTTTAAAAAATTAAGACAATTTAGAGTAAATTAATTAAAGTCACATCCATAGATACAATACAGTTGTCTGGTCCATAACCAGTATTGACTTTTATAATCGTGACAGACAGGAAAACATATGCACCTGAAAGAAGTCTACTGAGCATGAAAAACAGCTTTAATTTTCAAGATTTTACCTGCGATATTGGAAAAAAAAACAGCTTGTCAACGCGGGGGGAGAGTAACCGAACATGACAGCACTATTAGGAGTGAAAATCTCACTTTTTTCTTTTTTTAAAGGCTTACCACCCAGTGTGTTCACTACAGTGTGACAGCTGGGACAACTGTGACATCCCTAGAAAAGAGGGGAGATTAGAAATAGCATTTCTGAGTAGTGAGCCCCTGTGGTTCAGTCATTTATGCTCTCAACTACTGTCTTGATTCTGAGATTTAATTGGACACCATAGCTTTTCCTTTTTTTTATTTTGTTTGTTGGGCTTTTCATCAGACTGATTATTCAGTGACAGAGGTGCATACATATGTACACAATAAGAATAGTGTGTCGCTTAAAATCGTTAACTTAACCAGAAACAATACACTAACAATGTAAAATAGACATATTAAGACACGCGGTACCCCGATAAGTGTTTTTATTGTATGTATTTATATTTGTATTTAATCTCTTGATCTATTATCTCACCGGTATTTCATTTTTTTAATATTGTTTTCACAGCACATATGAAAAAACTGTTTTCTCATCAGTGTGATGAGAATACAGCTGTTTGAAACGCCAATTAGTGGGTTTAAATCCACCTAATTACACTAATTTAATTCAGCGGATTGACTCACACCTATTGTATATAATAGGTGTGTGTTTGCATTCCTCTTACTCTTCATGAGGTTTTTTTTATTTTTTAAGAAACGCAAGTTCAAGTAGTCCATGTAGTCAACTTTGGGGGGAACCAAATCTGCCTTGGGTAAAAAAAATCTATTAATAAAACCCCCTTACAATAATGTCTCATAGTGCTTTGTTTTCTCTTTATTTTTATTTTCTTACCTTTTCTTGTTTCATTGTATGTAATGTCAGGGATTAGGGACTAATACATCACAACCATAATAATATAAATAGAAACCTATGCATGTTTATATGAAATCAAGTCCAGACGTTGTGACCAATGTTTAGCAAAAATGTTTTATTTACACATTTTACAAGTAAACTTGGGCGAGCAGCAGGGGCGTTTACTCTGCTCTGCTTTCATTTCATCACAATATATATATATATATATATATATTTATTTATTTATCAATACGTGGACTTTAGATTCTTCAATTTTGTTTTTTAAATTTAAATCACAGTATTGCAAACAACAACACCCACTCCATTGAACGTCACATCACCACGTTCGCCACAATCGCTGTCTCGCTCACACTTCCTTTTTCCGATTTTTTCCCCACGGCACTTGAAGGCAGCGCTGCTCCCATCCTACGTGAATGCAGCATAAACTGTTGAGGTGATCCATGGCAACAGAGGAGCGGCAACCAACCGCCGAGCCTGTCCGACACACACACACACACACACACACACATTCACTCACACACACTCACACACACTTACCTCCGATCTCCACACGCTCTCCGTCAATGTAGCCGGAATGCTCCGAGGAGGACTCACTCCTAACGGCCGCCGTTGAGAACATTTCGGCGGCATCAAGGTGACCGACCGGGAGCCCGTGAGCCAGCTCACCCGAGAAAACGGCTCCACATCCGCGGCAGGTGACAGCCGAGAGGACCCGCAGCTCGGACGGAAGATGGTAGTAGCTAACGCGTCTGGAGCTTAACAAATCACAACAACAGCAAACAAAAAAATTTACTATTGTCCGGACCCGAGCAAAATGAAACCAAATTTTAACAGTTTGTGGGCTAAAAAGGCTTCATATTTTTGATTAGGTTTTGTAGTGTCGCGGCGAAAACCAAAAAAAAAAAAAACCACACACTGTCCCAGTCCTCTCCACCGCTGACTGGCCGTCTACTTATCCCGTTTATTATTATTACTATTATTATTACAGCCCATATCTCTCTTAAGCATCTGAAGCATCATCGTGAAGATGGCGACTGGGTCGGGTTGGCAGCAGTATTACTGCCCTGCCGGTCAGGGGAAATTTAGTGCATCCACGACAACCAGCATGTCCTTTCAGACCGGCATCGCCATGGAATATACCCAAGACCTGCACCTGAAGATGAGCAAGAAAATAGCACAGCTAACAAAGGTAAGGACCGTTAATATGAGGCCTGCTCTTCACTCTACCTGAGTGGTGTATAAACCCTTGTGTTTGACCCTGTTCCTCCCGTGTGTGAGAACGGGGCACCAAACTCCGTTAAGAATTTTGCCTATTTAGTAATTCATCTCTTATAGCCGAGGCTTTCCTAACAGGTATAACGCGATTTTGATTTCTTCCTGAATTTCAAGAATATAGTAGTACTTTCGGCGTTCATAAAACACAAAAAGCACGCATTTTACAGATTAAAATGATTAACTTTTACAATTGATTCACAATATCACAGTGCTCACTAAAGCCCTATTTTCGTGTGGGGAATAAGAGGTGAAATAATGATGAAAGTTGGATTTTAATTAAAATACATGCTGCTTTTCATTTTAATTGTACGCCGAATTCAAATGCAGCCTCTGTTTTTTCTTTATGTCTAAAGACTACAAATAAAAAAGCATGAATTGAAGTCAAACAGCAAAGAAGCCTAAAATGGGGAAATACTTAAACGGAGTTTGGAGAACATTCATGTTCTCACTCGAAAGAACGGCACGATTGGGAGGAATGAGCTACCTGCAGGCGAACCCTCTCTGTTCGGATGCTGCATCCATCAATATTGGGTCATTAGCCACGACATTAATCAGATCAGTCATTAATCACCTGTAGCAGCACAGGCTGTGCTGGCATTTTGTTTTACTTGTTAATGTTGTTTTGGGGGCTTATATATAATTATGCAGCTAAATAAGGCACTTCCTCCAAACTTTGATCCTTCATGATGACAAGCAGTACTAGGGAATGAGACACAGATTGAAAATAAGACTCGGGCTTGCTGATAACTGAGCATTTGATTATCCTGTTGCAGTTATACAATTCTCTTTACTACCTCCACATTTGCTTATTTAGAATATTTTTTTATTATATGCATTGCAATTCCCCTGTTGATATGCCAGAGTGTATGTGTGTGTGTGTGTTGAATTAGAATTGGTGTACCTTTTTTGATGTACATTACTCTTAAATATGTATTCATACAGCATGTAGGAAAGCGTGTGCTGCTAGTACTGTAGATTCAGGAGCTTATTAACAGGAATTAGTTCAGTTAAACGTGTTATTTGCTTTGGCCCAGCTGACTAGGATGTACACTGAGCGTACCTGTGGGCTTTCAAGGGCATTTCAAATGCGTTTTACCCTGAGGAAGCAGTGCTTTCATCTCTCACTTTCCAAAATGACAGGGTTCAAACTTCTAACACAATGTTTCCACCACATTCACCCGGGGTCAAAGCATGTTTACGGTTCCAGTTTGTCATTATCATCACACTGTATAGGTCTAACGGTGCCTGCGGCTCACACAGGTTTCCAGGTGGCTTCTTGGGGGAGGCCTTCTCTTTGCTACTGAAGGTGTTGACACCTCAACTTGGTTAAATCCTCTAAGGATTTGCTACTGACACTGACATAAGATTTGTGCTCTTAGTATTTCTCTTTGTTGCTGAGGAAGTGGAGGCTGAAAAAAAAAAAAAAAAAAAGAAATCATAATTCAGCAGCCTTGGGCTAGGTGTGTGCCAAGCCTGAGTGCAGTGTAGGCTCTTTAAAGTCACATTGAAATGGGGGGGAAACACATTTTTTATTTTTTTATTACCTTGTTATCTTATTCTCCACACCCTAACACCCTGTATACCTATTTAACAACCACGCCAAGGAAATTACATTCAACATATTTTCTTAGGATTTTTTGCTTCTTACTCTTCAGTTGCATTGCACCAGTAGCCATATTAAGTGTGACGAAAAAATAGTTTCATTTTAGCCACGTTTTCACTTGGATATGTAGATGTATTTTGACCTGCACGTTTTCAACGGGGCACAGTGCAATGCCAACACGGAAAAAAAGGTTACCAAATAACATGCCTATTGGAAAAATTATGCACACAACATTGCCTCACCGGCTGTGCTAAATATGCATTATTAATGCACAATTAATTTCTTCCACATTTCAGGTCATTTCTTTTAAAAGGAAAGGCCAATCATACAGACGCTTCTGCAAAGGGTTACTCGCATTTGAATTGTAAAAATATTAACATTGAATTCATCTTCATGCCAGTGTTATGAAGCTGTGCAAAGAGCGTTGTTTGTCCACGTGATGTCTCCGGGGCATGTTCTGTGGCTGTGAAGGGGATGGGCAAGTGTGGAGAGTGTATCACAGATCACTGAGTGGAAATTTCACATAGTACGTGACACATCCGCCTGGGAAGTACATAAAGACAAATAATTGAACAATCAATCGCAGAGGGAAAATAAGAATTTCAAGCGTAGTGATCACAAAAGTGCTTATTTTTATCAGGACTATGATGATGATGATGGTGGCATCAGAATATTACCAGTGAAAGTGGAGGTCAACAGTGTTTCCAGCTAGTATTTGCCAAATAAAACAATGCAATGTTATTTTAATATGTCGAGTCACGTGGCTCCCACAGGCGTCACATCTGAGCCTCGTATCTCCCGTGCCTTGTTGTATTAAGCCATAACAAAGCGGGGGAATGGGCCGATCGCATGCAGGCCATCTGCTCACACTGACCGCTGATCTCCGTGGGCCAGAGCTGCATTCAGGAATAAATAGCAACCTTGAAATCTCCGTGAGCAGCTCTCTGACACATTACAGGCTGAATGCTTTCCAGCTTGCTGTGTCTGAGGACGGCTCGAGAGCGATTGAGGCATCTGAATTTCTTATCTCGCACTTTGACTGGCCTACTTTAATCCTGAGTGTCTTGTTGTGTTCTTACTTTGCATAGGGTGGCGATGGATCAAGATCATCTCCCATTTTTTTAAATTTAGACACTCTTATGTTGTGAAATTCTGGATCCTGTCTTTGTTGTATTCCGGGGCATTTGAACTGGCCTCTTCCTCTTTGATTTCCCTGATTTCTGATGATTATCTGCCCTTTATTATTGCACCAATACAAAGTACAGTGTGCAGCAGAGTTGTCGGTTCAGCTTTCACTCAAGCATTGGCTCTGTATACGCTTTTGCATGGACTTCATGCATTGTCAGTAAATCAGTCAATGATTGCCGTTCTCCTGTGGCATTGCATTTCACGATTTGTGACGCAAGACTTGTTCGCTGCCACTGTTATTTAAAACTTCTTGCAGTAATTTTTAATCCCATAAAGCTGCTTTCCGGCCCTTTGTGTAGTTCAGGCTCTGCAAGGATTTTGCTGTCATAATTTTTTTGAAATCCGTATTTCATAACTTATACTCTCTGATGGTTTTGCCTTTTTCTTTTTTTTTATTGTAGTGCCTCTGTCAAGAAGAAGGCAATGTAGGTTTTTTTTCTTTTTTTTTGCTGCTATGGCAACAAGTTTTATATGAATCATAATTCAGGACTTCGGCATGTAAGAAGTGGGCCGAGGAATTTTAAGGGAATAAGCCTGATGTTGTTGCCTGTCCACCGTGAATCACAGTGAAGTTTCTGGTTGTTGTCAGAGCGCTGGCACAATGTCATTTGCATCGTCAGGGGAATGCCTTAATACAAATGTGTGTGTGTGTGTGTGTGTGTGTGTCATCAGCAATGCCTGACTGACTTTAGTGTCAAAGTGAGTCAGAAATAGACCTCTGAGATCTCTATGTATTTCTGGACGAAGGGATTGAAAGAGACAGTAAAATACTGTAGTGTGTGTGTTTATGTGTTTATGGGTGTGTGTGTGTGTGTGTGTTTGTGTGCAAGTCATATTCTGTAGTGCTGTAGCACCACATCCTCATCGTGTACATGAAACGTTCAACAAAGTAATATTCAAATGTGGACGAATAGGACTGCATTTGGAAAAAACGTCTTTTTGGACGGCAGCATCTGCTAATATCCCCCTGCCTGCTCCTCAACATTTCTTTCAATTCGTTATGATATTGTGCAGCACACACTGGGGAATCGACTGTACAAACATGTGGGGAATTGGACGTTCATTGAGTGAGTGTAATGGCTGAAATTAGTGCTGAAAACACATACAAATACGCTGTCATCACTTGGCAGCGACATTAAAGCCAAGATGTGTGTGTCTGTGTGTGTGTGTGTGTCTGTGTGTGTCTGTGTGTGTCTGTGTGTGTGTGTGTGTGTGTGTGTGTGTGTAATCCAGGGGTGGCAGTGCAGTGATCTGTGTAGCTCTGCAGGGTTAGAGAGCAGATGGTCCGAGCAACATGACTCCAGTCTTGGGAATAGAGCAGAGGCTGATACAGCAGGGATTTTAAATCCTGATACTGCTTATCCCAAACCATCCCAGACATTTCTTAAAAATGTCTATGTTTTCAAATTAAAATGCAGAATTTTCCTGACAAAGCTGTCATACAAATATTAGCATATCCAAGAAATGTGACGTGAACTGTTCTCCGAGCAGAGTGCAAAATTCCCCCACTACTACAATGGTTAATGCTGCGGCTGCTACTATTATTATCCTTACTATTATTAGTCACAGTAATTCTTATTGCTAGCCACTCTCCGTCTGCTGCTGTTGTTACAGCATTGCTAGTCTAATTTTGGGCACCAAAGGGAAGCCTGTGTTATCAAAACCTCAATAAAATCCTCTCAATTAAAACAAATATTTCCAGCAAACCGATTAGAAGCAGTTACTGTCATTTAGCTGTTGAGATGTTACTTCCTGTGTAAAGAAAAGGACTGATTTGGTTTACACACAGATACCTAGCATTTAGTGTGTGTGTGTGTGTGTGTGTGTGTGTGTGGTGCAGGGTGAGAGAGATGACAAAACATGCAGAGTGACATCTCTCTAAGCTCTTATTTATCACAGGAAACAGGAAGTGCAAGGAGGAGCGACGCCACCGTTTTAGGTCCTGAGAGTGTTTTCTGGAGGTGACACACTGGAAAGATTGGCCCTCACAGCAGCTGAAAGTACCGGGCCATGAATTTTGACTTTGTTATCTCTAAATAGAATTTTAGGAGAATGAAAACACAGAGGAGATGTGTGTGTGTGTGCGTGTGTGTGTGCGTGTGTGTGTGCGTGTGTGTGCGTGTGTGTGTGTCAGCCTGCTGCCGCTGTGAGGGGTACAGCTTATTAACCTCTGCAGGATGTTCTTTCGCTGATTGTCACAATTTACTGTCAGATTTCATTAAGATACGCCCACACACTTACACGTGCACACACTGAAACACACAGTCAGGGAGAAAGATAGGTTCATATTGGCCTCCAGCCACTATCCAGTACGAATAAAACACTGCTGACACGCCTGTTGACTTGCACACACAAGCTTGGAGCGAGGTGTGTGTGGAGGGTGATTTTGATGAGTCATTCTTAATGTTTGACCTTGAATGTCTCCTCAGTCTTCGGACAGGCAGCAGCCACATTGCCACTGCTCTTCTCAGTTGGCTGTTCATCCACATAAACACGCTTTTGTTATAAAACGCAGAACTTTTGCTAGGTTTATGCCTAGCGTCCATACTTTTTTTTTTTTTTAAAAACCCTAAAACTGACCCAGTTTTCCTTCGCAAACTCCGGTGTTGCGTTCCAGTCTGGATGGGCAGAAACGGAGACCTTTTTAAAAAAAAATATCAGATATCCACGTTCGCTTCTTGATGGCGTCTTATCAGTCGGCACGTGTCCTTGCCTGATTCGTCACGCCCTATCACGTGACACTTTTCCTTGAAGAAAACAAACGACATCAGCCTTGATCATCGTGCCGCCACTAATGGTTCATTCAACATGGGTAACGGCGCACAGGCGCTGCTGACGTTGTTGCCTCGGGTAGCAGCTGTCGTGCAGTTCAGTCGCAGAGCAACGCCAATACACGATTGGCTGTTGTGGCGGATTTATCAGACAAATATTCTGCTGTCTTTGTAGAGAGTCTCATGAGAGCCAGTGTCATCCGCCTCCAGTTTGATGGAGGTTTGTCTGTAAACACGGCCAGTGTGTTTTTATTATGACTGATATGAGAGGTCTGACCTGAGAACGCGTGCTGCGGTGGGATTGTACTCAACAGACTGTAAAAGCCGTAATGAAACCTGCCTCACTGATTCATTGAATGATGACTGTTAAGTAAGGTTTTGAGAATGTTTAGGGCATGACTTTACATTTATTGTATCACGATATATAGTATACTAGTGGTTACTAAGATTGGCTTTCTGTTAAATGTCTCATTGGTTTGTGGCGCATCAACGACCTTCAACCTAATGTTGAAAAAGTAATGCGTTTATTTCGGAGACGCTGTTTTGTAGAGCGTATTTTGTTAACTACATTTAATAAAACCATGAGTGCTGAAATGACTTCCCGGTTAAAGCCCCTCTGGTCGTTAAGCATTGGAGTGAAATCGCAGGTTTATAAAGGGTCAGACACACAGCAAGAGACAAGAAACCGATCCTATAATGTTTGTCCTCCGGTGTTTTACACCTGTCTGCTCTTCCTTCTCCTCTTTCTTTATAACATCCTTGCTCTCTGTGTTCATGGCTGTCTTGCAGAGAGGGAGGAATCAGTCTCAGCTCAGTGACGTTTCCGCTTGTTCAAAGCTCGAGCAAGAGAAACAAAAGATGACGAACTAACACTAAGAACAGGATTCTTCCCTAATGGGCGAGCAGTATCATCGCTTTGCCGCAAATCGCCTGCAAAAAGCCTTGTCCTGCGCAGGATTGTTTAATTGTGTCCTTCTGGTGGCCATATTGTGAGGCAGCCGCTTGTGGGACACGGCAGCTGTACAGAGTTGTGTTTGTCCAGAGTTGGAACAGAAACAATAGATTGTTGGACCATAGCTGCTTTCTGCACATTTGCTGTTTTGACCCGTCTTCGCAAATTTGGGGCTAAATTGATGTTGGAAACGTGTTTTTAGCAGTGTAACAATGCTATGTGATTAACTAAGAATCACCATCCTGTTACCACCAATTCTAGTCATAAATCTAAAACCAATCTAGAACTGAAATCGAGCCACGTTCAGGTGTTTTTCATTTAATAAGCTTGTGACTTTTTCATTAGTTGCTCATGTCTTGCTGGCATATATTCCATTCCCTAACTGTCACAGATTTCAAAAGCCAATTCCAAGCCATATTATTCACTCGTTCACCTTTTCATACAGCACATGAGGCAAGACAGTGTTCTAGCTTAAAAGTCATGCATTCTGAAATGGATAAAATTAGGAAAATAAAAGAAAATCATAGATTACATAACAGCCTTTATGTGGGGAAAATGGAAAGAAGCAGCACAAATTTGCACACGGCTGCATTTGGTTGACAGACAAATCCACACACAATCCATCATTGATGACAACTGTGGGCCAGGTTTCTCCTCTCCTCGCCCATTTTGTTTTACACCCAACTAATCAAACACCTGTCTTCCTCTATTCCTGTTTATTTTTCAGCCAAGGAACCCACCATGTCCATAGAGAAATGCACTACATCAGATAGTATGGTCTTATTTAACGTTTTTCTTTTACATAAAGTGGTGACATATTGATTTATAAGAACTACAGTATATACAGTTATGAACTATCAATACCTGGGTATACATCTGAATCAGTCATCAAAACCCCAATTTGACACCAGCCTACACATTTAACTAGAAAAGGGAGCTTTTTGACGGACAATGTCCGCAGCGCACATCAGGATTGCGGCTCTTTTCTTGCCGGTGTCTTTACGGCCTACAGGACCCTGTCTACTCACTGGGTTTTATTTGTCTTCCCTGATGGGAGAGACAGACAAAGAGCACCTAACACAAGCAGTTAACCCTCTTTTCTTTTTACCATTATCAAGAGTATCATTCAGATGGGTTTATAACACTGAGAGGAACAACTGCAGCTACAGGCAGTGGCTTCCACATTAGACATCTGCTGTGCAAGGTTGAACAGTGTCATTACATTTTGCTCAGCAGGATCTACTCAGCAGGATTTACTGAATTCATTTACTACTTTCAACTGTTAACAAATGAACGGTTGACCTTTTCAGACATTAAATTCTCAGGTGATTAATTTAATAGGTTGTAATTATTTATGTTGTAAAATCGGTTATATACTGTGTATTGGACAGCCTGTGTAGCCTTTGCTGCCACAGAAAATAAAGCATTTTATAGTAGTTTTATTTATTTAGCTAACACACTCTTCCTTACTCCCAGGCCTCTCTTCTTAAAATAGATTTTTGATCTTAATGGGTTTTCTTGGTTAAAAAAAAAAAGTAAAAAATACTTCCAATTAATGAACAAAACAGTGTGTTGTAATAATGTGGTGTGTTTATAGGAAGGGTAGTTTTGATGAATGACAAATTATGTGCATCACCGTGCAACTGTTGACAATAAATTGTTTCCAAATGTGTTCAATTGTTGGGCCACAATAGAATTTTCAGTTTCACAAACTTAAGTCTTTGATTGAATTTATGTGTTTTCATTACATATGTGATATATTACATTTTAGTTGCAGCACTGCAAGACTGCACATCAAAAAGTTTGCTGAGACTTGTAAAGAAAGGTATCGTCTGCATATCGTGACATTTTTCTAACAATAATTTAGAGAATCCTGTGAGATACCCTGAAATAGTTTACAATCATATCCATCTCAAACTAAACTTGTATATTATATGTTAATTTATATATATATATATGAGCATATATTAACTAAATGGGTTGAAGCTGGGCATTTTTTCTTTCAGTTCTTTTTTCTTTACCGAAGACCATGCCCATTTTGGCTCTTTCCAGATTTGGCCGGCCTGTTTACTCCTCTCTCCTTCACGTCCTCTCTCCATGTCTCTGTTTATCAGTCTGTCCTTCCCTCTAGCTAAAGGACATTCAAACAACAGCGGGGCTCGCTGTGACTTCACCCAGCCCTGGGTCTGTCTTTCCATTAAGATAAGATGAAACTAATCCCTGAGGGGATATTTGGGCCATTATAACGGCAAACAGTGACAGGACACAAGAAAGGAAAATATAAATAGCTATAGGAGAATAACTGGACACTGTGATTATAAATATCTGAGACATTTTAAAATGCTTAGATACCGAAAATGAGAAATACGAAAAAGAAAGAGAAGAGTTATACTCTCCACTTTATCTCCCATTGCCATGGCGACACAATTCATCAGTAAAGCCCTGTGTCTGTAGACATAAGTTGTCAGTGCAAAATATATTGTAAGACAAGAAAAACATTTCTATCCATATTAATTTAACAAAATTAGTATTTCAAGGTGTTTTTAAATCCCAAAGTACTATGGGAAATCCCTGACCTTGAATTAACTCCATTAGAGGGAACATAATGGAAGGGGAGGAAACACTCATCAGAACTGAAATTTCAAAAGGGGTTGTTATAACTCACTGGGGTATTGCAGACTATTACCCTAAAGATCTATTTATCCACACAGCCCTCTGACCTGTCTTCAGTGACTGCGTGACAACCCCTATGACTCAGCATTCCTCCGTTTCAAACCAATGGGTTGGAAATGAGTGGTGTTTTTAGTCCAATCAATAAGGCACATTCTCCACAGATGCCCACCTTGCTTCTGTCTGCCTCACAGCAAGTGAGATGTTCCATTAATTCATTTTTGTTCCCTGTCCCTTTTTTAAAAAATGTTCCCAGCATCACAGGAAGTCCAGTTTGGCTAGGTGTACAGTTAAGTATTGCACCTAAATGTTTGTCGTCATTCAAAATAGCTGTAATGCCACTACAGCTGCCGTAGTGGCTCAAAATGAATATGCATGCCCAGAACTTTACAAAAAAAAGGATTTTTTTTTTTTTTTTACCCATCCATAATTAAGCAGCCCCAAGCAATCATTTCATGTTAAAGCCCACCTGTCTAATCAGCCTCATCAAATAGTAGGGCTGCAACAAAGGGGAGCATCCCAGCTTCAGTAACCAGGGAGCTGTAGATTCACCCTGTTTGTCTAAATTAAATGATGTTGTTGATATGGGTACCTTCTAGCCCAGAGGAGCTGACAAACCAAAATTGGAATCACACAGGGTAGAAAATCCTGCTGCCTCACTGCCCTGTGTTTTCAAAACACTTGAACACACACTGCTGCCTACAGGCCAATCAGCCATGTAGCTGCAGCCAGCTGTGCCGTCCGCCGATTATTCTGATGCCGACTGATGTCAGAGGAACTACAACTACGTTTGGTTTTCATCTCTTTGCCTCTACATTACCGAGTACTTTTAAAAAAACATTTGTATTCGTGCAAAGGACATCAAGGATTGCTGAGAATTTCACGACATCCGGAGGAAAACGCCACTAAAGAAGAGACGAGACGGAAGACTCGGCCTGGATAGCAGCGCTGCTAGCTGTGACTACTAAGACGCCAGGAACCAATTGCGACTGGTAGTGTGTGAGCTGTTGTTTCTAACCAACACACACCGAACACGGAGTCGCTAGGTGACCATTTGTTTCATAATCGACTGTTATATGTCATAGTTTTTATTGGATTTTGTTGCTGGTTCTTTACGCTCACAAATGGATCTTGACTTTGAAAAGGTGCTGTTGGTTAAAATAGATAAGTTATACAATTTCGGAATTTTGTTGCTATGTTGAAGTTTTGAACCTTCTGGTTTATCAAGTACTTTTAGTTAATTTTATCCTGCACATTTTACACAATATTTTTTATTTCTATCTGCGTATTTCGCCTTCATTAACATGCTGGGGCAGTGTTTAAAACCCCTTATGTACGCAATACATACTTCATTATTATACTATTATACCCTCCAATATCATGGGATTTTGTTTCCATAGACTGCATCCAAAACTCATTTATTGTACTTTCCCACTTCCTGGATATAGATTAATAACTTTGTGCTGCGTTTGGAGGGTAGCATACAAAGTTTGGGCTTAAGAAATGAAAGTTCAGCAGGGTTGTTCTTGCAATCAGAAACTGATGCTTGGGAAATGAAAGATAAACAGCTTCACACAGTGAAGATTCAATTAATGAATTTGATGAATGTTCAATAATGTTAAATCCAAAAGCAAACTATCTGCACCACACAGCCGTAGCCATGGCTGCACGCTGAACTCGTTGCTGGGAGAGCTCACGGCAGCTTCAAGCTGAAAGTTACATTTAATTACAATCAGGCATCACAGTGGAATAGCGCTTGTTCTTTGCTGAAGTCAATCAGTGCTTAGTGGAAATGTGAAGAAGTGTTACACACATCGTGGTTGGTTCAGTGACGTGGACAGAGGAGAGTAGAAGAAGAATAAGCTCAAAGACGAGGGGGCTGTAAATGTTCTCCGCAGGACACCAGGAGAAATGTTTAATATCGTTTCAGCTCTTTTGTTTCTTCTGCTGGAGATTGTTTTTTTTCATCATCACCCAGCAAAAAAAAGAAAAAGTGTTTTAATGCACTGGCTGTCAAGTGGAAAAACTACAGATTATAAAACTTTTTCCTATTCCAAAACGATTGTTGTGGCTTTGGTTTAAAAAATAAATGGAAAAAAAAAATAAAATAAAAAAGATTTCTTCAGACAACTGTGACATGAATAAGCACAACATGTTACTTTGTTATATTTGCATGTCATTTGGAGCCGAAACGATTAGTCAATCAATCAGTCAATCAGTCAATCAATCAATCAATCAATCAAACAGACTGAAGTCATTTTTCTAGCCTCTCAATTGTGAAGGACTTGCTGCTTTTCTTTGTGTACTGTGGTAATAACCTGGAAAGAACAAGTGATTTGATGACCTCCATTGGGATTCAGGAAATTCTCATTTTGATCTCACGGTTTCAGCGCCGCGTCCAGTCAGACCCGCCCCGCCCTGCTACATCCGCTGTAGAAGAGCCGGGAATCACAGAAACTCCACACGCTTCACAGACCAATTTTCAAAACGATAAGAGTGAGCTCGGAGGAAATTTGTTTTTATTCCCTCCTCTGTCCAGACTTGATAAAGGCAGTCTGACTCCAACATGGATTTGCCAAAAAAATAAATAAATCAGATTTAGGCTGCGGGTCTGAGCACAGCTTGTGCCACTGAGCGAGTCCTCTCGGTGTTAATGCTGCTCGCTTTTTCAGTCAACAGAATATGTGGATTCGCAGCTCATTACCACTCCAGCAGAATGTTCGACCAGCTTGTGTTAACAGCACAGCTCTTCCCTCTCTCACTGGCTTCTTTTTTTTATCCGTGTACTTGTTTGTATGACAGCTCTGCAGGTGAGCTATAACATTCTGCCCTTGTCTTCTTTTTTTTTATCACCCCATTAAACAGACGTGCACACAGCATCTCAGCCTTAATGCTGCTGCCAAGTGATGTGTGTGTTTGTGCGTGTGTGTTTGTGTGTGCGTGCGTGTGTGTGT
>CALSBV010010705.1:9215788-9229332 GCA_943590825.1 Bovichtus diacanthus
TCTCTCTGTCTCTCTGTCTCTCTCTCTCTCTGTCTCTCTCTCTCTCTCTCTCTCTGTCTGTCTCTCTCTGTCTCTCTCTCTCTCTCTCTCTCTCTCTCTCTCTCTCTCTCTCTCTCTCTCTCTCTCTCTCTCTCTCTCTCTCTCTCTCTGTCTGTCTCTCTCTGTCTCTCTCTCTCTCTCTCTCTCTCTCTCTCTCTGTCTGTCTCTCTCTGTCTCTCTGTCTCTCTGTCTCTCTCTCTCTCTGTCTCTCTGTCTCTGTCTCTCTCTCTCCTCTCTCTCCCTCTCCTCTCACTCTCTCCCTCTCGCCTCTCCTCACACTGTCTCTCCCCCCTCTCTTCTCTCTCCTCCCTCTCCTGCCTCTCCTCTCTCGCCTCTCCTCTCGCCTCTCCTCCCTCTCTCTCTCTCTCCATCCTCTCTCCCCCCTCTCTTCTCTATCCTCTCTCCTCCCTCTCCTCTCCTCTCCCTCTCTATCCTCTCTATCCTCTCCCTCTTGCCTCTCCTCCCTCTCTCTCTCTCTCTCTCCTCTCACCCCCCCCCTCTCTTTACAGATAAATAAATAAAGGCTGCAGCAGAGATCATTAGCTCTTCGGTGCAGCTTATTAAACTGGGAGTGTGTACGCTGCAGTGATCTGTGTGGTCTGAGCGATCCCTCACTGATATCTTACAACAGAATAACAACACAAAGAGAAAGCACTTGCTTCAAGCTGTATTTTTGATTCTTTCATTCAGGCAGGCTAATTATACGTCCCTGAGGTTTGAGGAACAGGCTGCTGGTGCACAGCAAGGTTAGACTGCAGATGTATAGAGCTGATAGCCTGTCAGTTCGGCCTGCATCATTTATTGAATGCCGCAATAATTGATTTTCTTTGAGGGCAAAATGCACCTCCCTTACATTTTACTGCCTGATAACATTCTTATGGCTGTGGCAGCTAACAGTTGGCTGTTTACACATTCAGCAGACAGCGTGCGACATTAGTATTCACTTTGAGTCAGTACTCACTCTCTTTGTTCCGTTTTGGTTTCCATCAACTCCTCAGAATAATGTCTGGCTCTTTGGCTGCTGGTTGCTTGACTTTCTTCTCCATACTCACTAACTTTTTTATTTTTTATTTTAACCGGACATATTTCCTATAAATGTGGCGTCTATGGGTCATGCAAACTTTCCACTCATTACCTCCATTGTAGAGATTCGGGGAAACGAAGACTCACACAAAACAACATCAATCCTTCTACAGCTTTCCAAATAAACCAGATTTTGACGCTTTAGCATCTTTCGGTTCAATCCTTTGGTTTCTTGGGACTGCAAACTCTTCTCTTAACCCTGTTGTTGTAAGTTACAGTTACAAAGTTAGCTGGTGAACATAGTGGAGCCTTCAGTCGCTAAAGACGACATATTGGCCAAATAAATGCTAATGTTGTGTGTCAGTGTTGTGTTTACCCATCACTCTCAAGAGTATTAAAAAAAAAAAGCCCATTTAATGCAGCTTTGAGACGGGATCGGTATCAGTACATCTTGTAGTGGCTTTAATTTTAGTATTCACAGCGAGGCTGAATTCATAAGCATGCATGAACTTCACCTGCAGCCGAGATAAAAAACAAAACGAACAGATTGATGGAGACTGTTTCTAATTCTTCCAATCCTCACTGAAGCAGCACACGGCCAACTGCAGCATGCTGGGAGGACCGAGGGGAAAACATAAAAGGCCGACTCACAGACCAAGGAGATTACAGGCTAACTGTGCGTGGGTGTGTGTGTGTGTGTGTGTGTGCGTGTGCGTAGGCCTGTGTGAGGGGAATCAGATACGGAAAAGATGGAGAAACTGAGCGAGAAAGAAAGTGAGAGTGTCAGCACAACTCTCCACAGGCCCTCTCCCTTTTCCCCTTTTCCCTCCTGCTTCTCATCCATCCCGTTGCTACCCTGTCGGCTGCAACGTGGACCTCCCGAGAGCGTCACATTTTTCTCTCCACAAAGCAAGAAAGCTGTCTTCTTCTCCCTGCTCTGTTCTGATATCTGCTGAGACGGGAGGAATGGTGGGAAGGGATGAGAGCGCAGTGGAGGGAGAGCAGGGAGAGAAGAAATTACTTTTGAGTTATTCTCAGCTGCTGTTATCTGAAACACTTCAGGGTAATGAGGCGCTATACTGTGTGTGTGTGTGTGTGTGTGTGTGTGTGTGTCTGTGTGTCTGTGTGTGTGTGTGTGTGTGTGTGTGTGTGTGTGTGTGTGTGTGTAAAGAAACCTAAAATACAAGGTGGACCTCAGTATGAGAAAAGGGCCCTTTTAAAGGATTAACATTTTAAGGCTTCAGTTTGGTGTAGGAGTTTAATGCTTTGGCTCTCATGCTGGGGGCTGAGCACCCTTAAGTGTGAGACGCACCCTTAAGTGTGAGACGCACCCTCTGCGTGTCACAAAATGGTGGCGTTGAGGCACCACATCAGGATACGCCTCTGTCCCACCTTGCCGTAGCATGCCAGCATGCAGGCGCAGTGTTTTCCATGTTCACCATGTACTGAGACATTTCCACGGCACGACTCCACATGTAGATGAAGATGAGAAGAAAAGATGTAGATAGTACCTGGTACCTTCTTTTTTTATTTTAGTACCACCTCGGCTGAGGTTCCAAGCCAGCTGAGCCGATACAAGATGGTGGAGTTAAAACAGGTAACACAGGTATATGGAATGGTATATATAGGAAATATAGAAAAGGACCAGCCACCAAAAGAGAGCCGAGCCGAGCCGTGTACCATGCGCATTAGTTTAGCGTGGAAACATTTGCTAATGAACCCTAAACACAAAGTACAGTTGAGGCCGATGGGAATGTTCCTGGTTTTGTAGGTATTTGGTCATAAACTTTGTTGAAATCGTGCCCTGATGACGGCACTGAAAAAAAGTTAATGGATGATCCAAGGGATTTAGACTCAGTCATGACTTGGGTTCTCTACCCACCTAATAGTTAAGTCAAGACGCTCTGGACCACGTGCATATGCTTCAGTGCCAGTTGAACCCCCAGGACATCCAGTTTTTCGCTGCGACACAAACCCACTTTGACTCTTACCTGCCTGCTTGGACTCAGTCTTTCACCTGTGAAGCTCAGCAGCTGTCCAGCGCCGCTCAGCTTGACGACGTGTCTCCGTAAATCGTACAAAAAGCTTACATTGCCTCCATTTCATTGCTAGGCATGTACAGTGTGCTGTGTGCTTCCCACCCAGTTTGACCTTTAACTCTGCTTAGTACAGAGTCATTAAAGCAAAGCCATGACCTCGGTGGTGAAACGTCAGCGTGATCTATGAGGACCTGCAGCGTCGTTTGACTGGCTCTTACGTGAATTTGTCACGATCATCTGGCTGGAGAAAGAGAGTCACACCGGGCTATAACCATCAAAGGACAATTTCTAGTAAAGCATTATATTGATCTTGCCTCTGCACCCTGTTTGTATTCTGTGGCTGCTCCCACTGCAGCTCATGTCGGCAAAATATTTGGTATTATCTCCAGTGAGAAGCGGCATTAGTCAGCAAAATGATATGAAACTGGCTTCATGTTGAACGCGGCACTCAACCATAAGGCCTATGAGAGATCCGTGTTTAAATAGCCTTAAAGCGTTTCCCCTCCCCATTTGTCCTTAACTTGCTGAAGGTTATCTTAGAAAAATCACAGAGGAATAAAAAGCATATTTCTGCCAGCCTGTGAGCAGCTCGCTGTCCCGTGTAAAACAGACACCTCTCTGAGCGCAGACACGGGAAAGAAGCGCTGCATATTTATAGGCTCAATCAAGATAATATTGCCTTTTGTCCTTTTTCAATTTGTAGTTTGGCTCTACTTCTTCTACTACACTTAAAGCTGCACTAGATGGGAATATTATGTGGCGTTTTCACACCATTTCCACTAATTGCGATGGCAGATTCAGCCCGTTTATATACTGGTGTCAGGAACAAACCCTGGACTTGTCCTTTCCGCATGATAATCCAAACTCTCTCCTCCCTTGACTTTCTTTTGCTGTGTGCAGTTTGCTGACTTCCTCGTTCCAAGATGTCTTACCCTTAAATTTTTGCCGCAATTTAAATATTACCTCTACTTCTTTACAAGTTTTAAAAGCCGCTGCTGTAGCACAGAGCCAGGATTTTGGACCTACAGGGCATCCAGCCAAAGACTTGGCAGCACGCGGCGCAGGGCGGTTCACTTTGAAATGAGTCGACGCTTTTATGTAGGCAATGAGTATGACATGAAAGTGGGGGTTTGTTTTCAAGTAGTTTTCTCCTGAAATTGCAGGCTGAGGAGAGGAGGAGATTTATCTCAGTAATTCTCACCTGCAGTAAAAGACATTACGAGTGTGACGTTTGTTTTCAAGTGGCTGTCCAGGGCCAGAGGTCAAGGACAATGTGCTTCACAGGGAGCGCTTGTTGGATCGTCAATTTGTCAGGGTATAAACTTCGTCTTTTACTGCAGTGCAGCCGCGCCCGGTGTGGAGTCAACTACTGCACATGCATGAACCTGCAAGCTGTCATTTTATCACAGCTCAGAGTTTAGTTCTCCGTTGGGATGGAGGGCTTCATCTGGGATTTAGCGGTAAAGATCGACGAGCTTTATGCGGAAGGAGCAGGTGTCGCTCATTTCTTTCTTTGTCTCCAGCTGCTGAATGCTCGTCGCTCTTCCCTTGGAAAACGTGAACCTCCATCCCTGCAGCTCATCTAAAATATGCTTTTTGTTTATTTTGGTCTTAACTTAAGTTTAAGTACTGAAGTAAAGCAAAACCATATTTAAGCGTTATCAGCAATGCTTTGCGTATCAAATGTAAAAGTATTCATTGTGCAGTAAAATGTTCCCAGTCAGTGTTTTACTATTATATTTGATGTTTTCTGGATTAATATTACTGCTGCATTAACGTGCGTGTTGCACTTCACTGCTGTAGATGTTTAAGGTTGTGCTACTTGTTTGTGCTACTCCTTTTATATACTGCGGTGGTTTAATCTATAGCAATGCATCATATTCTATATGTGTGTAGCACGTATCTCTAAAAAGTCATGAGCTCTGAAAAAACAACCTGTTTTCAGCTTTGTGATTCTACATTTTCCAGCTGATCCTTTTTTGAAGAATTTATTCAGCTGAAGAAGTAGGGCAGGATAAAGTGGCTGTGCTGTTAAAATTGCGAGTGGGCAATTTTCTCTCATAAAAATAAAATTCATTGATTAAACCATGCAATAGGCTCAGTCAGGTTTAATAACAACCACATAAGGCTTTATTCAAAATGAAAAAATACATTTACAAAACAGAACACTTACATAAGAACGTAGCTAAGTGATAGTCACATGTATCTCGGCCCATCATTTTGTTGTTATTTATTTTATTTTCCTTCTATAGATACATATAGCTTGGCTGAGGTGGCTCAGACCCTGAAGACCCTCATGCCGCTGGGACACACCTCACCACATAAAGGGAACATTCATCTTTCAGTTGATCTCAAACGTTCAAATCAATGTAACTTGTAAAGTAACTAAAGCTGTCAGACAAGTATATAATATTACTCTCGGAGATGTAGTGGAGTAAAAGTATAAAGTTGAGCCAAAAGGAAATACTTAAGTAAAGTTGAAGTACCTTGCATTTTTTACGTAACCACTGTAGTTGAGTAAATGTGGCGCGTTGAGACTTCATCAGCGGATGTAAAGATTACTTTACTGCCGTTTAGCTCAGCCTTTAATGAATCGGGGGCCAAAAAAGCGACGCAGCGCTCAATTCAAGTTAAAAAACAAACCCAACAAACCCTGCACTGCTCTTTGTTGTCATTATCTAAAGCAATCACTATAGTTTGCTGATTGGTCCGACTTCCAGCTGCCAGATGTAAAAGCATTCACGACGTTGCTATTAGTTGATTTTCTGCTGCGTTTAATCCTCTTGGAGAGCAGCAGAGCACTCATTTGTTAGACACTTTTGTGATTAAGGACAAAGGTACCGAAATCCCTTTTTTTTTAAATTTTTTTTTTTTTTTACAGCCACTGTACATGGAACAGATGACCATGATTTGTGATTACTGTTACAACGTACTAACACGGCCGCGTGTTCTCAAAGAAAGGGCAGGGCTGAGAACTAAGCCTGCAGTACTGGACTGGAAAAACAAAACACAACCGTTTGTTTTGCCACTTATTTCTCCCTCAGGAGGAACAATTTTGCAATACTTAATTTACGAGATTCCCAAACATTGGAGAGATTCTTGGCTGGAATGCACCCAAATCCCGGGATTATTCCCTGTTGTTGATCTTCGGGCTGAAAATGCAGCGGTACACGGCATCTTGGCAAGAACGCGCAATTGCACAGACCAGGAAGTCCCTCCATCTGCTCCTTGGCAGCTTGGATTCTGACAGAAAATCCAGTTGAGGTGCTCAGCCGGCTTTAGACTAATCAAGAAAACACGGAGATGTGGTAGCACTGTACCCAGCATGTTACAGTACGCTTTCACTGCATGTGGAGGAAGTGAGGGTGGGAGGGGGGCGGCAGCAGCAGCAGCTCTGATGCCATAAATCAGGCAAAAGTGGTCCAGACTCTCTCATCTTCTCAGACTCACACACACACACAGACACACACACACGTACACATTTCCGTAGAGGTGTAACTGATGACAGATAGAATAGCTCCTCTTCTTCCCTTTCTCTGTCTGCGTTCTCGTGGCTCTTCACTCCTGCGATGACATTTTCTGAGATCAAGGTAGTGATAGAAACACACGCGCACACACACACACACACACACACACACGCACACACACTGTGTTGAAGCTGCATGTCACAGACGGATTAATCCTGCCTCTTCTCTCTTCTCTTTCCATCCTCACACAGGATTTCTCCTCCTCCTCTTTTTTTTTTCTTCTTCTCCTCGATGATCAAACCGCTCAGAGAGTAGTGGTGGGTAAAGGAGCTTTTTTTTTTTTTTTTTTTTTTGTAGTAAAAAAAACTTGAAAGAAGTTGACACAGAAATGTTTTATTCCCCACAGCCGTCCTTTTTAGATTTAAAGTCCCCGGGGTAAGATTAAGACAGGTCATTTGCAAATACGCTTTTAACGAATGCAATTACAGCTACAAACACATCCATGTGCTGTTTCGTGTCGACTTTTAAAAATGAGTTGTTGAGCGAGCGCTACGTTCTGCTGTTTGGTTTTGCCTGACAGTCTGCTGGGAGATTACTGACCGCAAGACTAACTGCCGGAGCTAATGCCCATGCATCTCTGTCACTGTCACACAGCAATTCACTACATGTTGTAGCAGAAATAAAAACCTTCGCCGTCTATCAAAGCCTCAGTGCGGCTGCAAAAAGCCACATTTCAGCAGCCGGTCACGCTTCCTCGGTGAAGGATTGAAGCTCTCACTACTGTCTGTCCAGCGCAGGGGTGTGCTGTCTATAATTCAAGCGCACACACACAAACACTCTGTCATGAAGTCTCTCAGAAACAACTGACATACATGAGGCTAAATTCACGAGACTGTTTGTGTCTCCTTTCATCCCTCTTTTCCTATACATTAATCCGACCTGATGAATGTTGTCGGCTACCGGCTGTGCAGCCGTACGCTGCAGGTTCATGGTTGTCAGCGCCCGTGTGGGTCCTCTGGCGTACTGTATGCAGGCGTGTTGCTTTAAAATGTTTCGAGCCAGTTCGGTCCACTTCCTTGACTATTTGTGCAGCGGTACAAACTAATGATTTCCCCTCACTTTTCTCTTGAGTGGATCGAGCGTGAGTCGGGGAAAAAAAAGAAACGAGATGGAAGTGAGCCAGCGGATCAGACGGACAGATAGCTGGATGGGAGATAAAACCAGAAATAATCAAGTTTCCCAAGCCGGCGTGTTTTCTGGCCGCAGGCCGTCGGCTCCGTGGTCTGTTTGATGCTGCTTCTACTGCGAGTGCAGCTGCAGATGCGGAACAGCATGACCGTTGTGCTGAGGTCAAAAACAACAGCTTTTATTGTTCAGTAGCTGTGAACAAAAGCTTAATAATGTGGTGGCTGCGTACGCCCGACTACGGTCACGTTTTCTCAAGGTCGAGGGAGAATTTATCGTTTTTTCTCCCATAAAAGACGGTAAAAATACAGACGGTAAGATTCTAGTCGTGCCTTTTGTGCATCCCCCGTCATGTCAAATATTTCGCTTCATTACATTAAGCACGTCCGTGTCATTGCTGCATTTTTGGACATTGACGTGTACCTGCATTGTTCCCTTTCTAAGTGGCCGCTCAGCTGGTAGGTGATCAGGCCCTCGGGCAGATTTTCCACAAATGGAGATCATGCTTTGCTGTCCGGATTGAATATTGTCCATCACATTACAAGCAGAAACACATTCAAACAGCAGCACTCCTCCCCAGGACGTGTTCCCAGTTTTTCCACTGTATGGCGTGCTGCTGCTGCGGTAGTGGACCAATTGCACTCACAAATGAAATCGAACAACGCTCGCGGCGATTGGCTGCGAGGCAAAACAAATAGTCCTTTTTTTCTAGATCTGGGTACGAAAAGGCTGGAATGCTGCTTTCTTTGACAGGAGATGTGTAGGTACTCCTTGGTCCCGCGTGGCTTCGGGTCGATACCTTAAAGGTATCAAGTACCCGATACCCGGCCCTGGGTTTGGTTCACATGCATCTTTCTCAGACAACAAAGACGTGAGAAAGGAAGTAAAGCTGATAGTGTTACAGCTCCCTTCAATAGTAAACTTCATCCTCAGGGAGGAGGAGAGATGGAGCGAGATGAACAGCCTCAGTCTTTCATAAAAACCTGAAGAAAAGAGCTGTTGAAGAAGCCTGACATTGACCAAGAGCCGTGGACAGATGAAAGTAGACAGACGATGGCACACAAAGGGCCGCTGACGGCACCCGGGCTGCATCCCAATTGTACGGGTGAGATCTGAAAGCTAGAATAGTGGGAAAAAAAAAAGCCAGATGCTGACTTTGTTCTGCATGCGGCGCAAATACTTTTTCGTTGCAATGTCACCTCACCTTTCCTGCTGTGGATGAATGTGACTGTGTCCTAAACTGTGTGAACGAATCCAATCCGTCAGGTTTTATAGGCTTCACTGCTCCACAGTATCCTAAATTGATGATAATTAGGCCAATTTATAGGGCCGATAATAACTTCCTATTATTCATTTCAGCATGTGAAATTAACATTTCAAACATATACGAAGGCTTTGGTAAAAGAAAAGCAAATGGATCTCATGCTGGGTGAGTTCAGTGAACTTACTGTGTAGCAAGATGCTCTTTTGAGGAGTGTCTTGAAACAAATATAATACTGCGTATGTCCCGACAGCCAGGAAATCAGTATGGCCTGCAGGAAACCTCCAGGGTTGAACTGTGTCTGTGGCTTTGACTCTTTCAACTTTCTCATCAAAACTGTGCTGCAGCTGCCGTACCACAGCGAGAGCACGTGCACATCCCCATTTCTTTCTGAAAACGTTGAATTAAAAAAAGCGTGTCATGAAGAGTTCTCATGATAAAAACACGATATCACTTAGTGCCGACCAGTGTTTATGCATACACATGCTGTAGGTGCAAGTTTAAATATAAGACAATTTAGCCGCATTTTGAAGATGCTGGATATATTTTGTATTTTGTGTAAATTATTTTTTTTTTCTTCTTCCAATAAATAGTTAAATAATAGACACATTCTACTGTTATGCAACAGAAACATACGGTATATATTTCTTTCTGTGTGCACGTGTGTTTGTGTACACAAATGCTTTATTTGCAAGTTAAAATACAGCCCTAAAGTAAGATACATTCTAGTATTATGCAACAGAAACAGATTTTATTTCTTTGTGAAAGAACAATAAAATGCGCTTACAGTAAACAAATGGCTTCATATTATTTAATTAGACACGTCTCTGCTGTTTGGATTACGTAATACAGTACACACACACACACACACACACAGCCATATGCTTTTAGGTCACATGTGTACTGGCAGCCAGAATAACTGGTTAAATATGCAGCCAGAGTGCAGCATTCTAGCTTTCTTTGCCAACAGCTGGTAAACTAAAAATACTCCACTGGCAAAACTGGATTTAGATTCATGCCAAGCATATGTTATGCCACCTGTGTTTAGTGATATTTCTTCCATAGAATCAGGCACTGAAGCCCAGCTTTCATGCACAAGCGTCCTTTAATAAACTCGTACAGATTTCCCACGGAGGAACCTCCACAAGGGTTAATCGTGTGGCTGACGTCTCGCTGTTTGTGTTCTTCTTGTGTGATCCTTGACTAAATGTATACGCTTGAAGCGGAGAGGTGCACAGTCCTGTTTGCGGTAAATAACCCAGTCATTTCTGAGACAAAACAAGACACACACGGTAAATCTGGTCCTGCGTCGAATCTAAACGTGCTCATTCGGTCGCGCGCCATTGCAAATCAAGCCATTTCAAGTAGAAGTGGAAAACTTCTCTTTAATTTAACGTCTGCTGTGGAAAAGACCGCTTGCTTCTCTTGCCCCTGCCGTGGCGTTTATGCACGGGGGCATTAAAAAGACCGAACACTGAGTAGATAAACTGAAATAATGTTTTTCCTATCAGGAAAACTGTAATATTTAACAGTAACATTTAAATGAGTTTAATAGCACTCTCCCTGTTTATATGATTTGATATTCTGCCTGATCTGTGACGGCTCTTTTCATCTCCACTGCGGTGGGTAAACTGTCTGCTGCTACTGTAAATGTTCCAGAAATACCTCTACAAGCTGTCATCGTGCAAGACAATGATCATTTCTGAAGCTGACTTAATGCTCACACAAGATGTGTCCCCCGGCCGACGCTCACGTCACAATGGTTGATTGGCACTGTGACGCTTTTGGAAGTGAGAAGCATTTGAACTCATCCCTTGTTGTAGTGCGAAAGCATTTGTTGTCCACTTTGTCACGTCGGACGTCTCGCTTAATGTCTCTTCTTCTTGTGTTTTTGGGGAAACGTTCTGACCTGAGCACCACTTACTGAACAGTAATGCCCTCCTGCTTCTTCCTCTGCCTGTTCCCGAGGCTCTGATGTTGTGCTGCGAGTCCATTTCACAAATTTACATATATTTCCGAAGCCCTCATTCTATGCCTTACATTTTTATCTGTAACCGTATATGTTGGTAGATATTGGCATGGAGTAGCCCAGAGCCTGTATATAACTGAGACATTCAAACGCTATCGCCTCAGAAACTGTGGTGACTGGCCTCTTGATTTATTCAGCAGTGTTTGAAAGCTGCGTAAGGCTTTTTGCATTAAAAGTTTTCCCCTTAAAACAGACCGGAGAACATGCACAGGCTGCGGTGAGCGCGGCTTCATTTGGTTCTGTTCCTGCCCGCCTCCGTCGACGGAACAGACTCCTAACGAGGAAGCTGAGACTCTTCCGTTGAAATCGGACGCTAATGCAATTTATTCGGTCTAACACTAAAAGATCCACTGATCACACATTTAGTTCACGCCGAACTTTTGCGTTTTACTCGGCGGCTCAACCCCCCCATCTCAACTGCACCACCACTTACTCCAGCACGGAACATCCCATAATTAGCTGACGGATTAAGGTGCACCTTACAGTTTAGCAGATCCCAGCCACGCATTATAATTAAAGTAATTAGGCCTCCTATCTCTCCCTCTCTCGCTCCCTGCTTCATTAAATTCACTCCCAGTAAACGCATCATTTCGAGGCTGTGGAAATGAGATGCCACGGTGTGCATATTGTATTTAGAAATATGAAAGTTCGAGACGGTGGTGGCTGGGGAAGGTGCAATGATGAAGCAGCACTTTACAGATAAGAGGAAGAGCTTCGACCGATATCGTTTTTAACCTGCGAATGTGCTGCCGTTTATTCCCTTTACAACAATTAATAATTGATCTAAAAGGAATAGTTTGACATTTTAGAAAATACACTTCTTCACTTTCAGGGATGAGATGATAGTTTAGCTTAGTTTAGCTTAGCACAAAGACTGTAAATAGGGGGGGGGACTACAGAAAGTAACAGAATCCACCATTCAGCACCTCTGAATCTCAGTGATTAACATTTCTATATCTTGCTTGTTAAATCCGTACAAAAAGCAAAGCGTGAAAAGGTCAATTTGCCATTTTACGTAGGGCTGTGTGCTGGACTATTTCCTGGCCGGGACCAGCTACTTCCTGGAGTCTCCATACAAGAGCCTGAACAGATACTTCAGTTTTTGTATGGATTTAACAAGATATTGCTGTTAATTCTTTAGAGACGCTGGCAGACGGTTACTGTTGGACAAAGCAAGCTGTTTCCCTCTGTTTATAGCCCTTATGCTAAGCTAACCAACAGCTGGCTGTAGTCCCATATCTATAGGAAAATAAATAATTTCCTGACGCTGCCAAAAAGTATTTACAGATACTGCAGATGCGTTTCCTCAAATTCCCTCTCATCCACCCCACATGTGCTGGATGACCACTAGACCAGATCCCAGATGGATTTTTAATGAAAAACCCGCATCAGTTTTTGTATTAAAAAAAAAAAAAAGAAGAAGAAAGTCAAATCCACATGAGAAAGATGAGAACGGGCTGGAAAAAGTGGAGCGACACAAATAAAGGACAAAAGGCTTTGGAGACGGGATGAATAAACATAAGGAGTACGACATAGAGGGACAGTAAACACAACACACGGGTCTTGTCAAAGAGCAGACGGAGAGAAATCTTTTTAATACACTTTAAAAACTGACCAGATTTCCAACTATTCTATGAGATGTACTATGAGAGCAGTTTGTGCTTTGTGATATCTGAGGAACATGCATCCTTTTCTGCCTGTAGACCTTGGTTTAAACATAGAAGGTATAATAAAGAATAATGAGTGAATAATGAAACCAGAAAGGTCTGTTACCGCAGTCTTTTCAAAATTAGGAATTAAATTTCCAATTAGACAATGATTAAATGCTAATGAGTGTAAGAAGGTAATGATAATTACCGGCTAATTTACCTCACGGCGGCTCGGGAGGTCTTCTGCACTCGCGTCTCGTCACATTGTTCAGCCGTTTACTATTTAAAAACCTTGAGATGTTGTGATGTGATCAAAAAGCAGGATGTACAGCCTCACGTCTTTAACCCCTAAATACGTTGTTTGTATTTAATAAACTCTCGATTTCAGTAGATGGCATTAATCTGAAAGAATGCAAAAATACTGTCGTCGACTACGTATCACGCTCTTCATCAGCAAGTGGAACCTTAGTCACATGGTCACGAGTCGTTTTTTTAAGACAAGATATTCATTTCAATCTATTCTGCTAATTTCAACACGTTGATGAAGACCATGAGACAAGGCTAGTAGTAAGTGGACCTTGAGTTGATATTTTGTCACGTAAATGAAGTAAGGATTGCTTTCGTCAAGGACAACTTCTACATGTACATATTTGTTATAGTGTTTTTATATCATTTTTCTATTACTTATGTATGTTTCTTGATTATTGCAATACTTTATTTCCTCTTAATATGTTTATTTTATGCACCAAACACAGAGAGAGAGACAGACAGACAGAGAGAGAGAGACAGACACAGAGAGAGAGACAGACAGAGACACAGACAGAGAGAGAGAGAGACAGACACAGAGAGAGA
>CALSBV010010705.1:9242633-9262633 GCA_943590825.1 Bovichtus diacanthus
TTCCTCGTGTTTCCTCATGTTTCCTCGTGTTTCCCCGTGTCTTTGATGTTTCCTCGTGTTTCCTCATGTTTCCTCGTGTTTCCCCGTGTCTTTGATGTTTCCTCGTGTTTCCTCATGTTTCCTCGTGTTTCCCTGTGTTTCCTCGTACCAGCCTGGTTTGTGTTTTCAGTTTTTGCTTGTTTGTTTGTTTTGTAAGCTTTTAGAATAAAGCTCTCTTTTTGTTTAACCACCGTGTGTTATCTGTGTTTGGGTCCCCGTTACCTCCTTCTCCTTGAAAAACCCTGACACACCTCAAAACTGACCATTACAAACCTGTGTGTGTCGTAGATTAAAGCCGGGGAAGGCAAACATTCCATAATAACCTTTCAACGTATTGTAATTCAGGCGGCTTCTGTTTTTATAAAGTCCAGCCCCTGCCGGGAGACTTCACGTCGCAGCGCATTAAAGAGAGCGAGCGTTCCTATTGGCTGTTCTACAAATGCAGTTCAGATTGTGAAAGCCTGATTAGTGCAGGATATCTTATTCCAGCATTGGCAACTGCCTACACTGCAAAGCTCACTGACTGTATTATGCTGCTACTTATTTATTCTAATTTGTATTTATTTTATATTGCCCTTTTATCTGCACTGTCCCTCTGCAGTAAATTTCCCCGCTGCGGGACGAATGAAGGTTTTCTGATTCTGATTCTGAAAAGGAAGACGGTCTTATCAAAAAGAGAGTCTGGCAATATCTGCGAAGCGTTGCAGAGATGTAGAGAAAATGTTGCTCATAGTTTAGCCTTCTGCAGCCTCCAATCACAGTGTGTCATCTCAAAGGGCTTAACACACACACAAATGAGCAAATAAAACCGGAGTAATTCTCAGAGAATGACTGAGCTGCAGGATGACGGCCGTATTTTAAAATTATTTTACAGAAAACTGCCTACCCTGGGGCTCCACTTGAATTACAGTATGCTGAGGGGGATTTCTTTGCCCAATAACACTGGAAATAAACTGCCTCCCCCAGCTTTTACTGTGCTTACACTGGCAACAAATGCTGATATCAACTCCCACTGATGGGGACGTTACCATAAAGCAAACTGACTAAAACCTTAGTGTTTGGTATTGTATAATTAAACACAGCCTTCTTCGTTTTCCTGTGATATTCACCAGGACAAGACTTTGTGTGTGCTCTCATAGCATACAAGTCAGACTCTGTGTGTGTGTGTGTGTGTGTGTGTGTGTGTGTGAGAGAGAGTGAACATTGTTACCAATCGATACGGCGGTCGACAGGATGAACAGACAGATGGATGACATTATTATATTGATTTATGTACAGAGGGTTGAGGATGTGCAGCGCTGTGTTCAGGTACAGGGGAAGGGATGAAAAAAAGAAAAAGTCAATCTCATTCATTTATTCATTTATCAATCAATAGCCCCCCCCCCCCCCTTTGTTAGCGTGAGTCGCTGATTGTGTAATTATCTGCTGCCTTCATACATGAAATGCTGATTTCAGATTGTGCGGGAAAATGAAATGAAAGGCGTGAATCTATATATGTAAATCCGGCCCTGAGAGACGTCGGCCATTAGCCTCTTCTGCTTCATGAGACTGAATAAAGACACCACGGCGTGGTATTGAATACTTGTCTCTTATATTGTCTCAAAAGTGGAAAAAGATGCAAACTGAATCTGCTCTTACCTGGGTGTACGGGGGGATCAACAACAATCCAATAATTACTCTAAAACATCAGATAAGTTAAATTTGACGATATGATATTCATGCATTTTTATTTTATGTTAATCAAATTTAAAACTCAATCTTCCTCACGTTAGACGAACAATTTGTAGGCCGTAAAAAAAAATTATCCTGGTCAGAGTGAA
Source organism: Bovichtus diacanthus (assembly GCA_943590825.1). Classification (NCBI taxonomy): domain Eukaryota; kingdom Metazoa; phylum Chordata; class Actinopteri; order Perciformes; family Bovichtidae; genus Bovichtus; species Bovichtus diacanthus. Next base: position 9,244,493 of record CALSBV010010705.1, read on the forward strand.
TCCCAGAAACCAGTGGGCGCTGACTAAATAAGCACAAATAAGAATAAGAGGACATTTGTGCGTTTAGCGCTTCCTGAATGAGGCCCCATTATGTACCTATGTCAACGTTATATGTTTGTTTTCTTGGTTCTATCTGGACTCTGAGTTACGGAGCACTTCCTGTTCAGATGGTGGGTTTGTGTTTGGTGCGCTCGCTAGTTTTCGGTGTTAATTCAGAGCCAACACGTTGGCAGCCAAGAGGTCAAATTCCCGGGGAGCCCGTGCATCACCACCTGGCTCAGAGCCCTTTTAACCAACGAAGAAGCCTACAAACCCAGTTATCCACCCTCCCGCCAGCTCAGTGTCTTATTCCTGTCTCCTCTGGCAGCACACGCAGCGCGTGGTGTCCATGTCGAGGGAGGTGGAGGAGATGCGACGGTCCTTCGAGGAGAAGCTGCGCACGTTCAGCCAGGCCCAGACCCAGTTCGAGCAGGAGAAGCGGGCTGCTCTGGAGGAGCTGAAGGGCCAGCACAGACAGGAGGTCCAGGAGCTGCTGCGGAGCCACCAGAGTCAGAACGCAGACTACAGTAAAGACCAGGAGAAACTGGGGCAGCTGCATAAAGCCGAGGTAACGCACCAACGACTGCCAAAGTAGAGCAGAAGTCACAGCAGGGAAGACCAGAAGAAAGTGGGACAGCGGTGATCCCTACGTTATTAACTGTCAGTGAACTAACCTGCTACTTCAACTCTTTCTATTTGTAAGGTCCCTGCCATTATACCAAAGGGGGTTGAAGAATCACTGTACACATTTACCAAATTTACTAAGACATTCTTCTGTTTAAGTTTTTTATTCCTCCGAGCGTGAGCTGTCCTTCTCATGTTGTGCGGATGTTACAGGTGGAGTCCCTGACGGAGCGGGTGGAGGAGCTCAAGCAGGACAAGAAGAGGCTGGTGGAGGAGTACGAGGCCAAACTCAGCAAGGTGCAGTACTGTCGCCTGATTACATCACGCGGTAGATTTTATTAAGTAGATGCAATCATGCAGACACTTGTCCTGTACACGGTATCAAACTTCAGCAAATGTGCGTCTGTTTATGCAAATGTATGTTCTATTATTTTATTTTATTTGAAACTTGGACCACAAAGCTTCAGATGACGCTTCTATTTTCTGCATTTGAATCTTAATTGTCCACAGATTAAAGGAGTGCATTAATGCTGTCATGTATCTGTAATTAAATCGATTCAACAGTACAACAGAGAAACACTTCAACGTGTCGCTAAAGGTGAGAAAAAAAGAACCGAGATCACGTGTATTGACACTATTACGTTGACCTTGAAAGTGACGGCTGTGGCGTGCAGATCCGTGGACAGCGAAAACCGAACGTCTGCATTCAGAAGCCATTAATTTCAGTGAAGAACCCTCCGCCGCTGACAGCGTCCACTGTCCGCCAACACATCTTGGCTTCGACTTTCACTTGCGTTGATTATTTTCGCGTGAGATTGCATTTTGATGAGAAAGCTTTTCATCCGTCCAAAAATGTTTTTCAATTGCATTCCCAATCTTTGCTTGAAAGTCAAAGCACAGACGCAGCGCGGCGCCCGTGCTCCAGGCGCGTTGCTTGATGTTTTATACTTCCATTAATCTGTTTTGGATGAAGGTGTTTTTTTTTCACGCCAGTCTCTCCGTCCCCAGGCTCAGGCCTTTTACGAGCGCGAGCTGGAGGCCATGAAGAGAACTCAGCAGCTGACTGCGGACAACCTGTTGGCATGGAAACGCACCGAGGCCGAGCTGCGGCGGGAATTTCAGACTCAGGAGGCGGCGCTCCAGAAAACCCTCGGAAAACTGAGGGCCGAGTTGGCCCGGGTAACGGACGAAGCGCGGGAAAACCGGGAGAAGTCCCACAAGCTCCAGGCGTCACTCAGCACTGCGGAGAGCGCCGTCAAGGTGAGTCTGGACCCCGGGCGCCGCTTTTATGGACCGCTTACAAACTGTCCTCTGTAATAGATGATAAATGTGGGATGAAAATGAGGTAAAATGGGTCACAGATACGTCACAGATTAAATTACAAAAAGTGGATGTTCACACTATTTCTGACAAATAACCTCTGACATTAAATATCCAGATGAAGTCAAGCAGATTTGTTGCATTTCAACAATCAACCTAATTTATGTCAACTACATGCAAACAAATCAACCCTTTTTAACATGTGAAAACTATTTTTATCAATGAAATATTCACAGTATCTCAACTTTATGTTCCCGAGATACAACTACTACAGATATAGAGCTGTGTTTTTACAAGTCGCCCCCTTCTTTCTCATCATTAACTTGTGCCAGCACATGGACGACACCAGGCACATTCCAGCCAGCAATTTCACTCTTTTACGCAGATCAAACGTATAAAAAAAACAAACAAAACAAATCACGCAAAAGCAACATAAACACTGCACCAGCACAAAGGCACCGAAGAGGAAAAACTGAAAGCAAGAAAAACCTGGATGCAACACTGCACGATATGAAATATTCAAATAAACCGTTTGCAAATGTTTTATGAGGGAAATGCACTCAACAAAGACACACCGTGCCTTTTGGTAAGAAACGCTAAATGTGAACTTCTTTTTTAAAGGTGAAATACTTGAAATGTGTGAAAACATGTTCAGCGTGAGCCGACAGTGTTGACATTCATTCTGAACCACCTGCATGTTAAATTCCCAAATATTCGCCTGTTTTGACGCCTTTTAGTGTCTTTCTTGGACGCGTTCAGCAGCGACTGTGTTCCAAAGTGTGCCACCATCCCCCCATCCACCCTCCTGCACCGCTCTAGCAGTAATGTGGTGCTTTTAAAAAAAAATAATAAATAAAAAGCAATGCTGTGTTCACTTTTTTTTTACTCCCCGAGTTGTGTAAGGCCTAGACTCGCATGACGTTATCTCCACGGTTGAATATAAAGTTGACATGTGCTCCAGGGGGATTGGTTAAGTAGGTCTGTTTTTGTTGTTATGGTGTGCTGTGAAGTTTGTGTGGAATCATCCCTGATTGCTCAGAAGACAGTGAAGGGTCCCACATCCTCAGCCTCGCTGAGAACACGATCAAGGTCAGCAGTGGTGGATCTGCCTGCAGTTAACTATTTTATTCGGGGTTTTTTTTTTTTTTTTTTCAGAGCAATTAACTGTAACCCAGATAAAGAAACAGACAACAGAGCTACGGAGCTTGAAACCCAACTCCTCTTGACAAGCTCCTCCGGATTCTCTCGCGTGAGTCAAGATTCGAGGCAGAAAACCAGATCTCAGAGTCGGAACACTTTGATCTCGCTGATATTTCGTATTGTCGCTCAAGCGATATCCCAATAATCTCCTAATAACAGCCTCACTCTATAAACATATCTCTTAATCCTCCAACTCCCACTGTGAGATAATAGTTTCGTTTAACCATAATAAGCTCACAGCAGATGTTTAAATCTGCAATTTGATCCTGACAGCACACGTGTGGCAGCTCAGGAGACTTCTTTTCCTTCCATCACGGAAGCGCGTTGCTCGAGCAGAGTCTCACTTTTAGACTCTCTTGCGTTCCACTCTGAAAAATTTCAAATATTGCACCAAATCATAAAATGTCCCCTAGTCTCAGGAGGCATAATTACTGTACCGGCACACTTCACGGGCAGAAATGGCGGCATTATAAAAACACGATTGGAGAGCACTTGAAGTTGGTGTCAGGACGATAGCGCGTCGTGCTTCAGTGCTCGCCGTCGTCCTCCTTTAGCTCATGATTTAGTAGAAAAATCTCCAGAGAAATGCAGGCAAATGATCGCTCGGAGGAACTCGGACGGACGTAATTAATCGCTGACTGTTCACAAGCTTCCGGAGGAATATGCACGCCGAAAAAAATACAAATGATCCCCCAAGTGAAATACTCCTCTGAAGCTGTGTTAGATTGCTGCTGTCACTGTCGTCGGACTAAATACTTCACTCGCAGGTAAAGCCTTCGCCGGGCTGGTTGGGGGAAGCTTTTAGCAGGATAAAACAATAAATCATCCAAAGTACCGTTTTCAAAGCCTTTTTATATTTAAATGGCAACGAAGGATTCAGCCGTGTCCAATAAAGATGATGGACAGAAGTGAGGCTCTGTGTGTGAGCGCGTGTGTGTGCGTGATTTAGTTTACTGTTTTGAATGTGATGAGGGGTGAATCGGAGGTAATAAATAAATGGGATCCCTCTTTGAGCCCAGATAAATCGACAGAGATACAATTAATTCCACTTTTAAACCATGTTTCGCTCTCCTCCAGCGTCAGACCCTCACACAGACTGTGCTTGAGGAGAGAATACGCTCCCTCGCTGTTGCTGAAAATAGTTCACAACAAATACACTTATAATTCCTGTTTGAGCTTCGTTCACTAAAGTACAGTGTCCAATTGTTTTAGGAAAGGACTGATCCTTTTTAAAAACTGTATATAATGTACACAAATTCACTCAAAAGTGTCGCCCTATAAAACTCAAATCGGTCCAACATTTGCACATTTTTTACCAGAACTTTATTTAGTTCTCGGGTCCGTTCTCCGCCTCCTAAAGTTCCTCGCTGCCTTAAGATCTGGAGCTCACATTGATCCCACATAAACATGTGTGTCTGCACTGTTGATCTAATCTCACTTTGACAACAACATGAACCCTGACTGTAGTTTTAACTTTTAATCCTAAAACCTTAACCCTCAAACAGCCAGTCCTCACTTTCCCAAAGAATTGTGACCGTCGAGCTCTAAAACTCCAGTTGGACCTCGCAAAGTTGGACAAGATGGACAAAACACACACACACACACACATCACATCTAATTTATGTGTGACCCCCTCAGTTGTTATTATCACTCTGAGGTTTCTTTGTCTTAGCCGCAGTAATTAAGTTTGAGGCAGGCTGTTTGATGGGATTGAAAGATGTGAAATTGCCTCTCATGAGTTTCGACAGAGTGCTAAAACATGCAGCGTGTGCGTGTGTGTGCGTGTGTGTGTGTGTGTGTGTGTGTTGGCATACATTCCTGATCCTCAGCATTAGTAATACGCTGCCAATGTGCTTCATTCTGTACGACCCAGCTTTGGCAGTCTGGCTTCAGATTATACATTACAGCACACATCTTCTTTTTGTTTAATTGACCTTTTATCACAAAGGTTTGAAGTGTGTTACGTGTAATTGGAGGAGACAACACGGTACAGCTTTTTCAAATACAAGCGGTTCAAAGCCGAGGTCAAGTTTTACTTTCTCCATAAGTTCACCTGTGAGGACCAAGCATTGATTGACAGGGATGTCCATTAGTTCACTCACCACTAATCTGGTTTTCAGTTACTTTGTTCTCTTCTATGTCGTATGTGTTGACAGTTTTCTTTCCTCCTCTATTCTGTGTTGAATTGATTCCCCCTCCAGGACTTAACCAAGCAGCTGGACGAGGTGACCCAGAACTCAGAAATTGTGGAAATCCGTCAGAAGGAAGCAGAGTGTGAACTAGAGGCAGCCAGAGACCGAGTTCAGCAGCAAGCCACCGAAATCCTGCTGAAAGCCAGTAAGACCCTTCTCCTCTCCCTCTCATACGGACTTGTATTCATAATGCCGGTGAATACTTGCACCCACGCTCCCCACAAGACACTTTCCTGTGCTTGTCATGCAAACACACATCAAACATCTCCCCTAACAGCTCCTCTCATCTTGTCTGAGGCATCATGGCCTCAAACACTTTAATGGCGTAATGCTGTATATCCAAGCTAATGGTATTCCCAGTCCCTCAGAGGCAGAAAAGCCCTTCTCACATCAATTATGCCCAGTCCAAGGTGTGTGTTTGTGTGCGCTCATGTTGGGTAAATTGTCGCGTGTTAGAATCCGATTTAATATCCTGTGATCTCTCTCCGTCAGTACTTTGTGCAACATCATTGCTCGTCTGAAATGTGTGAGCAATAGCAGCAACTTAGTGCAGAATTATGCTCGGCCCATTAGTCCCTATGAGCTCCTCTGGTAAAGAATGCTTTATCATTCCCCACTGGAGCCATTCTCACGTGAGGGAGACAAATAAGATCCAGGTGGTGAATGTAAATATTTATCATATTTACCATCCAGATGATAGTTTATCCTTTATTTAAACTGTAAAGCGACCAACAGGTTGTTTTTGGTTCCTCTGGTTGGTTTGGTGGTAACTTTCCATTTTATTACAACTTGGGTCTTATTTTTGTAGCGTTGGCCGTCATTTCCATTGGTCAGTAAAGTAAAGTAAGATGACAACAGACGGTTTGGGTACAAATTTTACTTTTATTCTAATTATTTTGCAAATAAATTGGTCCAACCTGGGAAATTTTTTTAAACTTTAGGATTTTCTCAGTGTTTTTGTTTGTCCGATTTTAAGTGGATGAAAACAATAATTGATATAAACAATAGCCAAAACTACGAAAATAATATCCAAGTTCTGATAAACTGTAATTATACCACAGCATATTAAGGCCATTGTAGGTACAAAAAGAGGGGGGTGGTATTCGGAGAACAAACTCAGAATCTTTAAGATTAAGGTCGTAAATTTCCGAGTAAAAAAAATCACAGATTAACGAGAAAGAAACTAGGAAAGATTGTGTTTTTTTGTTGAGGAATCACATCGCGTCACTTTGCAAGGTTTGATCAATATCATCACAACTATTTTATAAAATTTTTTTACCAACAATGGCCCTAATACGTGAAACCGTGACATTACCTTCTCCTGCAAACCGCTGCCACGGCTTCCGAGTCAATGACATCGTCACAAACTATATCTTTCTCCAAAGCAAGAAATTAAATAGTAATGCAGGAAAATCCAGGACTAAGTTGAGTAAGTTTAAAGTGCTGACAACAGTGTACAAGTGTTGGTCGCGTCAGCTAGAAACCTCCAAGAATGACAATATGCAGATGACACCACGCTGCATTCTGCTCACGTCCTGCCGGCTCCGTCCTGCCGTAGGTCAGATCAGCAGCCTGCAGGCCACCCAGATGACCCAGGAAGCAGCCATCAGGGACCTGGACAACGAGCGCAGCCGGCTGAAGGACAAGGTGCTGAGGATGGAGGAAGAAAGGGAGTCCCTGCAGAGCCAGAGCCAGGCCCTGGATGAAAGACAGAGACAACAGCTCCAGTCCCTGGAGAAGGTGTGTGTGTGGGATTTGTATTCACTTCAGACTGGAATAACACTGTTATGAATAACCAATAAGGCATCAATATGCTGTGACTGAAGTTTTTGGCAGACTTTGCGCCTGTTTTTTTATTTTTTTTTTATCCTTCGAATACGGTTCACTCTGTAGAGCACACACATTCTGTGCTCATATTTTCCAGAATAGCTCCTTGCATAAAAAAAAAAAAACAAGCCAATTTAAACCACAGAGAAAACTCAAAGCTGGTGATTAATATGCATTTTAGGATTTTAGCAGTTTGAGAGACTACAAGATGTTTTAACGTTGGTCTCCATGCATTATTGAACATCACGATTTCAGAGTCAAAGAAGCGAGATCGCCACGTTAAGGATGAAGAGATTTGTTATTTCAAGTAGGAAGCGTGTGTTCTCTGTCTTTGCATTTTGACCTTATCTCCCCAGTAATCCCCAAAATACAGCTTTTCGGCGAGAAAAGCCCCAAAAGTAAAGGACCATTTGTTGGAGCTATGAAGCAATTCTAATACTTACTTGACCCAAAACTGATTCATGTCTTCAATTCGATTTGGTATTTAGTTTTTTCTTATTTATTTCAGTTTTGCAACAGTGACATTTCTGTGACTCTACAGAATAATCCCCTGTGTGCTCTGGTGAGGTTGATGTTTTGCCCACATCCAGTCTTTATAGACGTAAAAGCACAATTTGACTTGAACTATTGATTTATTTCAGGAAGTACTTTACAGCGAAGACAGAATGTTAAGGTATGAGCACAGAACGCAGCAAGACTCCCACTTATGAACCGTCATTCTGCTTCCAACACGTCTTATACATCCAGCAAAGTTTAAAACCTTACGTGCGCAGATGGACCTTCAATCGTCAAACTGCTGAAAGGGTCAAACCCGTCGAGCGCAGCATTTATAAACTGTCCAAAATAAATAAATAAATGCTCCTCTTTTTAAAAACCAAGAAGCTTAAAGGTCAGATGATTTAAGGAACAGTGTAGTCAGCAGACCAACCACAGCCGACGCTAAATGTCAAGTGTTGCTGCTTCATGTGTGTTTTCCCATCCTTTTATCGCTGACATTTGTGCAGCGTAATCCTCTGGGAGCTGGGAGAGTTCTCCCACCGAGCGAGGCCGCGGTGAATATGAATGTCTTCCTCGGGATAACACAAGACGTCGCACCACTTAAACTTTCCGGCACCTTCCTGGTTTGGCAGCAGCAGCGACGTCCCTTAGTGCTGAGCTGAGTTTAGGATGGCAGTGGATTACTCGCAGTAATATGGCCACTATAGAGTCCTGTTGCTGGGGCTTTTCTACCCTAAAAAATGTTCCATTTTGAAAACAAATCTGGTGATATCAACGTGGGTGGAGAGTTTTTCCAACGTCTTCGCATTAAGGGGTGATTTTTGGATTAATTGGGTTTGGAAATGGCCGACATAAGCAAGCCGGGAGATTAAAGAAACGAACATTTCAGATAATGTTAGTGGTCCGACTTCATTATAAAACGTTGTGGGAAAGTCATTACATTAATGGGAGGCTTTTCCCTTATCTCTTAACGTTTTCTTTTCCTCATTTATGTTTTTTGATCTAGCCTTTTTCTCCCTTGTCCTCTCTCCGCAAAGGGAGAAATTCCCCTCCCAAGAAGTTTTCCTGCCCCTGTTGTTCATCGTATCCCCCTCAGGTGTGTTTGGCCATACGACAACACAGCAGTCTCGCTCAGTTTGAACGGCTTGATGTTCGTTTCTTGGTACATTTCCAAAACGGCCCTCTGGTTTGGAGCAATTAGCGCTCAGCTATATCATCCCTGGTGGGAAATTAAGTTTGTGTGTTTCATGTGGTTGCCAATGTCTGATATATTCAATAATCTGCCAGATCCTCACTGGTTTCATGGACAAACACAGTATACATTGTGTGGCAGTGAGGGGGACACTGCGTTCTTACACGGCGAGCATATTCCCTCTCAGGAAACAGCTGTAAAGATTTGCAGCATCTGTTTGAGTTTAGCCATTAATAAAGGAACGGTTTTGTCGTTCCGGGCATAACAAATGGATCTGTGTCGGCTGAAATAAAGCAACAATCTGATCCTTTCGTCACCGGACTGGACTGTGTTCCCCTCAGCGTGCTCGGGCTCCTCCATTAAAACCTGGGCTCCACGTGTCACTGTGTACGAGAGGGAGCATTAGACTCTAAATGTGAAAATGACTGGATTGCGCTGCCGTTTGACTTTATTCTGACATCCAGTTAGCGAGATGCGATCGGCTCCGATGGATCGGATGGATGCAATATTCAGCTCGTAGCTTCTCTGTGTTTAGCCGGTGCTGACCGTCACCGTCACAGGTCAAAATCATATCAGCTGTTGCTAATTAATATTAATTCCATGCATAACTTGATATCAGACCAAAAATCTAACTAAGCTGTTGTCTGGTTAAAGTGCGTATTGTGAGCCGGAGTCTCAGCCAAAGATTGTCTGTGAGGTATAAAAACAAAAGAAACGCATCAGTCTGAAACGTCTTCTTGCTTTCTTCCTGTTAAACTTACCTCATATGAATAAATGAAGTTTATCAAGTTAATAGTTTTGAAACCAAGATGAACGTTAGAGGGGCTACACGTTTAGTTTTAATTTGCCTGATACGTGTTTATCTAGTCCATTTATTCATCATCTTTGTGCTTCTTCCGGGCCTTTATTTTTATTTTTATTTTTTGTCTTCAGCCAAAAAAGAAAGATAAACACATGTAAACCGCCTCAAAGCGAAGAGGTACATCTATGCGTTAAAGAATGCATCGTTTCTATTGTCCGCAGAATACCAGGAGTGTATTGTAAAAGGGAAACTGATGTTAAAGCTCCTGTCATTAGTACTCAGATGTTCTGGGAATACACTCTAGCAGGAAACATTCTCACGGAGAGCTTCTTGGCTTACTTTAGTTTGTTTTTTTACTGTGCCTAATGTCAGCTCAAGTAATGGATATTACTGCTCCCATGTGGCTTTTTTTGGCGCGGTTTGGCTAATTAAAAAATTCCGTTAAACCCGTGCAATGAAGAAACAGCTGCTCCCCTGATTAAGCTCAAAGTAGACGGGCTACAGATTGCTTTTTTATTTGCCGTTTCTCAGGAGCAGCGCTGTTTTTCTGTGACCTTATTCCTGATTCGTGCTGCACCAGAGTTGACAAACCCAGTGCGCCATTTGTTCTTGCCCGTCTGCCTGTTCCACAACACACAACCTAAATCTGCAGGACTTCATTGTTCCTCCTCCGAGCCACATCTCCTGGCTGTTATCCATTCCCACACGTCACCACGTCCCTCCGTTATTGATTATCCCTCCAGTTTAAGAATCTATGAGCTTCAACTACCTCTCCTCTTACGAAACCAATCACTAGAAAATCACTAATCAGCTGGCTCCTCATGATCCCAGCTAACCCTCCCACAAGCTCAGCAACTGTGACTCCACTCAGCTGTTTGATGCGGAGACAAACTTTAGCATACCTATCTCACTACCTACTGCAGTAACGGAACGTTACTTCCAAGGGCACAAGTTAGCTTAGCATCAGCTAATTACATTATTCTGTGGGGTTTAGAGGTTGTGTTAGGAAAAAAACCTAATTCTATCCAAGTCCAACCATTGTGTTTCTTGTCCGAGTATTATTTTCTATAGCAGCATCCAAACAGTATTATAATTAAATTTACATTGTATCTGTAATACTGCAAGTAGATTGGCGTCGCATCGTTCACACTTAAAAAAGAAAATCGGCGTCCAGCCTGGCTCTTCCGGAGCTCTTCTTTTATAACATTTGCTTTAATTATTTACACTTGAACATGAGAAGCTTTCAGAACCAAATAAAAGTTTTTTATAATTCTGAAGTCATAGTATTAAGACCAGCAGGCTACAAAAAGCTCACTGGTGAGAAAGACTTCTTCCCCTGGCACGATCTTTGAGCATTATATCACCTCTGCATTTTGAGTCTTTTTAACACGGCTCTCATTTTAAATGTCAACTTCTGTCATCAGTTTGACAGGCGTAGCAACAGTAACTAAAGGGCCGGGACTGTTGGCCGCATCCGTCACGCCCGACGCTGCAGACAACAACCTTCGTCAAGACTCTTCATCGAGAATCTGAATGATGGTTTTGCTTCTGCTGCTCTATAGCTCTAGAGCTCCTTAATCAATCAACCCTCCCTTTTCTTTTATCAGTAATCCAACCAGGAGTCTGGTACAAAATGTTCAGTTTTCAGCTTGGAATAACAAATGTGAAGTGGTGAGAAAGACGGGACTTTTCAGACACAGACAGACTGAGTTCAGGATTGATTTGCTTGGCTGTCACAGAGTAAACATTGACAATTTGGCTGAAAAATACAGCATATGGGATGAATGTCAGCCCGAGCTCCTTCTGTCTGTGCGTGTGTGTGTGTGTGTGTGTGTATCGTCTAGCATAGCACTCACCTCTGAGCACATTTGTAAACAACGCGTTAGCACGCATATTCATTTTTCTGTCTTCGTCAGACCCTGCGCGAGGAGAAGTCGTCCCACGAGAAGGACATGAACAACATGCAAGCTCGATCCGAAGAGGAGGCCAACCAGATGAAGGAGAGCCAGGCTCGAGCTCTGGAGGAAGTCGCCAAGAAACACAGGGTGACCCTGGAGAACGCTCTCAACAACGCCGAGAAGGAAAAGAACCGCATGCTGGCTGTGAGTACACACACACACACACACGGAGGGGCTAATGTTTGCCCTTCATGGATAACACTATATCTGTGTAGAATGAAAGCACATCAGCAAAAACAGAAAAACTCCGAAAAACTCTCTAAAGAAGTTCCTGTGCAGCATCATCCAAGTGTCTTGTATCTGCTCGTGGTCCAACGGTAAGACAAACACAGCAACTGTGCGGTAAACTGTAGCTGAGCAAAGCGATATATATTGTTTTTAAGAGAAGGTTGAACTGGAGATGGGAGCTCTGTCAGAGCGTCTGATGGCTGCTCTACGCGATGGTTATGAGTTGATACGAGTTCATTTCTGAAGACAGACCGAGACCATTTTTCAGGGGATGCTTGGATTTAATGACCGGACCGTCAGGATCTATTACATTTAAAAGTACCCTCGGGTTATGGCAATTTTTATACAACACATCATACGGAACCAAAGAAGTTATTTTGTAGTTTATTGCCTTCCTGCTTTATCCAGTGAGTTTGTTAAAACTAAAGCTATTACTTAAAAACATTTTTTTTTTTTTTTAATTGATCAGCTCTTCAGTGCAGGAAATGAAGCTGATAATCAAAAGAAATGTAACCTTGTAACCAGAAATTGTACATATTTATTAATATTTAACTAATGTGAAAACAGCTGATTCTTTGCGTTTCATGTGATCTTGAAAAATGTCAGCCTCGTTTTTCCCCCGAATATGAACCAGACAAATCTCAAATTCATTAAAGTGACGAATCCTGCACTTTCACAGGTCCTTGAAGTGACCTGCACTATTATAGCTCTTTTTCAGCGACAATCAGAGGACAAGGTGATATAATAATAAATACAACATCACACGTAGGCATAAAAAGTGAGAGGAGCTCAGATACCTGTTTGTTTATATTGTTTATAGATTAAAATACATGAAAAGGGAGCAGTAACGGTGACTAAGGAGCCGGCAGAGGAGGACACGCAGCCTGCTGACGTGGGAGCACATTTGTGTTTATTACTCAACAATGACACGGAGAGCAATGCCTCTGAGCTCATATCGCCTGCGAGTCACCCGGAGGAGCTTCTGACGCTGGTGTAATGATGCAAAAGAGATCCAGCAAAGGGAATTCTCAATGAAAACAAAGTGCGTGGCAGGGGACGGGAGCCACGGGTTCGACTCCACGCGCAGCCGGCCGGGTGACTCACGCGCGTGAGAAGGCGGCGCTGTTTTTGGGGGGGGGGGGGTTGGCTGAAACTGCTACTCCTCCTGTTCACGCGTCCTAGCTGCTTAAGTGAGCGTCTGTCAATGACAATGAAGTGCTGATCGGATTAACACACGATGTGAGGAAGTGGAAATGCACAATTATAGAATGTATCAATTTTTTGTCCTTAGAAATTAGGAAAATTGCATAATAATTGTGCCGAAATGTAACCATAATTGTATATATTTATTAATATTTAACTAATGTGAAAACAGCTGATTCTTATTGCTTTTCATGTGATCTTGAAAAACAGCTTCTTTTTTCCCCCGAATATGAACCAGACAACTCTCAAATTTAATGAAGCAACGAATCCTGCACTTTCAGAGGTCCTTGAAGTGACCTGCACTATTATAGCTCTTTTTCAGGTACTATATATATATATATATATATATATTACATTTTATATTTTCACAGAAAAAGATTTAAGTAAAAAAAAGAACTTAATTTTCCTGAAAAAGCTTGGATGTGAAAAAAACCTTAACTTTCATGAAAAAAGCTTGGATGTGAAAAAAACTTAATTTTCATGGAAATTATTATTATTTTTATTATTTTAAACTTGAATGTGAAAAAATACTAAATTCTTTTCATGAAAAAAGCTTGGATACAAAAAAAACAACTTAGTTTTCTTCAAAAAAAAGCTTGAATGTGGAAAAAAACCTTAGTTTTCATGGAAATTGTAAAAAAAATATTAAAACCTTAATTTTCCTGAAAAAAGCTTGGATGTCACAATACTTATTTTTCCTGGAAAAAAATAATTTATTTAAAGAAAAACTTAATTTTCCTGAAAAAAATAATTTATTTAAAGAAAAACTTAATTTTCCTGAAAAAAGCTTGGATGTCACAATACTTATTTTTCCTGGAAAAAATAATTTATTTAAAGAAAAACTTAATTTTCCTGAAAAAAGTTTGGATGTCAAAATAATAAATTTTCACGGAAAAAGCTTTAAGTAAAAAAAACAAACAAAAAACTTAATTTTCTTGAAAAAAGCTTGAATGTCAAAAAAAACCTTAATTTTCTTCAAAAATGTTTGGATTTCAAAATACTTAATATTCATGAAAAAAGCTTGGATGTGAAAAAAACAAAATTTTCATGGAAATTATTATTATTTTTATTTTTTTAAACCTTAATTTTCATGAAAAATGCTTGGATGTGAAAATAAAATTCAAAAGAATTCATGGGAAAATAATATATTTAAAAAAATACTTAATTTTCCTGAAAAAAGCTTGGATGTCAAAATACTTAATAAAACTGATAATCCGACTGTGTGCAACCTGCCCAGCAACAAGCAGACGAGCAAAGATAGCAACTAGCATTTGAATTTAATTAAATATTGGACGAAAAAGTCATCAAGTGGCTGGAAACACAAATGCAATGAATGCTAATGTTCTCAGTTTTTCGCCCGATGTGTAAAATGTATCAGCCTTTACCGTTTAGATCGCATATGAATGAAATGCTTGTAGAATATAAGGTATAATACAAATATTCCGCTGCTCCTCACACGTCACACACTCGCTCCCTCTTGTGCTCCGTGTTCAAATAGTTCCAAATATACTCAGCTTTTGTATCTTTGTACGAGTGAGTGAAATTGCCCCTGAGGGTTACAAAGAGGGCGCTGGGACTCGTCTAATGAGCCTGAGGTCTCGCTGTTCCAAACCGCGCCCTGCCACTAATTTGACTGCAGCCGTGGCGTCGCCTCCAGCCGCACTGGAAACGGCCTCGTGACGATGCCCGATGTCCACAGGGCCTTTAATCCCAGTCACACGCGACCACGTGGCAGCAAGTGATCAAATATTCTCTTGCATCAAAGTTACATAATGAGGACGGGATTGAAACGATCCTCCACGGTAGAGCCGACCAGAGCTGACGGCCGCATTAAGAGAGGAGCGTTTTGCGTTTCCGTAGTTTTTAGATATGCGCTCTATATGCAGACTTTCTGTCCCTGTGGGATTTTCACGGCCTAGGGTTAGGGCTCTTTTTTTGCGTCCCCACCGTCGCTGATGTGCGCAGTGATTCGCCATGGTTCACGAGCGTGCTGCCAGGCCTGGTGCAGGAACGTCCAGGTTGCCCCCCCCCCTCGCTCCGGTCACATGAGAGGAAAGGCCTCTTCATCATCATTTCATTCTTTTGTCCGATCCAGAGTTCGTCATGTCGAGTTAATCGTCTTTTCTTTCCCCACTCTCTTCTCTTGCATTGCTTTAAATGATAATGAGAGTTTCTGTGAGAAGGCTCGCTTTGGAATTTAAATGAATGCGTCTGCAGTACCTCAGTCTCGCTCGCCATATCGAGCGGCAAGGTATGACAGGAATCCTGATGAGTCGTATTAGATTCCTCACCCATCTGACTCTGTTTCCAAATCGACCTAACATCAGACACCTTAATCGAGATTTCCACAAATTCAATTTCCCACAGAAAAAAATGATTTTTTTATTTTATTTTTTTGATTTGATGGTTGAGATTTGGCCGTCTGATGTGGTGCATTGAAATGAATTCTTTTAATGTAAAAGTACACCTGTGATAATTCCTCGTCAGGGTCTATAGTTGAGATCTTCACCTGGAAATCCACCTTTTGTGATGTCCAAACTCTGGTAGGAGTTGTAAGAGATGACCAAGGCTGCCAAGCTTCTGCACCGCAGTATTTATTAATACCTTGTTATGTGCTGACCAGAACAAAAAGGATGTCTAGCTTCGTCTACAGTACAGCGTTTCATTTCAACCGTTCTGTCACATGCTTTCATTCCTTACTTACACCTAAGTGTATAAAGCTGCACTCAAAGAAGTGAGTGATAAGAAAGAAGCTGCAGATAATCACCCCCTCACCCTGCCCCCCTCAGCTCTAATAAGCTGCAGCATCTTCGACTATTTTTTATTTTATGTCCCCAGAATTTTACTGTTTTGATCTTTTTTTTCTTCTTCCAACAAGAACTCTGATAATCCGACTGTGTGCAACCTGCCCAGCAACAAACAGACGAGGAAAGATAGCAACTAGCATTTAAATTTAATTAAATATCTGACGAAAAAGTCATCAAGTGGATGGAAACGCAAATGCAAATGAATGCTAATGTTCTCGGCCATCATACATCATTACACTGTAATCATTTGTCAACGTTGTATTTGTCAATTAAATGATTGACGCAGCTTTAAAGACAATGACCATAGATTGGGGGGCTGTAGGGATTACATCCACACTAGCCAAGAGGTGGAGCGCAGCAGCTAAAACAAAGTTGGTAATTAACGCAACATGTTTCTACATGTTGCGTTAGTCTCTTCCAGGGATAATTGGAATATATAAGAAAGTTTGAAGTTGGTTATCCAGATTTTTGAAACCTATTTCACCATTAGATTCACAAGCAAGGAATAGTCTCCAGCCTGTGAGGAGAAGAAGGCTCCAGGCGCACAGATCGGACGGATCTCGATGTAGTTTGGGATTTAATGGTAGTCTGAAGATGGGCAGGTACTGGCCCAATTCTTGGCTTTAAAAAACAAATAAAAAATCTTTATGGTTGCATAAGAGTGTTGAAACTATTGCAAGCAACAACCTGGAGCTGCTTGTTAAGGACAACAGCAGCGGACTGGCGGCTTGGTGCAAACTCCAGATCATTTTTATTTTAGGCCATCTGTGACTCTCTGTCCCAGATTAAACCAAAGTGTTTCACATATTTGTGTCAGTCAGTATTCACAGTTATTATCCCGCCAACAGAGAAACGTCCTCCGCTGGTGAAATACAAGACGTCATTACACATGAATTACTGTTATCTGTCACTCTTTCTCCCTTTCAGAGGAATTCCCGTGAAGTTAAATTCATTTTCATGAAACTAAGTCAAAGAAGTCAATACACTGAATGTGTGTTTTTAAAGTTTTTTTTACGGCATTACAAATTCCACCCTCTTGTGTAATGGCACATTTCACATTTTTGACATTACAGCGATCTTCCGCAGCTCTAATTGTCCTTGGAAAGCAGCGATCGTTGCGCACTATAACGGGAATCGCTCCCCATCCACCGGCAGGCGTGATGAGCTTTATTATGTTAACAACGCTCGAGCTGTTTCTCCCTCTTCTCTGCACAGGACATCGAAGTAGTTCTGAAGTATTTTTAGAACTTGTTTTTGCACAGACGAATGTCACGTCAAACAAAGAGGAGCGAGGGAGGCGAGCTCTGGATCTGCGGGACGCAGCGGAGGAAACCCTGCGCGGGCGTGAGGGTTCGAGCTGCGTCTGTCAGAGCTCGTGTCCAGCCTCAGCCTCTCAACACGGACACTTTCAGTCTATTACCGGATCGTTTCGCAGATGAAAAAACACCATGATTAACTAATATATTGTGCTTGGCTTCCAAATAAAACGGAGAAATGCTGTTTGACTTTTATCGCTCACTTGTCGTGCGTCTCCGATGGTTTTTCCACAGGAGCTGGAGCAGCAGTACGAGAAGGAGCGCCTCTCGCTGGAGGAGCAGAAGACGACTCTCAGGCAGCAGCTGGACGAGCTGAGGGAGGAGCTGACCTCCAAACTCACCGCAGCCAATGAAGAGGTAGGACACCTGCGCCTTTAACCGCGCCTGACTTTAGTGTGCGCCAATGTCGGGTCGAGGAAAAGCTTTCAGATAACTTGGAGGTTACAAACACGTGCATGTTAACAACCATTCCAGCTGCATGAACGCTTTTACTAATACATATATATATCGATTGCATTGAAAAACACAATGGAAAAAAACTATTTTGAGGTTCAAAGTTTCTTTCTTTTTCCCACAAAAGTTTCTTTCATCTGGGGTCATTGCTGTTGTTTGTGCCTTCAAATTTGTTCTGTGCTTTTAACATCGAGGCAAATTAATATCTGATGCATTGCAAAACTATGTTGCAGCGTTGGCAAAAAGTATATGGGCCCCGTCTCATTTCAAAATCTGAAATAGAAAGGCTTATTGAATGCATTTTTGATGGAGCTTCCACCTCGCCGAGCATAAAATGCTGATGTAGTGTTCAAGGTCACTGCCACACTGAGATACAGCCTGAAGCGCAACAGTGTAGAGGTTGTGAATACGGTTTATTCTCTCCGTGCAACTCTACTGTCTCTCCTCCCCGCAGGTGATCCGGCTGCAGCAGGAGGTGCAGC
>CALSBV010010705.1:9278123-9288689 GCA_943590825.1 Bovichtus diacanthus
GTGTGTGTGTGTGTGTGTGTGTGTGTGTGTGTGTGTGTGTGTGTGTGTGGGTTTTCTTTGCTAATATTTTTAATATGTTTGTCAATTTATTGTAAAACGCTGTGATCAACAACAGCTGGATGAAACACTTTTAATTGAATTAATAAAAAGAAAAATGCAATTAACTTCAAGGACATAATGTTTTACTAAAATCCTTTTTTTTTTTTTTTATTAAATTAATTTTTTCCACTATTGTTTGTACTCACAGAAAACTTC
Source organism: Bovichtus diacanthus (assembly GCA_943590825.1). Lineage (NCBI taxonomy): Eukaryota > Metazoa > Chordata > Actinopteri > Perciformes > Bovichtidae > Bovichtus > Bovichtus diacanthus. The sequence continues at coordinate 9,278,379 of CALSBV010010705.1, forward strand.
ATGTCTTTCAGGACAGAACATAACGGGGATTGACAGATAAAGTGACCTTTCCCTTCTGTTTTTCTCCAAAACTGTGTCTCAGAAACGAGGACACTATTGATATCACGATGCCTTTTGACGGAGACGTTATCTATTCTGTGACTTTCAATGGATTTTCACCACAGTCGAGGTCGTTCTGCACATGAATCCATTTAAACTTTTAAAGAGCAAACTTTCCACCGTGAGGGAGAACTGTCTGTGTCTCGATGCTTTTCTTCTTGACGTAGGAGGCGATCTTATCTATTCTTCTGAGAAACTGTGAAGCACAAGTGTAAGTGATGATTGGCCCTGATGGAGGATTTAAAATGACGCTGAAATACTTCTCCCTCTCTCCCTGCTTTCTCTCCCTTTTTCATTTTCACGTCCCTCCATCATCTCCTCCACACATTCTCTCCCTCTCTCTGTTTTCCTCTTCCTCCCTCTCCTGCACCTCTCTTTGTTCCCTTCTGTTCTCCTCTCTCACCCTCCTCTGCCCCCCCCGTGTCTCTCCATCAGGAGCTGGAGGAGCGTCTCCGCCATCATCACCATGCAGAGCTGCAGTCTCTCAGAGAGGCTCACCGCCAGAGCATCGAGACGCTCAAACAGCAGTCAGAGCAAGAGCTGCAAACACTCCGCTTTGAACTGGAGGACGAGGGCAAAGCCATGCTGGGTAAGGACTTAGAGAGCGTGTGTGTGTGTGTGTGTGTGTTAAAAAGATTCACCCTCCCATGACCTTTTTTTTTTTGGCACTTTTTCTTTTTCAACAAAGTCACTGAGGAACGCACAGATTTGAGTTTTTTTTTTTTTTGGTGACATTGTGCACCGAGCCGCTTCTTGCATCATGAAAGAAAATACTGAAAACTAAAACTTGTGTCCTCTCACGTAGCAAATGTGGATGGAAGACCGTTACTTTGGGATGTACAAGTACACGTGTTTCCGCCCAAATGCAGTCGGAATTTAAGAAATAATACAAAGCGTGATGTTGGAAAAAGTACAGCGATTATTTACCTTATTAAAGTAGTAATAAAAGTCCTGCATTCAAAATGTCTCTTCAAGCTTTAGCATCAAAATATACTTAAAGTACAAAAGTTAAAATACGCGATATGCACGGCCCATTTCATAAAAGCATATATTATATTATTGAAATAATAATTGTTGATAAATTCATGTGTTTATTGCTTTATTTGTGATCTTAAAAGTCCCAACTTTGCAACTTTCCCTACAAACGCACCTGTTTGTGTGGTGCAACCAGATTTAATTTATTTAATTTAAATATCCTCTTGGTAAACATAGTAACTAGGCTAACTTTGAACTTTAGAGCTGGTGCAACAGGGTTTTCATGAGTTATTGTAGTTTTGAAACTTTTGTTTTCCTCGTTAATATGCAACCTTATGTAACGAATCCCTTGAAAAAGCTTATTGGGTCAAATCCCGCGGAGGGAGTTTGTGCTGTAGTTCTAACGTTTCCATCAGTTCATATTGTTTTATTTCAAATTTCAAGTTAGCATATGACAGATGCAAACAGATGCTACCTTGAATAAGTGGAATATTATGCGCTATAGAGAAGATTGATGGTGTTTGCGTGCTGTGTCATTTATTCTTCCGGGTCCACCAATCATAGAATTGCCCGGAAGCCATGGAAAACCAAAGACATATCAGAAACTAGAAAGATATTTTATACCAGGGGCCACAGTTTCCCTCTGCAATAAGGGATCAAATATAAGACACGTGGGTATTCTTTGATTTATGAGGCTTCACAGACAAAAATAAACTATTCTTTCCTAGTCAATGCAGAAATGAAAGAAGAGTAAAAGGGGCAGTCTGCGTTTTTATATACAGTATAGTATAAAATAACATATATATATAAATACATACAGTATAATGTGACAATATAAGCTAAGTTAGACCAACACAATTGTAAAGTTCAACAAAAAAAATCTCAATTTTGCCCAGTTTTTAAGTTTTTAGTGCGAACACACCAGCGGCGCGCTGTGATAAATGGTCTTCCATTAACCTTCATGTCACGGCCCCCGACTCTGGAGAGCTGCTCACATCCATCTCTCACTTCCCACATCCTGACGGCCTTTTATTACCTTCTTTCTCTTTGTCTCTCTCCCTCTCATGCTTTCCTTCATCTCCTCCTGGTGTGTGTGGATGTGTGTGTATGAGAATATTATGTGTTTTATATATATATATATATAATTCACAATAGCTGAGGCTTGCACAGCTGGAGTTCTTCCCTCTGACATTATAAATGTGTCTTACATGCAGGTAGAGAGCTAATAACAGTGTGGGCTCTCTCTCTATAGGCTTCTCTGAACCATTAGACTGTTTGCAGGGAAAGTTGTTCATCAGAGTGAGGATTAAAGGCCACTTGGGTAAAAAGCAGCCAAAGAAAAGAAAGACTTTATTTATTTATTTTGTAATAAAAATGCCTTTGTATTCAATGAGGGCTTTTGGTTGGAGGAAGCTTTTTTTTCCGACGAGCCTTAAATGTGCAGACAAGCTTTGAAGTTCAATGCAAATGTCCACAGCGACGCAGATGAATCACAATTATACGTTTCTGATGAGCCAACTAACGCAAATGGTCGTCGTTTTCGCCGACTGCCCTTTCCGGCCTTGATGGATGAGTGGCAGTCTTTTAAAACTTCGATAAAACTGAGATACTGCTGCCCGGAAATATACGCAAGAGAGAGCCTCTCCTGGCTCACCAGACCAAATCAAAGTCACTTTACACTCTGATTTAAAGCCCATAATAGCAAAGTGACCAAGAAGCAAGTACGAGCGTTTGTCGGCCGGACGATCGTAAAGCCGTCTTCACTGGACAGAAAGGTTCTTAGGAAAACTTCAGAGAAAGACTCGGAGAAGAGAGCGCACGACTCCTGTTTCAGCTCCATTTAGTTTACAATTCATTTTCAATCATCAAACAAATGAAATGCACTTCAAAGTGCTTCACAAGCGAAGGACCAGAATTAGCATGTTAAAAGTAATGAAATGCTTATAAAATAATGATCAACAGTCAAAAATAAATAATAAAGGTGATAATGGAATAAGTATAAATAATAAAGTGTTATAAAACCCCCACATAAAAGATGGGTTTCTTAGTTTACGTTTAGAAATATGAATATTTTCCGCTCCTCAGACCTGGAAGGCTGTTTTGTCCTGCAGCTCAAAGAGAAGTGCAGCAGGATCCGAGACACAGTGCCTTTACAAACTAATAATAGTCTTTAATCAATACGTAAACCATCAGGTAACCAGTGTAAAGATGAAGAGCTTTGCACGTCAGACAGAGATGATGGAGCACCTTATTATATTCTGACTAAAGCAGGAAGTGCCTTTAGTGCCCAGCTACGTCAGGTACACAAGCTCCGTTAGCATTATTAAATTCAGACAAGCATTCAGTTAATATATAGTTAATAATCTTTTATAACCACCATGTTTACCACGTGTATTTGTCTGCCGTGTTATCGGATCCTTTATTCTATTTCCTTTGTATTTTGCTTCTGTTGCGTGTTGTTTTTTCCGAGCGGCGTGTTCTGTATTAAAGGTGTTGTTGTCATTAATAATGACTGACGTATGACCTGCTGTGTCTCTTTGCAGCCTCTCTGCGGTCAGAGTTGAACCACATCCACGCGTCAGCCATCGAACACCTGAGACAAACCCACCAGCAGGAGTCAGCGGCTGCCAAGGTGGAGCTGGAGAAAACCCTGGAGAACAACCGGCTACAGGTAGGAGAACATTCACCCGCACCATCTGTTGGGATGACTCCATGAAAATACATAAAGGAATGTACAGCTGCGCGCTATAAAGACTGCAGAGTTGCCGCTCTGTGGACTCCCAAACCGGCACTTTACTCGAACGCCGCTTTGGAAACGAAGCTTCTGTGATGAAGGATTTTCTTCTTCTGATATGAGATGTCATTAGAATAACTGCACAGCGTGTAGACACCTCTTCCACACTATTACCACGTCTACTAACTAACACATTCATGCACAAGTGTTCCAGTGACAGAGCTGCGTAATGCACTTACTGTAAGAAATGTAGGAAGCTGTTTTCAATGAGGTTTATTGGTATTTTACAGCTTAAAGTTATAATTCAGAAGATTTCCGGCCCGGTTTAATACTTAATTGTGTTTCCTGTGACTGCTTGACAATAACAAGCCCCACAATGTTTCACCAGAGATTGTTATCAGTGAGATAGAATTGATCTTACATTGTATTGTTTCCTGTATGAAGGCAGTTTGGATCCAGTACAGGACTCCACTATAAAACTATTACACAGAGAGGTAATTAATAATGCTCAATATATTCAGTTAATATTGCAGAACAAATGCCAACCACAAGTAGTATCAAAAAGTGGGTTTGATTTCTTTAAATTCTTCAAGATAATAACTTTTAGGCAGAGGTGGAGCTGAAGAGTCGATTATTGATAAGTAGGTAATAGAAAATGATATAATGATATACAATCCAATAACATGAAGCTATGTGAAGGAAACATCTTGCACTCTTGGAAATTGTGATGTGCAGTTTTGACTGTTTTTAAAGACAAAACAATTAAAACATCAATTAAAAAAAAATACATCAAAAAGATGGAAAAAAAATTGTTAGGATATTAAAACATTTTCAGTGTTTTTAATATTTACCTGTGCCGGCTGTCACGCAGAAATTAAATAGCCAGCTCGCCTCAAATACCACCTGCCGCAGGCTCACACACACACACACACACACACACACACACACACACACACACACACACAGCACCCTGCAGGCTACCCTCTCACCATCTCTTGTAAACCTTACTAATTACCTGCAGCACCATGACTTCCTCTCTCACCGCCTTGTGATACAGATGTTCTTGCAGAGCAGCACAGCTGGCCGTCTTCAATACCCTCAACGCTCCCCATCAGTCCCTCTCATCTGTAGTTGCCAAGGCGATAGGGAGTCAATAAAGGCTAAACGTCGAGTGTTGCGGCCTGAGCTGCCTGTCAGTCACCAGGCTGCAGCAAATACAGTGCAAACTGTTCACATCTGAGTCGCTCCCGCTGCACACAAGCTGCTTTTTGAGCCTCAAAATAGATTCACATTGTTTATTTGTTCTTTGACTCAGCGGCCCCCAAAACCTTTTTACAGCGCGGACCGGTTTCATGCAAGGCCCAGGCATAATGAAACACACAAAAAAGTGCAAAACACAGCATTTAATTATTACATAATATAATGTAAATGTAATTATTCCATTTTATATGATGCACTTTATTTATATTATTATTACTATGTAATATATATAATAATATATATATAATATACATGAAAATTATTACAATAAATATTTACAACACAAAAAAAACTATATTATATTATATATTATATTATTCTCTTTTATTTTATTTTATTCTGGATTTGGGAGCATGGCAGTTATTTTGTGCGTCTCTGGCAGGATAGGTCACTTTATCCTTTCTGTCCTTTGCACCATCTGCTATTATCTCCATTGTGCTTTATAATTAATCCGTCACATTTCACAGGCACACATTGTAACCCTACAAGATCATTTCCTTCTGTACAACATTTAAACTTCGAGAAAGAGACGGCGAGAGTTTGTGTTTACATGAATTTCTTGCCTGCTATGCCGGAGTCCTAATGGCGCATAAACTGAAAACTTCCCTGAGTCGAGTCACCAGAGTGGAAGAGCTCAGCTGCAGACAGTCGTCACGCTGTGTTAAATAATGTTTTTATATCTCAAATGACTTAACAGTCGGGGAGGAAGAGACTGATAAAGTACTGTGAGTGTGTGTGTGTGAGTGTGTGTGTGGATGCTAAACTTGTTTGTGATGTAACCGAGCTGTCTCATCAATTATCACATCATCAGCTTCTTGACATCCAACATCTATTCTGTTCTATTTCTATGATATTTGTTCTATTTTTGATGTATTTTTTTGTGTGTGTGTGTTTTTGACAATGCACTACATTCTCTCTGAACTTGAAATTATTATTTTTTATTATCCATATATGTAAAGAAGTGCTGTCATACTGACCCGCCCGTCATCTTTTCTTTCCATTTTTTTCCATTTTTAGTAGTTCAGAAAATCCCTCCCTAAATTCAGAGACTCTGCCAGCTAATGATGAATAACGCCTGATGAGTATTTCTTTAAAACTATATGTATTTCTTCAAAATGAGAGGAGAGATGTCTGGACAGGCAAAGAACAAGGACCTAGAGAGTGACAGACGCAGAGAGATTAAGTAAAGCTCAGCGGCTCACAGATGCATCTCCCCATCGTCTGCCGTGCACGTGCGATCCAACACCTGGAAAAAGTCCCAGATGCAATACAATGCTCTTCAAATCCTCCTGAATGCCTTTCTTTTTTCCTCTTCCTCCCCTTTTCCTGTTTACTTTCTTTGCCTCCTCGCTCCCCAGAATGAAGCCAGGAGTCTCGACGAGATAAAAGAGTCATTAAAGATGAATCTGCTCTCTCCCCGTCGGGGTTTAATTGCGGCGCGAGGTTTATGGACGGCAAAAAAAAAATCAGCCAATGACATTAAATTAAGACGTTGAGGGACAGTCGGAGTGAGACAGGAGGTTGTGAACCACGAAGCCCTTGTACACGATTATAGCTTTTGGATATATGAACACAGTCCTTGGCACAGATTGTTATAGAGGCAAGTGGAATGAGATTTATGCAGAGTGGGGAATCATTAGTGGACAATCATTGGACAGTGTTTAATCTGATTGTGATGGAGTTAAGTGGCCTCCACATCTTCATTCAAGTCTCTAATCGTAATGATCAAGTTGGCAAACAAGGTCCACTTTTCTTCATAATTTAATGTGGATTTTTAATACTGAACTTATTGAACTTTGATGGCTGGTAGATCCAAATTATAAGATAAGATTTATTTTTTTTTATTCTAGAAAGTGATTTCACTTAATGTCAACAAATTCCTTGTGAGGCAAAAAAAAAAAAAATCTTATTTTGCAGGTGCACAAGGTCAAAACGTCTTTATTAACAATGTTTTAGTCCTTCATCAGGTAACAATTAGACTGAGATATTGTTTATAAAACGAGTGCAGGTGACCAGCAACACGTGATTCTTTGGTCTTATTATCAGCGTCTGCTTTCGGTCATGACTCCATCTTTATTTGCATTTATTATTTTCATCCCTAATCTCATGTGTGGAGACGTAATTGTCTGTCTGTGGCCCCCGAGCCCCCGGTGATATACATATACTACGTCACACATGCGTGGTTTCATTTTTAAATGCTCTGTAAATTCCCTGAGGCCGCTGGGTGCTGTAGTTTATACGAAACTTTTTACGCAAACAGCAGTAAATAGCGTTTTTGTCGGGGACTATTTTCAGCCGATTTGGTGCTCGAGTGCACACGTTCATTGTTATTAGGAAACATGTCAGTCAGTGAACAAGTGTGTTAAACAACAATGCAACTCAATGGCACAATAAGATAAATCAGGTTTAAGTTATATCCTTGTCAGAGGAGGTTTTTTTTATAAGAAAAATATAGAATATTGTCAGCCTTTTGCTTTAAACCTTAAGATTATATTCTGATATTTAACAAACTTAGATGCTTCTTAATCAACCAGTAATGAGATTTTTTTGAATTTTTAAGGAACTTTATAAGCAGGATTTTATGCCAAGTTTTCGCAGTAGTTAGTTAGTTACTAAGCGACTCCCTTAATGAACTGGACTCATCGTAAAGTCAGGCAGCGTGTGTCACGTCTTCACTTTGGAATCAGCACTTTATGCCAGATCGTGTGTCACTGTGGGGCTCCGGAGGAAAGAGCTGCAGGACGTTGTGAGTAATTTACATCGTCGGTCAGCATCGCCGTCATTCGGTGGAGAGCTATAATAAATCCCGACTGAGTGCTTCAGACGAGCACCTGCGTTTGTGCTGCTGTTGACTTACATTTCTTTAAATTACAGGCTACATTCATACATACTGCAATGCTCCATCTTGGCACATAATAACCAGCAGAATTGTCACTTATCTTTTTACAAATTAAAGGTCTAAGAGATGTCATAACATTCTTTCATCCTAAACCTCTTCTGAAGTGGCCCTTAAGTAATAAAGTCGAGGGCAATAGATATTGTAATTCATAACCATACTGCGCATTCACGAGCGCGGAAAAGAGTGGCCGGCTCCACACTGGGGTATTTATGATTGCAATGCATTGTGGGACAGCTCATTCATTAGCGCTCATTATTTAACAGCACCGGCTGTTAAATAATGAGGAACTTTGACTGAATGGTTGGAGATGAATCATCTGGTGGAATTAAGGACCCTGTTTGTGCTGTCAATAAGAAAAAGTAGATCCACGAATAGACGCGATTCAAACGCTCTAGTAAAAATCGTAATAATGAGTTACCAGCTCATTATTTACTGTACACCCAGATTGTTTTAAGTGTATCTAACAGTAAGTGTCTCTCTCTGAAAGGTGTTGATTCACCTCTACAAGTCATGTTGAGACTGATTTGTGATGCTGTTGGATTGTGTGGATTATATTAAATAATGTCCACCCACATAATGCATCTATAAATATAGCATCTTACTTAGATACAATACAGTACATATGACAAGAACTGTTTTAGGAGGCTTCACTGGTAACTGTAATGCACAATTAGTTTATTTTCACAGTAGTTTTACCTCACTCAACGAGGTAAAGATTTAAAAATGCCTTTTGGTTTAGATATATGACTCACAATACCTCCAAACTCTGTAAAACTGTCCACAGGCGAAACACGGGTCGGACAAAACGGACTGCTCAGAGCATGAATACGTTACTATAATGTCGTCGAGAAGTGAAATCCTTAGTGGACAAACCGCACGGTGAGATATCGAAAAAAATGAACATTGATTTCTTTTTTTTTTCATCCTAGGAGCGTGAGCTGCTGGGCCGGATGACGGAGCTGCAGGAGGAAGTCTCCAGGAGGAAGAACCACATCGCTCAGCTGGACCACCAGATCCACACACTCAACGAAAACATCAGCACTCTCACTAAAGAGCTGGAGCTCAAGGGCAAGGAGGTGCTCAAGATCCGCAGCGAGGCCAATCAGCAGATCAGGTGCGACTGAAACACTTAACTATATGATATAATAAAGCGACGCGAAGAGGCGATGGAAAAGATGGTGCTCACGCTCGTTTTGGGTCAGTGAGTCCCAGAGAACCTCTGATATATGTGTTTACAATGTAAAGCTGAGATGGCTCTGAATAACCCTGCCAGTGCGGTGCGTTCATGTGCCACCGGTTATATTAGAAAAGTGAGTTCTTACTCTTCATACCCTTTTAAAAAGCCCGCAGCTGCCACACTGTTTCAGATTTAGTTTCTGAAATATTCATGGTCACACAGTCGGTCTAAGTAATACTGGACCGTGTTTACAATGCCGTTCCTATTAATACGCTGTAACCTGGCAACCAAACTGATGAATATTTTCCCCATGAATTCAGAGTGGTGGTCCTTCACTTCCCTCTGTTTGTGTGTCTTTGTCTCATATGGTGCTGTTTTTTAATTTTCGGTGCTCAGTGCGGATCGTTAGAGTTCAGCTACCGGTCAAAGAGTTTGATGCATTGTTCTGATGATGAAGTCCGACGCTTTGAGTTTTGAGAATCAGGAATTTAGGTTTTAGTTCTGAAATACTATTCAGATGAATCCAATTGATATCACGCTGATGTCTTCAGAGGCGTTTAACGTAGCTTAGCTTAAACATGAGGCGTATTTCAGATTGCATACAAAACTCTAAGGCGCTGCAATTTGAGTGATACACCCGTGCTTATCTTCTGTCTACGAATCTGCTTCATGATTGTAGAGAGAAAAGAGCAACTGGGAGTGAGACTGGAGGGGAAACGAGTTCCTGCTGAGCTAACGTCTGTACAGCGGGCTAATTAGCTTCCTGTCCGAACACGCGTTAAAGCTCACGAATGAACAGACAGCAATGTAAAATTGACAATCTGTGGTTTGTGAGTTATATATTGTAACTATTTATATAATCCAGCTACACATTATTCTTTGTGTCTGCATTTAAACAAAGCAGATACAAAGGTGTTGGTAGAAGGATGCTCGCTGGATCCTTCCTGTCTTTATGCTAAGCTAAGCTAATCGCCCTCCAGGCTCCAGCTCTGTATTTATCGCACAGACACGAGAGTGGTATCGATCTTCTCATCTCACAAACATCAATAACACGTTATTATCACGGACATGACGCGGTTTTCTACACAGAAACGCCGACGCGCTGCCTTTCTGCTCCCCCTCATCAGTGCCTGCTCATATATTCAGATGACGATAGTTTCTGCAACC
>CALSBV010010707.1:5961-58181 GCA_943590825.1 Bovichtus diacanthus
TACATATATATATATATATACATATATACACACATATATGTATATATGTGTATATATGTATATATATATATATATATATATATAAAGACTGATAAAGATTGGTATTTTTGTAAAATAGCATATTATATGTTATGATATAAATATATCAATGATAGATAAAGGATAATTATACAGTATATATACATGCAATGACGACTCGATCAACATATTTTAAATGTACTTTAAAAAGACGTTTTGACGCAGGCTTTTAATTATGAAAAAGTATAGTCTTACTATATTATCAGACTATACTAGATACTGGATTATTTTACACAATTTGTTATTGTGCTACACACTTTATTACAAATAAGGTTTCCTTTGGGAAAAAAATACACAAGATTTACCCTGCAAAGCATCTTCTCAAGACATTTAAGGATTTTTAAAATCTGAATTGTATTTTTTACACAGCTCAACCTGAAACCGTGCCCATCTTTTCTGGCATCGTCGGTACTTTGTGGAAAGATGTTTCCAACTTTCTTAGTGACATCATGCATGTGTTGCCTGTAACGTAAGCATGTAAAAACACAATTACACATTTTATTTTTATTCTTTATTTGCTTACTTAGACTACATTTTTATTAAATTTTTTTATGTTTTCACATTTGTCTACTTTTCTCACCGTCATGTGCAATTTGTCCATTAAAAAAACAAAAAAGCTTGAAGGCTCGTCTCCGCGGCAACTGGCGATGACGTCATCACCAGCGGACAGTGTTGTCATTCTTGAAATGTGGGAAGCGGTCTTTTTATTTGGTTCGTTTTAAATCCTTTCGTCGTATATTGACCCCCAAGACCTACAATGTAAGCAACGACACACATTGAAATACTTGTTCTTTGAGTAAAGTGTGTATAATTATTATTATTTAAAGTTAAATAATCAACCCTGGGCAGGAATTCAACCACTTAGCGCCGTTAGCTGTCACAGGCTAAAGACGATTTCACCAATGTTTTGTTAGCTAATGATGATTTTGTGCACTTTCAGGGCGGACTACTGGAAGTCGCAACCGAGGAAATTCTGTCAGTACTGCAAGTGCTGGATTGCGGACAATAAGCCTGTGAGTAGGCCAAAACGATGCGGTCCATGTTGAGGACAGCATTAACACATACTAATGCGTCTCCTCGTGTTTGTTTTGCTCTGCAGAGCGTTGAGTTCCACGAAAGAGGGAAGAATCACAAAGAAAATGTGGCTGCGAAAATCTCTGAGGTATTCACTTGTATACATATATTCTTGGTTATGGTGGGACGATTGTCCAGTCCCGTCTAAAATACAGTGAGTCAGGTGGCCAAGTGAAAAAGGTTTACAGGCATCAGTCTAGATCAGCTTGAACATTAGAATGATCAAAGAAAGTGACACAAGTGGCTTTAAAATCACTATAATCGTTGATGCCAGACCTGGTTATACTGTCTAAGAATCAGCTGATGTATGGTGGTGATCAGGAATAGTGCACTTCATTCAGCAAGAGTCCAATGGGCAAAACCAGTTTGTTCATGGAAAATAAAAAGAATCGTGGAAGTAAAAATACAGAACAAAGATATGCGTTATCTGGGTAAACCGACATCCCCAAGAAACATTTTTTAACACCTTGTATAATTCTTTGCCCTGAAAACGCTTGTTGTTCTGGAGGCAGAAGGCAGTATAATTATTAATTAGTTTCATTTTGTTTCCCATTTGAGTAAAAAAAAAAAAAAACACAAATCAATGTTAAAAAGGGACATATTTGAAAAACTAAATTTTTCATGGCTTGTGCACATACATTTGGGTATCCGGAGTGCCCATCAACCCTCAAACTGTGAAATAAGACAACCCAGTCAGTGCTCCATTCGAGGATGCCCACCCACGGCTTGAGAACTACCTTTGCAAAGATGCGCAGCATTTTTTCTCGCAAGCCGATTGGAGCAGACTTTTTCGGAGGGGGGGGGGCTTAAAGAGACAGGCGCTAAATTGGAGCGTTTCAGACAGGTGTATTTAGACGGACGGTATGACAAACATAATGTGTTTATTTATCATTAAAGCATGTAAACATGTTCCATTAGAAACCCAAAACGCAAGTATGAACCCGAAAATGAGCACAATATGTCCAATTTTAGTCAAGCGAGTGTAATTTCATATATTGAACGAATCCTGCTCGTAATCTATATTCATCAACGAGGGTCCTCAGTGACACACCGCCACGAAAAAAAACTTCTTGTCACCGTCCTCAGGACTGGCAGGAGAGATAAGGTCCAGACATAACACTCTGACTCAACAGCTCTCTTCTTATTGGCTCCCGGCTGTTGCCACTCATCTCATTTTATCTCACCTTCTGCAGATTAAAAAGAAGAGCATCGACAAGGCCAAGCAGGAGGAACGTAATTCCAAAGAGTTTGCAGCAATGGAGGAGGCTGCGCTGAAGGCATATCAGGAAGATCTGAAGAGGATGGAGAGGGAGTCGGCAGGTAATCGCTTGAGATTTTACTGAAATGATGTGCAATATGTTGGCTACTTCTAACTTTTAAATGATGCGTTTCTGGTGTTAGGATTGGGTTCACTGGGCGAAACGACAACAGAGCCACAACTGCAGGCAAAACATCAAGCGAGACCTCAGGTGGGACCCCAGGCAAGACCTCAGGTGGGACCCCAGGCAAGACCTCAGGTGGGACCCCAGCCCAAAAAACAGCAAAAGAAACAGAAAGCATACAAGGCGCCCAGAGGCCAAGCAGCAGCGCAGGTCTGGGTGAAAGGACGGACGGATGATGGACACGTGTACTATTACAACACAATGACTGGAGGTACACAAACATCCTGCACACCAGCATGCTCCCACAATACTTGTACGACTCTCTCCAACGTGGTTTTGGCGTTTTGTTGTCTTTTAACTACAGAATCTAAATGGGAAAATCCAGCGGGCTTCCAGGGAGGAAACTCTGCCTCTGCACAGCCTGAGGTTAATATTGTTTTTGTGCATTTTTAGTGTATGGATTTTAGTAGCTGTTGACGTGCATTTATGCGTTAATATTGTGTTTGTCTTCAGAGCTCTTTAGGCTGTTCTTGGATGGAAGCGGTCAGTCCTGATGGTTATACGTATTACTACAACTCAGAGACTGGAGGTGGGATCTTTTTTTATGCATCTAAAATGTATTGTATTATTATTTCCGGATTATTCTTTATGGAGATGAGTCTCATGCTCCATCTCCCTCACCTCACAGAGACCAGCTGGGAGAAGCCACCGGGCTTTCCTTCGAGTGAAGCGTCTGGATCCGACAAAGAGGGACAGAGTCGGGAGGAGCCGCCCTCGGGGGGAGAGGAGAGCTCCGGCGGGGCCCCGGCATCCCAGGAGCCTGAATTCCCTGAACAAGCCGACCAGCAGCCCAAATACCCAAAGATCAACTTCAGGGTGAGAGGAGTCCTGGCAGTGAACCACAACAAGTTAAGACTGTAACTTCTGCTATTCCAGACCTCATACTTTTCCTCCTTGTTTGCAGAAAAGGAAAGCAGAAGCCGATCCCTCAGAAAAGGAGGGAGAAGATAAAGAGAGCGACGAGGCTCCTAAAGAGGAGGCTGAAGAGATGAAAAAAGAGGAAGGTGTCCAAAGCACGACAGCTGCACCCGAGGAGGAGAAGAAAGAGAAGGAGAAGAAAGAGAAGGAGGCGGCACCAGTGAAGACACGAGTCAAAAGACCAAAATCTGCCAACCCATACGGGGCCTGGGAAGAGATCCAGGAAGAGGAGGATCCATAGTAAGAGCTGTTTGAACGGTTGATCCTGATACTAGATACGTGTGCTCGTAGCCAACTGTTCTTTTTCTTTCCTCTCCAGTTCCAAGGTGGACTTGCAGTTGCCCAAGGTGGAGGGAAACACAGTCATCGCTCCAGCCGACCTGCCGCCAGAGCCGAAACCAAAGTTCAAGGAACGCATCATCACTTCCCTCGGAGAGGAAGGCGGACCCGCTTCGTTCAGGAAAAACAAGACGCACAACGGCAAATCCAGAAGCATCCGACAGAGAGACAGCGACGACTGACCCAACCGCAGAAAAGACTTTCACGCAAATCAAACTCTTTCTTCATGCTTCTCTCAAAACTCTCAACAGCCCAGTGTCAGCAGAGGCGGGAACTTTTTACATTTTGAAGCACCATTTCATTTTTGTTGTGTATTAAAAATCTAATTATTTTTTTTTTGGTTTTTTTTTGAGGATGAACAATTTTTTCAACACCACTTTTTAAGGACAAATTGGAGAAGCTTGAAAAGTAAAAATGCTGTTTCTTTGAAATGAATTGTTTTCAATTGTCTTAAGGTGTGCAACATTTTTATAGTCTTGTCTCGTGTATACAATGTTAGAGCTATCTATTCGTCGATTGACAGGATTAAAGTGTTAAAGTGAATATATTTGAGTTTTGGACTGACAGAACAAGACATTTAAAGACGTGAATTTGGACTTTGAGAAGCTAAAATGGAATGTTTTTTTAAGATTAATCCATCAATCTAGAAAAGAATCGACAGATTAATTGTCTTAGACCTTTCATCCTGATGTACATATACAGAGAAATTCAAATTACTTTTTGTATTTCCCCATTTCTTTTACCATTGCAAGTAATGAAAAGCTGGAAAGGCATCTTTGTGGAAACAATATTGCCAATATTTGATTGTCATACTTTCATAAAGCAGTAAAGACAGAAATGATTAAAGATAAATAAATGTAAATGATGACCAGATGTCTGCAAATGATTTTGAAATGTTAACTGAATGTAGGTAAACATTAAACCGTGGTCAAATGAGTGGAAAACATACTGGAGGTTTCTGGTCGGCTGGCACACACATGCACACGCAGGGTGTGACGTGCTTTTGGGCAGCGTGTGTGTATAAAGCTGATAGATGTTTTAACGCCACCCTAACTGGCAAAGATCCATGAAGGATATTTACCCACAAACAGCACTGATGTCTGTTTACATTCAATATGAAGTCAGTTTCCTGTACTTTAATACTAAGTTTTCACCAGGAGTGCAGTCATTTAGGAAACGCTACAAACTGCCAGGACAGGTTTGATTACGACTTGGACAACAAAATCCCCACTTGGCGCTCAAAAGCTAAAAATAGATTGAGAGCAATATGTACTTAAGTCAGTGGTGGAAAGTAACTTAGTAGATTTACTCAAGTACTGTACTTAAGTATTTTCTTTCCTGCTACTTTATACTTCTACTCCACTACATTTCAAAAGGGAATATTTGAAAATGAATTATTTAATTAAAATGTTTTTGATTCATTTGTGAATACAAAATCATTCATCCAGCTTCACTAATGTGAGGATTCACTGCTTTCCACATTTCCTGTTTATACTTACATACTTTTACTTAAATTACATTTTCAATGTGGGACTTGTAGCAGACTGTTTTAACAGTGTGGTATTAGTACTTTTACTTAAGTAAAGTATCTGAATATTACTGTTTACACTATATGTTTATTATAACAACATTTTCAGTAAATATGTGCAGCTTTTAACTTGCAATAGCTCAGTGTTAAAACTATGTGATGCAAATGCACTTACATGTATAGTATTGATCATTTATAAATAGTTAGTACTCACTTTCAAAGCTATTGCATTATTTTAAGGTATTACCATGACACAAAACACATAATTTAATATTTTACTACAAAAACAAAAACTCCTTACTTGATGAGTGGGTGCAGTTTACACAAGCATACATTCATATCAATATTAAAAGAATAGATATTTCAGCTCTGGTGTGCAGTCACAGTACTGTAAGTGGTGTAGGACGGTGTGTCAGTGTGCAGACTGTCCAGACTCTGGAGGGTTCAGCCTGCTGCTCTCCACCAGCATTAGAAGAGCCTCCCTCTCTGCATGTTGACGTATGTCAGAGATCAGATCGTGGAGAGCTTCGCCTCCTTTCATGAACTCCTAAACGTGGAGCACAACGCATTTTACAGAGTCAATACAAGAAAGAGTCGACTGTGTCATCAGCTGGATGAAAATGACAGGGATGACAAACCTTACCTTAATATCTCTCGTAACATATCCGGTCCTGTGGTCTGTGACACGATCCTGGCTGAAGTTGTAAGTACGAATCCTCTCTGACTGAGAACGTGTGCCCAACTGTAGGAACATGGGAGCAAACGGATATGAATAAAGACAGAGTTAAAAAAATAAAAGAAATATTATATACACATTGTGTGGCGTTCATTCACCTGCTGCTTTCGTGCCAAATCCCTCTGCTCAGTGTCTTTACCCAGGATGCTCTGGTAGATCCGGGCCTTCAGCACACCCATGGCGGTGTCTCTGTTCTTCAGCTGAGAGCGACTCTGCTGACACTCGGCCGTAATACCTGTCGATAAGCGTGAAGATGGATGACGAGGCCTGCAGTTTATACAACACGAGAGCAGAACCGTCTCTAATCTGGAGAAGTAGATTACTATTGTGGCGCGTTTTACCGGTGGGAAGATGAACGATGCGCACTGCGCTGTCTGTTGTGTTGACACTTTGGCCCCCAGCGCCTCGAGATCTGAAAGTGTCGATGCGAAGATCCTTCTGATCAAGTTGGACGTCAAACTATAAACACGCAGGACAAAGAGAGGAATGTAGCACCAAATAATGCAATCATTTCCTGATCATTTAAAGACGCCTGAAAAAGTCCAGACTTACATTGTGAGAAAAACATTTTTGTGATGTCATCGAGTACATTTTCAGGTCGGCCATTTAAAAAAAATTAACTTGATAGGGCTATACTTTTGAAGCATGATGTACAACTATGTTCATTTTCAGTCCAGATTTCAACATTTTCCGTTTTAATCATCTGTTCTACATAAAGCCCAGTTTACATTTCCAAATATGAAATCAGTGTCAAATGTTTGTGTTTTCAGCAGGCTAACGTGACACTAACAGTATTGTACATTTAGTATAATTGCACTTTTTTTTCCTTCTTTTTTTACATTACTACATTAGCCATCAACATTATTGCAAAATCAGTTCAGAAAAAAAGACATTAACTGTAAGGACATTTTATTACAGTTTCAGGGGGGGGTTTACATTATGGGGTGTACCTCCACTGGCTGAGGCAGGACAATGACAGTCATGGTTCCCGTGTGGATACGCTGCATCCTGGAGGAGAGGCCCACCTCAGGGATCCTTTGCACCCGGTGCGTTCCTCCTTCATGCTTCACATGTCGGTACACATTCTCGCCAGCTATTCTCACTGCTGCATGGTGCAGGCCACCTGAGAGACAGCGTCAAGTCAGGATGGAAGGTTTGAGGGAAGCGCAGGTGGACCTGATAACACTAACGACGCCTCCTTTACAGTAACTACTGCTAAATATTCTCTCTCTCTCTATTTTCAAAATCCACAGCATGTTTTATCTAATGAAATATTCCATATTTGTTGGTGTTAAGCCTTTCAAAAACTCTCCTGCGTGCCGCACACAAAGAGGGAAAAAAAAAAGACATATTTCGAAATACACAAAAATGCCGTCTGAACTGATGAAAACAAGCACAACTAAATCCCTCAGAAAATAGCTCTCTCATGACGTCATAAAAAAATGGAGGACAGACATTTGAAGCTTCAATCAAAAACCTCAAAAATGTAAAAAAAAAAAACAATATTCAGTACAGATAAATGATATAGTAATACAAACAAAAATGTGACTTACCATAGTCAGCAGTTGTGTAGTTCAAAATCTCAAAATCCCAGTTCATGTAAGAAGCAAAGCCCTGGTACATGTCAAACATTTCTCTGGTGAACTGCTGACAGATGTCACCTGAAACCACATAAAGAGATATTAAGAAAAGACACTGTATGATGAGGTTGTTGTTGCAGAGTTATTTACCAGCAGCTACCTGCCAAATAAGGCGGTCTTCCATTAAGCGGATAGTGAAGATTCTTTCGTACCTCCGGTCGTTCGTCCTGATACAACCTCCAGCAGAATATTACTGCCGTGAAGAGGGTCGGTGGGAATGAGAGCCTTGATCAACTGGAGAGAAAGAATATTTGCTCATTAACAATTGTATAACACATTTCTACACATGTCTGACCGTGCCTTTGTGTTCTTACATCTTCTCTCGAGTCCAAAATCTTACGGGAGATTTGCGCTTCCTCCTCTTTCAACAGCTGGGTCAATTGTTCATCTTCATCTTTGGTAGTGGCTGAACCTGCAGTCACAAAGGAATGCAGCACTCTGAGATATGTTGATGCCATCTGCAATTCAAGAATGACTTTTTACAAATATCATTAAAGAAAAATCTGCTCATTTACAGCTGGAAATACAGGATAAATGTTCTGACACAATAAAAAAGGGACATCAGGAAATTATTTGTACAAGAACATAGACAGCCAAGCTTACGGCAATGGCCCCAATTACTTGACATACATTCTAATAGTGTTAATACCTTAAATTCATAGTTTGCAGACTTATTATGGACTCCTAGAAAACATCAGAAACACAAGTCCATTTGTGGCTTAATTGCGAGTTTATTAGTCATTACATGTAGCTTATGGAAATGCATTTCCTATTAAAATACTAATATTTTGACAATTGTTACCAACATGAATAAAAAAACACTCACTATGCAGAAGTGAAAGGACTTCCTCGAGCTCTTTCACGGCTTGTTCAATAGTCTCAAACACATTTGCCAGAGGCAGCAGCTCTGCGCGTTTCTTAATAAGCACTTTTCTATCCGACTCGCTGAGGTGTGCATATTGTAACTTCTTTCTGGCGTCTCTGTACTCCTCCATGAGCTGCTGGAGATACCTCTGAACAGACTCCGTCTTGTACAAGTCTTCCAAATCACTGTGATAGAAGCGTGTTGGTGCCGCTGTACCCCAGTGTTGCACCTGTGTGAGGTTAGCATATTTCAGGCTGGAGTGTCCTGTTAGTGTCCTCCATCCTGCCCTTCTTCCTCTGCTGCTGTAAACTACACGGCTGCACAAAGAGCACAGTCGAGACCAGCGAGTGACGAGCATTTGACCACATTTAACAAAGAGCCATTAATAAAGTCAAAACAATATTCCCATGTGTCGTTCAAGCGTTTGCCACAACTGTCACTGCCACTGTGTAGCTAGCCGTGAGAGAGACCGGATGTAGTTTGGAAAAGGAGGTCGAGGAGGAGAAGAAGTGAACTCTGGGAACTGAAGTTTCAGCGCATCCGCAGTCAGGCCGAGTTGTATAATAATAAAACCTGAATAAAACCAATATCTACCTATCTTATACATTTGTCAAATGAATGTTTTCAATTAAATTGTATGTAATAGGCTCAATTGGCTAAAACTCAAATACCAATTGTATTGCTGGATTAATTCGCTGTGCTAACTAACTTCTCGCAAACGTAACGTTAGCTAACTAGTTAGTGAACTAACTGATGTCAAAATGTCAACATTTGGAACAAGTGAAGATGGTAAGATATTAACTAACCCACGTTATAGTTAAACATGCTTATTGACGAATGAATAACAATGTGTAACTGTGTTTAACTGAGTCTATGAAAGGCGATTTAACCTTAATGAAATATTAACGCTAATCTTAATTTATTAGCATACATTTTTTGGCTAATTATTAGCTAGCATAATTTTAGCTCACTTTAGACATGTTTTGAAGCTTTGAACTCGCTGTTGACATGCATGTGCTGCTAGTTAAACTGTTCATTAGCAATGGGTTTACTAAGCTACATGTTTAACTGTTCCCCCTCAGGAATACTGGAGACGCCGAGGTTTTCATTAACCAAGGCAGTGGACGGTGTCAGTCAACACGACCATGTCCAGACTAAGGCCCTGAAAGACGAACAGAAGACACTCATCTTCCTGCAGGTTCATCTTTACCCAGAGCTTAATTAACTATATGCTCAAATATAGTTTATGGCTCCAACTAACTCTGCTTGTAAACACAATTATTCTCTCCATTGTTTGTTCTTTCTAGAAAAATGTTCACATGTCCTATTAGCAGTAAATGTTTTAGCAGAGGTAGAAGTCGAGGCAAGTTTGTAGAGCACATTTGAGCTACAAGGCAATTCAAAGTATTTTACATATAACGTCAAAATTATCGAGAGTGCACCACAAAAGGGTATTCAATACAATGCAAAACAGTCGTGAAAAAGAAGGGAGCTGTGTACCAATGCCACTGCAGTTATGGAAATCCTAAATAGTTTTTAACACATTTAAAGTGCAGTTGTAGATTATGTTTATTTTTTTAAATGGAGGCAAAAATTAGTAGGGTTTAACGTAATGCCCTAATTTGTAATCTTTGGACATACAAATGGTTTATTATTAAGGAATAAGCATCCATGCAATAAAAAAAAGGAGTCAACATGTTGACTAATCTCTCTAAAAGAGTGTCATCTTCCTGCTTATTTCAAATGCCTTTGCCTTACGAAAATGTGTTTTTGGGGAGTAGACGCTTGATTTAGACCTTTTGATTTCCCTCCTTTTCCAGGCAACTCTTTCAGAGGTTGAGAAGAAAAGTGAGATGATGGAGCGGGAGCTGACATCTAAAGTGAGTGAATTCCTAATGCTGGAGGGCAAGATGGAGCACCTGGAGCGGCAGTCAAAAATCCTGCATGATCGCTGCGTGTCCATCGGCAAGGAAAGCACAGAAGTCCAGATTGGTATAAGTGAGGAGGAGGCGAACGCTCGAGTGGCACTGGCAAGGTTCAACACTTACCGAAACAAGATGGAGGGTCACAGAGCGGCTGTTTTGCATGCGGCGAGCCAGAAAGAGGCCCATAAAGAGCTGGAGGAGAAGGCCAGGATGCTGAGACAGAAGAAAGAAGAGCTGAAGGCAAATTTGGAGAACCGAAACGGAAACACAGTGCAGATGGCGAAGGTGGAGGAAATTAATTGGATGATACTGAATTACATTGAAAATGTAAACTTGTCATGTTAAATCGTAACTGACATCCTTTCCTATCTCTATCTTTTCTGCAGAGTGAGAATGATGCTCTGAAGCGGGAGATCTCCGTAATGAGGGAGACTATAGCTGAGAAGAGAGAGAAAGTGCAAAAAGAGTTTGAGACTCATACCCAGATGAAGACAGACATAGAGGTATGGCGAAGAGAAATAGAGAATTTATTGACTAGGGCTACGACAAACAATGATGCATTTTTTATTATCTATGAACCTACATATTATTGATGACATTAGTCCAACCAAAGAAATTATTCTGATTCGTTAACCTAGTTTTCTGAGAAACTCCAGCTTTTTATATATATATATATATATATACACACACACACACACACACACACACACACACACAATACTATATACTGAAACAATACATAAAAGTACAGCAACTTTGTCATACTAATGAAGAAATTCCTTTTTGCCAATATTTGCAGTTTACATGAATGTAACACCAGATGGCTGACTGTTACACATCTGATTCTAAAATACGTAACCACCAATAAATACATCAGCCCAACTCAAACTGAATTTTGTTCCTCAGATCCAGAACAGGCGCTATGAAGCCATCGTCAAGCGCCTCCACTGTCAACTGAGCAGGGCCCAGGCCGTCCACAGGTGGGGAGACGAAACATTGGGGACTTTGGATCTGTCTTTGTATCACTTCATAACTCAGAAAATACGGTCAAAAGTACATTTTTTGCCATGTTTTGTCAAGTTTTGCCCTTTGTAAAAACCTTCAGAATATACATAGGAATGCTACTGGGAAGTTTGGTGTATGTAAGAGCTACTGAAGTGGAGATTTCTGCCTCGGAATCTGAGAAAAAACTCATTTTGAGAAAACGGCCTTTAAAAGATACGTATTGTAAAATTCCATACATACATACTACAGTATATACTACAGGTGAATAGGGTTAACAATGTAACTAATAGATATCACCATGAAACTTCCCCAGTCGATAACTTACATTAAGACAGTAATTTTTTGTAAAGTTTTGCAAGCTCTCTGAAATGTTATGTTTAAATATGCAAATGAGGCGTTATCAAATGGTAACTTCCGGATAATTTAAGATAAATCTACACATGCAAATAGACAAAGTTAGTAGAATAAACACCTAAATACGAATTTAGGATGTTTTCTTTTAACCACTTTAAAAGAACATGTGTTATGGATGCAAAATAGCCCAAAATCAACCAGTGCATGAACAATAACCTTTGCCTGTCGTGTCTCGCCTCAATGACACAAGAAAATCATCAACTACACCACTCAGGTTATCATTAATAATCCCCATCGATTTTCATCTATTGTTATTCAACAGGAGGCTACTTGGAGGTACATTGCTCCTATTGCAATAAAGGTTCCATGTATTAAACTCTGCTGTGTGCTTTTACTCAGGCAGGTGTCTGAAGATGTGTACCACATGGAGAGACAGCTAGCCGAGCTCAAAGGGCAGCTGGGGTCATCTCGGGACTCTGCGGTCAGTGGTTATTAACCTGCAGTGTCAGGCGTCTTTACTGGATAAACAGACTTGTCTGTAGTTATTATGGGCCCGTTTCTTGTTGCTGTTACTACAATTGAACAGCTGGGGGCAGCAGTGTCAACTCAATGTCTTTGTCCTGTTTCAGTTCATCGCTAAACCCTCACTGATGTGTAGTAGTCTGATCTCAACAGCACCGGTACTGCTCAACGTGTTCGCTTAAATGCACACACTTTGTCAAAGAGTAAACGGTCGGAAGTATTAAAAAATATGTGTCTGTTATCACATTGTTTGATTTCCTTCAATAAACAGGGCAGCGTGCACTTCACTGCGGCTGTCCAGAGAACAGATCGGGCCATCAGCAGCGCGTGCGATGCGATTTTAGGTGGGGTGGTGACAGTTCATCGTTTTGCCCAGTCAGTGTCCACAACTGCGGCCCGTGCACAACACAAGTGTCTGCTCCAACTGTCGATGTTGTTTTGGTACACGCTGTTCCAGCTTCCGCTTCACCGGCTCGCCTGATGGTCTGTGAGGTGACACCGCCGTGCCACTGCAGCCAGAACTCACAACTAATCAAACAATGAAACAGTCTTTGCACAAAACGGTTGTTATGTCCACGTATAATTGAGAACGAGATTACATTGCGCGGGTACTTCTCTTTGTCTGCTTGTGCAGATTTTTGTTACGGATCGTCTCTATAGGAACGCCACCTAAATGACGAATTCCAATGTGTTATGTCCATGGGCGAGCAAAGTTCAATCAATATTTCCGAACATGAGCTACTCTCTCCCAAAGCTAGAAACCAGAGAAGTAAGTTAGGATGTCATCAAGTATAAAGTGCGGAGCTGCTCCAAAGACAATGAATGGGAGACCGATAGTGTGTTGCCACAGAATGTTTGTTTTCTTTTTCTTTTTTAAATACAAAAATATGCTTTATTCAGGCTTCCTGTGGATCCTTTAATAAGCCGTATAAGCCATTGGATTAATTATTCTATAAATAAGAATTTACTTGATATTAAAATCTCTTAAAATCAATCTGTCAATAGTCTAAAAAACTGCTATGACAGGGGAAGTGACGTTGCAATTTAAAATCAAAAGAATTGGTAACCGACTATTTAAAAAAAAAAAATTAACCAAGTTCCTCTCGCATGGACGTCACGCCTCTACGAATAGCGGAAGTGGCAGTAAAAATACCCTTTGAACCCTGTTTATTCTGCCGTAGTGTTCTCAAACAGAACATTCTCCATGGTGCTCAGTGTCATCTATAACATCCCTCCCAATTCATTGTCCATGGAGCAGCTCCAGACTTTATACTTGATGACATCACAAATTAGAGTTTTAGCACTCTAGTTTTTGGATTTAGCACAGGGTTGTTTGTGTTTACTCGTATTTTCGACTGTCTTAGACCATAGGAACAACATGCATGACTTGAAAATGGTTCCCCTTTAACATACCATAAGAGAGTCTGGTTGAACGTGTGGGAGGTGAAGGATGACGTGTGATGAATTACCCAAAAGTTAGGAGTGTTTTTATTACTCACTTAAACCACAAATTGTACTTTAGAGGGCCATTACCTTAAAGGTGTGTTTGGGGAGTGTATCCAGCCAGTCTGGCTGCCGGCATTACCGCAGTACTCTGCGGCTGACTGACCTTATTAGCATATTCTCAGCCCCCGGCACCCTCCACACAAACTGTCCAAACACACACAAAGTTGTGGACAAATGTGCAGCAAGCTACCCAAAGCGTCCTCTTAGGAAGGACAGTCCTGTATGTATAGAAACATACTGGCACAGGGAATTTATTAAATTAAATGATTTTATTAACAAAAACATGACATAAGTTACTAAAAAAACAAGTAAAACAATAAACACAACGCCAAAATCACTCTGAAGCAGACCAAAAT
Organism: Bovichtus diacanthus; assembly: GCA_943590825.1. Taxonomy (NCBI): domain Eukaryota; kingdom Metazoa; phylum Chordata; class Actinopteri; order Perciformes; family Bovichtidae; genus Bovichtus; species Bovichtus diacanthus. The sequence goes on from CALSBV010010707.1 coordinate 20,250, forward strand.
ACAAGGTCAATTCAAAACAAACACACAACTTCTATCAGCAGGCCTAACAGCCTGTATAAATAACAAAACATAAATGATATAAAACAAAAGAAGAACATAATAAAGAAAAAAGAATAGCTTGACCCAGGGATGGAAATTAGCAACAGACTCCAGCCAAATGCTAGTAAAATATGCAAATATGTTAATTTAATGGTTGCTAGGTTTTAGAACAAAAAAAAAAAAAAGTTTCCAATCCTGGCTTGATCCTACTTTATAATACAAATCAGTTTCACTATTAGAAGAAACAACATTGACTGTCTCTCAGGGTACAAACTATTACAAAACAAACTATTCTATAAATAAACTCTACACTTAATGTTCTTTTAATTAAAAACAAACATCTAGAAATGTATTCTCATAATTTGGACAAAAAGCTGCTAAAATGAAACGCCAATTTATACATAGTCACGCGTACCGTGTTGCGCACATGTCGAGGGGTTTCCACTTTCCTTTCTTTAAATAAATGCCTCTCATATCCTCCCAGTCCAGGCTATTTTAGTCTAGCTAATTGGGGAATTAATTCATCACCAGCCTTTAACCACATGCTGGTTTTATTTATTTGGCTGCAACACATTTGTCCACTCCACTTCGGCATCAACCGTCTCTTCAAAAGACACTTGGCTTTTGAAATGGAGAATATAGAGGATAAATGGATGATATTTTATAGTTTTATTCCTGTAAAAGACATAAAACAGTCAACTTTAAAAGACATTTTTACAACTCTTAAGAGAACCAAATCTGTGACCGGCGGATCTGTGTTTTCTGACCGTTCACATAAAAACAATCTGTTGTTAAAAACTGTAGTTTATTAATTTAAAAGTGGCCTGCCTCCCTACAAGAAACATCTTTCACCTCGTGTTCGGCTCTTGATAAAAGAGTATGCTAATAAAACAATAAAACATGCTTGGCAAGCGTTCGCATGCACTGAGAAGCTCTCTGCAGGGCGGCTGAGCTCATTTGTTTCTCTGTGCAATATTATTATCTTCAGTAGATGCAGTGCACCATTTATTAATTGTGCCTCTTCGCGTCTAGAGAAGTTAGTTCAAGGTGAGGAAAGAATATATTGATTACAATAACTCAGTACAACTAAAATCACTGCTTAAAAAAAAAAAAAAAAGTCACAAAAATCAGAAATGCGTGATCTTAAATTAAAAAAGGTACCTTATAATGACCAGAGATTAAATATTTTGTCAGCAAAAGTGTAAGCAAAGTTCTGTAATATATTTTTCGCAAATTCAGCTTGTAATTACAGAAATTTGGCAACCGTCCTGAATCCTGTTTCCTTTTGCATGTTCTCACTAAGAATGACATAGAGAAAATAGGGATCCATTATCGAGTCCTGCGTGACATTGACCATCTTTAACCTTCACCGTTACACCTGTTAGTTTCTATAGCTACCAGACACCAACAGACCATCTTCTCCTATACATCAGGGACAGTCGGAGCATCGTAAACAGGGACTGAAATTCACAAGACCACCAGCTAAAAACCATAGAAGATAGTTTCTCCTTATATGGAAAAACATTTGTAGAAAGCAATTTTAAGCAAATGCAAATTTCCCTGATCATGAATAATATGCGATTATCTGTGTGAGGTGTTAGTCTTCTAGTTCTGATGCTTTATATTTAGCCTGCTTAGAGTGTTTATTTTCCCCCCCCATGTAGATTTGTTTCTGGCCCTGTAGCTACATGGCGATCCTTTCTTAACAGACATCCTGCTTTTGAATACATACTGCATACATACATTAGCAGAAAGTATCCTTTCTTCAATCCGTATGAGTGGTTGTGGTGGTCCATGATTCCCCAGATTACAGCCGATTGAGAAGAAGCCTGAAAAACCAGTTCCCAACCACAGAAACATTTTAAAAAGAATTAGTGCTTTCTCAAGGAAAAGAAATGCCTCATCAATAAAAGATACACCAATAAACAAAATGAAGCCTGCGGGCATTAGGTCTTTGTTAGGCAAGCATAAACCCCTGCACAAATATGACTAAAATTGGCCCTGTTGCAGGTAACCTAGTGGAAAGATGTTCTTTCATATTTACTCATTTACTAAAATCACCTTCAATGAGAAACTTTAAGACAGCAAAGAAGCCTCAAAAAGGCCCAAAGACCAGAGTTTCTGGCTGACAATATCTGCCAAAGTGATGTGTGCATTAAGTGGAGGAAGACGGCGCAGTTCTCTTCCTCTCTTAAGCTCTAAACAAAGCATTTGGTTTGACACATTCGCAGCAAGGGTGCAACATTAAATTTTATGTTCAAATGTTACACTTTAGCATTAGCCAGCCACTCTCATATTATACCGGCATATGGCTACTGAATGGTGCCAATTGAGCACGCAGCTCTGCATACCTCCCATTAGAGGTCGTACTCCAGCTCGTGCATGATTAAGTGTGCCGGACACCTCCGTTGGCTCGCTGCCCAAGTGTTGTTGACCTGAGAAATCCTTACGTGCATGCCTTGAGTGTTGGGTTGAGTGGAATGCATTCCTGAAGTCTTGCTTCTGCAGGTTGAGGTGTATTTACTGCAGAGTGTGGCAGCTGTATAGGTGTTAGTAACAAACACCTGATGCACTATTTATGCATTTATGGGGGTTTATTTTGGTGCCATTTGGTCACCAGAATGTTTGCATGTTTTCATGTGCACATGCATTTGCATTTTAGTGATGTTATGCGAGACTGGGACGTTATCTCGGACTTCTGTGACTGAAAACAATTCAGTGTGAAGACAATCCTCCTCTTTTGAAAATATGTCTTCTTTTAGTGTTGTCACTCATCTGCTTACGGGTCACATTCCTCACTGATGTGTATCTGCTACTGTAGCTACACCGCCTCACATTTCACTTTTACACTGACAAGTTGGGGGGGTCTGCTTTCTCACAGCAAAAGTACATCTGAGGACTGTTCCAACAAGCAGGTTATTCAAACGGAGAAAAACACTGCTCTTTTTTTACGTGTCCTGTGAAACGTGAGTTGGAGAGGGGCGTGTCGGCGTTGTCAGGGTTGTGTTGGAGTACAGCAAGCGCAGCTTAGTGTTATCTAAAAGATTTTCACTGTCGAGGCTGAATATTTTAGGGCTGTCCCGGTCTAAAGAAATTCTTTGTCGACTCGCATTCGTACGATTTTGTCGATGAGTTGATTTAATCGAACAGATCTGTAAAACTGAGTTTCAAAAAAACAAATGAAAAAATTTGAAACCAAAACAACCGATTAATCGACTAATCAACTGAGAGGGGAAAGCCCTAGAATATTTAGCCGATTTCAAAAATATGAATGCGACGTGAGACTTCACAGCGAGACTTGGTTCGATGACGCAATAACAAACAGACCGTATCAAGCAAAAAGTAAAGAGAAAAATTTTATTTCTCTGGAGATTCCTTTCCATAATGTTGTCAGACACTGAGAATAACTATCTGAGCCTTTTAGTTGGCGTACATTGACGGTGACCACAGCCCGTTTAGCGGCTGCGGTATTCTCGCTCAATACTGGACCAATTTCTAAAATTGTCGTGCCCATTAGTCACACAAAAACAAGGAAAAATAGGGTCCAGGTAACAACCGACTCCCACGCAGCGCTTCACCTCCACTGACTCAAGTGTGTCAGCTGAGCTTTTGTTTGCATAAACATGCCGAGTAAGGTTTTCCTCTGACATTAGCAGTTCAGTCACGCCGGAGGAAAGGTGGGATGAGCTTCCCGGGAACAAGACGCACGGCCCCGAACGACCATCCTTCCTCCTCTCGTATAGATCGTACAGGATGGGTTTGCTCTTGATCTCAGACAGATGAACAGAGGCTGATCGAGTCCCACAGAAACCGCCATTTCCATGCTCCGGGTAATTGTTTTGCTGCGGCTTTGAGAAGCTTAGTGCCTCGTAGCCTCCCTCAACCGACAGCTCAGTCAACTTGAGTTGGGCTTTACCTCCAGAGACAGTTTATTTAGCTTCTTTTGTTTGTACAAGTAATTGCCGTCTCTGTGAAGTTATCCAGACGACTCAGAGACGGTCCCGTCTCACAAAGCGGACTGATCCTGACTTAAGAAACGGGGTCCCTCGTCTGTGTTTGTGCAGGGGGGGGAGTAGTTTGTGTGTGGATAAGCAAATTAAAAAGAAGTGAGGAGGGGATATCCCTGAACACACACAGGGGACTCTGCTGGCCTCTAATTGCTCCCATGGCTTCTTGTTAGACTAAACAACACCAGCTTGCCAGTTTACTGACAAATCCTGCCGACCTCTAAACAAACGTTAAACTTTAAGCACGTTGCCTGTGATTCATTGATGACTCAAATCTTCTTTCTAAAAAACAAGCACACTGGGGGCGGGGGGGGGGGGGGCGTTTAATATCCAGAGTTTGAGAGCTGTGCCCTTCTCACAGAAACCAGGTGAAGGCGTTCAGAGCTGTTACAGGGTGCGGTTGGGCATTAGTCGGAGGAATGTCTAGATTCTGGTCCACAGTGTCACTTTGCGTCAGGAATGTGGGAAGAACTCGATGACGTGTCAAAAAAGGTTTTGCTTAACTAAGGAAATAGCCCAGGTCAAAAATAGAAAGAAATGAACCCACACTCACACTCCTGTAATGGAGCTCCACCCTGCTCTGTACCTGAGCAACGCAAACAAACACACTCACATCAATGGACTGGCAGCCATGGCAGATAACAGGAACGTTTTAAAATGGCATGTTAGGACACATTCAGCAAGTCTTTGACCTAAAACCGGCTTACATAGTGCAATACATGTGGGCGGCATGAAACTGCCAATAAAGGCATGACCACCCGATTCCACCTCCACACACACACACACACACACACACACACACACAGACACACACCAGTTTCATACAGTATTCCGTGTATGATATACTGAATCTATATGTACACCAGCGTGATGAGGTGGTGATGGAAGTATTCACATCTTTTACTTAAGTAGAAATAGCAGTACAACAATTTAAAAGTAAAAGTAAAATCATTTGTATTTTGCTTCTGTACAGATTTCACTCAGGTCTGTGCTCCGACTGCCGTTCTAGTTTTAGTATTTTTCATATTTTTGCTATATCTGTGTTTCTTGACTTGTGTACTAGTTGCTTAAGACATGCACCAATACACCAAAGACAATCCATTGCATTTAGAAACCTACATGGCAATAAATCGGATTCTGATTCTGATAAAAATCCATCATTTAAAATTTTACTAGATAAGTATTATCTTACTATTATAACACTACTATAATAGAAAATTACTCACTTTGGAAGCAAAATGGGCTCTTGTCAACGTTACATTATTATTGATAATACTATTAGATTATAATTGTTACTGACGCATTAGTGTGTAAGCAGCCTTTTGCAGTATAGCTGATTTTATCCATTGTATATATTGTTGGGTGGTTTAATGTAGCGCTAAAAAGATTATTTTTACTCATTTATGAAAGTAAACTGAACCGAGTTCTGGACTGAAGACGTTTGAAGACGCCACCTTGATCTGATGGAATTTCTTTAGCTAGTTTTTTACTTTTTATAGACCAAACAATGAATCAGACTAATTGAAAAGATAAATCGGTAGTTGCAGAACTATGACGTATTGATGCATTGTATTATGTGCTCAATATAGGTTTTTAATACCTTCATTTGCAGAAAAATGGATGCAGTAAAAAGGACAATATAGACAATATTTTGTCAAGGCCTCAAATTATGCAGAACTATGTGTCACTTCTGCCCAGACATAAACACATTAGTATAACTTCTTCCAGTGAAGGAGTTATTTTACTTGTACATGTTCATAAATCACAGACTATAGTAAAGCCCACGATGCAATACAACAACACACTCCACAACACTTCATTATGCCGCTACTATTGCTCGTTTGTAATCTGACGAGTATATGGTCAGATTAAAAAAAACAGCCTGCTCTAATAGGATTTTTTCAAAATGTCCTACATTTGAGGACATGAACTAACATTACACTGGCGTCTGCATTTCAAGCCCAGGTGATAAATGCAGAGTCAGATAGGCCATAACATTTTATAGCAGCACATTACTTATAAATAGTGTATTAAATAAACAGTGGACACTAGGACACTGGAGGCTTTACATGCCAGATGCAGGCCAGGCCGCAATGAGCTCAGGCTTCCTTTAAAACTGCGGCACAAGAGATGAGGAGGCGATTTAGTTCCTCCGCAGATAGAAAGTAGGGCAGTTAAGGGGAGCAGCAGGGAGTCCCGGGTCGCACACTACGTCAGAAGAACAATTGTGCGTGCTAGCAAAGAGGAGCCGGCTTGCGTTAACTTATTTCCTCTCTGTATCTAGAAAGAGCAGTGGGACAGTAAATTATGAATGACAATCTGAGAAGGAAGCAATGGTGGGAAGGAAGTAAAACTCAAGTACCCCCGCCCCCAGTGTCTTTCTTTCCCTCACATACAGAGATGGAAAAGCTCTGCACTGTCCCGTACATACCGTTCCCCATTCATTCCCCTCTCACAGGCACACAGAAACCACAGCTGCAGTTTTAGCACTCTGCTGTGGGTTTGTTTTTCTTCACAGTGCATTAAACATCGGCAAAAATATGAACAACTTCCTCCCATTTACCCGCCGTGTTCTGTTCCTAAAATGTTCCTATACGACTGAGAACAAAAAGACTGACACGTTTTTCTATAAGAAGGAAGCTTTTTATTCTTCAATATTTAAACCCGACATTTCCATCAGCCTCGAGTTTGTGTTTCGTGCTAATTGACCCTTCGTTAAGCCTGTGTCCGTCAACGCTGTCGGTGCTAGCATGGAGCCCACACCGTCACTAACTGCACTCCCTGAAGAAATGTTATCCAATTTTGGGGGAAACTAAAAAGCGATTTCCGAGAGAAGCAGACAGAAGGGTCAACAATATGTGTTTGAAGGATATATCCAGGATGTCGAAGTAACTTGGCACCGACAACAGCTTAAATAGTTAAAGATGGAAGCTAAAGCCTACAGATCATTGTGGATAGCGTCACACGGGGAAATTACCAAGATAGCTAGCTAATTATTGTGGGGGGGGGAACTATTAAATCCTATTAACCATTAAAACATTTGTGTCATATCTTATCCAGATTCATTCAAGCTGAACGAGGCAGAAAGACGCTCCTTCAGCATTTCCATGTGAAAATCACCTGCACAGGATGTTAAAAGTCTCGACTCAAACCCCCTTTTTCAAACCCTAGAAATGTAGGTTAAATACAGGACATTCACAAGCATCCCTCTCGCTACAGGCTGCAAAAATAATGAGATAAAGAATCAGCCACTCTTTGTGGCTGAACTTCTCCGATGGCATTTTAAAAGACCTCGATAAACACATCATGCAAACTAACCCAGCAGCCTTGTGCTGCTTGTGAAGAGGCTGCTTTGTTTACCACTCGGGCCAGTACACCAGGTGTGTGTGGGTGTTCAGACGCCAATATTTGCCTTCTTTCCTGCTGCTGTTTGTTTTTGGAAAAGGGAGCATCAGTGGTCCGAGTGGCTGCGGGCCCCAGAAACCATTTAGTTTGCACGAAGAGCTCAAACTGTAGTAGAAAGTCCACTGCAGGAAACACTGGAGCTCATTTTGCTTTGTCAACCTCTCAGTTATGTCATTATTTCATACCAGCATGTCAGTCACCTACTCCCTCGGGAAATAATCTTTCAAAAACATGTCACATTCTCTCCGTTCTTATTCGGGCCGTCTTTGTAAGCCGTGACAGCAGCTAATGTCACGTTAGTTTGACGCTCTGTATTGTAAAAGTGACAAATCCCATACAGCTATAAAAACAGACGATAACGAGCAGGCGAAAAGCAGAAAACGCAGGCGTTCTTGTTTAAAAGGCAGTATTTTACACATTCTGCCCACGCTCTGCTGTATCGTGACTGCAGCTGAAACACTGACCCCTCCTCTGCTTTTATTTGCTCTCTACTATGGTCTGTGTGTACGTGTGTGTGCTTCTCTGTGTACATTTATCAGTCTGTGTTCGTGCGAGTTGGACTAAGCTTCAATTCCCACATTTCTAAAGTTACAAATGCAGCATTTGTGTCGGCGTTGGATGAAGGAGAGAAATAAGATCTTCTTTGGGAGCATTTTGAAGAGAAGAAATATGCTTTTAAATCGAATGTGCCGAATGAGAACTCACGGGTACAGAAAAGTTTTTTTTGGGCCAGGTATAAGGGGGAGAAAACTAGAGAGGGAAGATTTTTATTTTGCATTTTGACAAAGTTGAAATGTTAAAATCAAACATCAACCATAAGTATATGAGCTAATTCTAGTAGTTGGATTCATTCTAAAAGTTCCGACTTTATTCTCAACTTTAATCTTTTACAGATCTTCCTCCTCTCATTTGTTTTGCTTATGCCTGACACTAATACTCTTCCGTTCACGGGTGACAATGTGAAAGAGACAAAAATGTGTTAATGGTGAGAAACTATTTGAGCACTGATGCAAGTCAGGACAGACATTATCTCATGGCGTAAAAGTACTTTTTAATGATTACAGTACATATGCAGATATTTACACAGAAGGCAAACCCAGCTACTGTATGTTTAGATGACAAGCATTAGCCATCATTGCAATTTAGATTATTATTTATTTAATACGCCTAACATTTAGTGTTTTGTGCTAATATCACAATCACAGGAGCATCCAAATTCTCAGCCTGAAAAAACACATTTCCTTTACAGAAAAAAATCCATTCAAACTTCAGTACATTTTCATTGAATGTTGTCTCCAATTTCATTTAATTAGTTACAAATGACATTGTTTTCTCCAGGAAACTTCTTCTAAATGATTAAGACATTACACACGTAAAATAAAGTCTATATGTTGCAATATGTCCAGAGGGCCAAACCTTATGTTCTGTTAAACAATAATAAACAACCGCATCAGACATTCTGTCATAACGAACATTACAGAACACACCAAATTACAACATATTCATACCCTATCCCATACGTACTGCAGGCTTTATGTTCGCTAATTTTTAATGCACCTAGTCTGAGGACACAGTGTACTGTGTGACCACACTGATAGAACTATTAAAAACAATGCAAAGAATGGAAAGGTCTGTCTCTCCGTGCATACGAGTTAGGCATTCTGATGCATGTGAACGTGCGAGTCAGCTTTAAACTGTATGTACAGACTGTACTGGAACAGCCTGTACTTCTCATCGCCCAAAACGCCTCAGCGAAAGAGGGGAGGGTGTGTGTGTGTGTTTGTGTGTCAACCTACATATCAACACAGCGTGCGAGTATAACCATTATATCTTTGTGGCGTCATCCTGTTTGCGTAAGATTGATTATTTAGCCTCTCCCTCTGGTTCTCTTCTCTCTTGATGGAAAGAATCTATATTAATAAATTATACCCATGTTTCATTAAACTGTAGGCTGCATTATTCTAGTAAATCCTAGGGAAATATGGAAGAAAAAAACAAAACACAGGAAACTGGTAGAATGAACATTAGGAGGAGTTGCACACTTTGTTGTAGATTGTAATGAATCAAGTCATGAAGGATAGTCATGTATTGTGAGTCCTTTCTTTTTGTTTGTGGCGTTTCTGCCTTATGGAACAGGCTAGCTTGGACTATATAGCAAAATGTATCGTCATCATTTTTAAAAATCAGCAAAACACTTAAAAATTCTGGATCACTGGGATTTCTGTCTGTCTGCCTGTCTCACAAACACTTTTAGCTGATGATATTAAATTAGTATCGGTATGTGATGGTTGTGTCGTGCTTACAGTCACACGTCTTTTGATTGGCTGTTGCATAAACAGGTTTGCAGCTCATTTATATTTAACATGCCAATTTCAGGGTAAACAGTCTAATATTTATTACATTACATTCACAATCATATTTGTAGGCGCATCATTCCATGGGGCAGACACTGGACGCTGCGTACCAATTGAAACAATGACTTTGTCCTACCTCCCTGAGCGAGCACGTTTCGCTCTCCTGCTTTTGTGCTCTTTTTTCTTGCCTCTGCCTGCATTTTCTTCCATCTGATGTCGCTTCACGTGTCTCTGGCTGCTGCCTGGAGCCGGACAGAAAACGTGAGGGAGAACCACAGATATAGGAGGGAAGAATTTAAAAGGACCACGTAAACATTTTTTTTGTGTGACGATCGTCTCATCTGTAGCTCAGACACCAGATTGTTAAATAATTCAAATAAAGTCTGATTTATTATTAAAGTCCATGTATAAAGATGGAACACAGAACATTTATCCATTGATTTTGATACCCACGTTCCCATCATTTGTAGTGCCAGGTGGTGCCTTTAAGAGAAGGGAAATATTTTATACAGTAAAAATATTGCGGTTAAGTTTGCAAGTTGTGACGTTTTATTTCTTACTTTTTTTCTTGGTGCTCTGCTCATTTCACGTTCACAAGACACTAAAATTCAAATAAAAGCCCAGACTACATAAGTTAATTATTCACCATATTTGAAGCAATGTCCATTTTTGTTTGTCATATAGCAACAATGTTAAACCAAATTTCCATGTTTCAAAAGTAGATATGGAAGGAGAACTAATAAAGATTTAGATTCCATTTGACGGTCAGAGTAATATGTATAAAAATACATAATGATGGTGATATTGGTGGTTGAGTTGGCCCACCAAAAAGGCAGAAGCTGCATGTCTACCCACCCTTTTATAAAAGATAATGGAAGTGGAAACCAGACTGAGGTGATCTGAGAAGGATGGCGTGAGGAAGAAAACGAAGACGGCTCATTTCTCCTCCCGTCTCAAAAACAGGAAGCAAACAGGAAACAGTGCCATGATAGAAGCTGACCTCAGACTGCGTGTTTGTGTTTGCCACATGTGGTTGAACACGATGTACCAGACGTGGGCTGAATGAGGGTTTGAGGACGTGGAGGACACACAGAATTAGAGTTTCAGAAGCCCTGAAAATGAATGAAGACACATTAGAGAGCGAGTCTAGTCCTGACTGATCCAAATCAGCTCCATCCAGCTCAGTTAAAGCTACAAGAAAAGGAAGCTTTGTCGAGTCTGTGGAAGCGTTAGAGTTTGCTTGCTGCACACGGAGCACACCCACTGTTCGTCCCTGCAAACAAAACGTTGGCTCTGTGGGCTTCTCTTGCACATGTGTCAGTACAGACAGGCAGATGTCAGCCAGATGAGGCCTTCAGCTGCTTATTTACACAAAGCTTCCAGTATCTGGGCCGATGCAGGGTCAGGGCTGCATGGCCTCTGTGTACGCATGCGAGTCAGACGGAAGTTCATTCGTTCCTATGGGAACCTCCGTGATCTCAGATCAAGCGGCTAATCAATGGCTAGTTTCAAGTGTTCTTCAAAACAGCATGGTGTTCGTTTTCTAAATGATGGTCCCACTTAGAGTAAAATAGACGACGAAGCAGGGTGTACTTTAGGGCGGGGCTACCTTGTGATTGACAGGTCACTACCACGGTGTTGTCCGGTTTTGGGTGCGCTCCGTGTTTTGGTCTCTAAACTTTCAGTGTTCGGTTGTACTTCACTCCACCGTCTCGTGTCACTGCTGGTTCCAAAAAACCAAGATGGCGGCGGCCAGAATGCGGAAACTCAAGGCTTCAAAACGTTAGCCAACAAACAACTGGGTGATGTCACTGCCGTGAATGAAGAAATCTTTAAAGAAGAATAATGTATACTTTTTTTTCTTATAATTTGATATTTATAAAGTTTTAATAATTTTTTTTTGATTTCTTTTTATTTAAAATTAAAAAAAATTCGGGTAGAAAAAGTTGCACTTCTGCCGTGCTGTTGAACCCTGTGGAATTAGTGAATTAGCTAACAGGCTACTTTAACACGTGAATTTAAGTAATGTTATTTTGCTAGAATATATGCTTAGTGTAGCCTACACCTCCTAAATCGAAGTTAAATAAAAGTGGGCGAATTCATTATTACATTCATATAGTTGCATATATCATTAGATATAATAATAATGTTCGCCATGGCATTATTAGTCCCGTTACTGTCTCAGTAATCTGTCTCACATATTCCGTAACACTGGATTGTTTCGACCTGAAAGATCACAGACGCCGGTCTTTCTCAATCAGGTCACGTTTCAGCCATGTTTGCGGTTGCTGTGGTTTTAGGTCACATTACTGTGTCGCACAAGGTCGAGACTTCTCTTTCCTACCGTCTGAACTCTGAGTGCTGAGTGGATGTGTCTATGTGCAGGCAGAGGAAGGATGTATTAAATGCTCACGCTGGCATTGTGACAGCCGAACGTACCCTCTGGTTGCTGCTGATCAGCACATTGTCTGCAGAGAACACGCTGTCTCCACTTCATCAAACAGCTGATGTCAGACTGTGTGAGGATGGAAATCAATTACTATTGATGCCACAGCGTGAAGAAATTATCTGTTTGCTCAGGCCCACGCCCGTAAAGCTTGCCGCACATAAGCAGTTTACAATGATAACAGAGGAGGCAGATTTACTCGAAGTTCTGTCATTTTAGAAACAATTGATCTTTGATTTCAGACAGCTGTAGACAAAAAGCAGCCACTCATTTGTAGCTGGCGAGCGTCGACTTTAAACAAAACATACTTCGCCCACAAAAGGATCATTTCTATATCAATTACAAACTTTCTTTTGCAAACGAAACTTTGTTTTTCTCGCATGCCCCCACGATGAACGAAGAAACAAAAACTGAAAATGCTAAATGAATGGAAGTAAATGGTTTAACAACAGCAAATCTACATCAAGACATCAGTTTACAAACTCTCACACAACTCGTGCAGTATAATCCAAGTCTCACTGATCCAGTCGTATGTTCACTACTGACACTTGTGCATAAACAGTCTCACGCTTTCGCAGGCGCGCTGTTCATCCGAGCGAGTTTAAATAGTAACATTTTAGTGACTGACCAGAGGGGCAGAGATGAATATAAACTATTCATAAACTGAATGTAAAGGCAATACAGCGTTTGGTTTGGTGGCGCAGTGGAAACATCCCGTTTGTGTTTTTATGCCTCTGCACTGGCGCCATGTTGGCCGGTCGTGCGTCCGTACGCTCTCTCTTGTGAACGTGATATTTCAGGAACGGGTCAAAAGGTCACAAAACACATTTTTTGGCCATAACTCAAGAATTCATATGACAATTCATACAATTATTAATTATTAATTATTACGTGTAATAGGATAAAAGGATGAAGTGATGACCTTTTGGAGTGACATGGATGTAAACTGCAACTTTTAACTGGTTGGCGGAGGCAAACAACCACGAGGCGGCAATTACTTTATTATGCGTAAATCATTCTACTTTTAATATTACAATTCAGTGGCTCTGAGCAACAAACCAACTTGATCTTCGTGTAACCTACTGAACCTTGGATTCTATTACACACTCGCTTTGACAAAAAACTAAATTATTATCTACTAAATCTATTATTTATTGTTAATAATAGTTATTCTCTACACTTTACTGTCTGGCCCGTAAACTTAAAAGTCCTTCAAGCGTCCTTTTAATAAACTAGAACAGTCTGTTCCATAAGCAACCCGATTAGGAGGAAATATCTTTATATGAACATTACGTTGTTGTTGTTGCTGTATGTCAGGGGTGCCCAGTACGTCGATTGTTGTGTGGGTAGATCGCATGGCATTAAAAAAAAAAAAAATGGAATTAAAAGTTAGCCTATCATCCATCCTCACTATGGCATTTGCCACTTGATTGACGTACAGGTCAGCCAGTCTGAGATCTCATCTTTTCTAACATGCGGTTTAACACGCATGCGCGGTCAACCCCGCCAGCTGCAAATCACCGCAAGCTGATTAGCTAGTTAGCCTTCCAATTTATACGATTCTGCTAAAGAAAGGGTATAAAAATGAGTGGGGAAGCTGGACCAAGTAAGAAACCAAAAACTTACAACTTCCATCCTGAATGGGAGGAGGACTTTTTTTTCACCATGTCATATTCAAAGTGCGTTCGTCTGATCTGCAAATCTACGATCGCTATTTCGAAGAAGGGAAATGTGGAGCGGCACTTTCGGACAGTTCACAGAACGTACGACACTGACTTCCCTCCAAAAAGCGAGCTGAGAAAGAGAAAGGTGAAGGAACTGAAGTCCCGGTTGTTCGGACAGCAGGCATTTTTCACAAAGGTGACTTCAAAAGCGAAGGCAGCCACCGAAGCATCGTTCAGGGTGAGTCACGCCATCAATAAGCACAAGAAGTCCTTCCAAGATGGAGAGATGATAAAAGAGGCATTCGTTGAAGCAGCTGACTCGTTGTTTCGGGACTTTAAAAACAAACCGGAAATATTATCTTCAATCAAAGCTCTCCAGCTATCAAGAAGTACAGTTACACGGCGCTGTGAAGCCATGGCCGAGGATTTGACACAGCAGCTTCAGAAGGACATCGCGGACTGCGATTGTTTCTCACTGCAATTGGACGAGTCTACAGACGTAAGTGATACAGCTCAGTTGTGCATTTTTATTCGGATGGTGTTTACAGATATGACTGCAAAAGAGGAGATGTTAACAATACTGCCCATGAAAGAACACACGCGGGGAGATGACATTTTTCAGTCTTTCAAAAACTTCATCGAGAAGACCCAGCTCCCTCTGTGCAAATTGGTGTCAATCACTACGGACGGTGCGCCCGCAATGGTTGGCCGCTCGAATGGATTTATTGCCGTGCAGGGAGGACGATGCTTTCCCCGACTTCCTCAATTATCACTGCATAATACACCAACAAGCATTATGTGCAAAAATGCTTAACATGAAAGAGTTTCTCCTTGTCACTAAACATGCAGAATACAACCAACTAAATGACGATCAGTGGCTGCTAGACTTGGCATTTTTAACCGATCTGACCAACATGTTGAATGACCTTAATTTAGAGCTGCAAGGAAAAGACAAAACCGTGGTCAATATGATTAGCTCAGTTAATGCTTTCAAATGAAAATTGCAACATTTGTCCTCAAAGCTGCAGAGCCATGATTTGGGGAACTTCCAAAACCTCACGTCAGAGTTGGAGACGCAAAGGAAGGCTTGTGCGCAACTTGACAGTGCGCGTTACACAGAGCAGATTGGGACAATTGTGTCAAGAGTTTGACAAATGCTTTCAAGACTTTGCTTTACTCGAGCCAGTCGCTACATTTATGTGCTACCCATTTCGGGAAGATGTTGAGGTTGATTCACTCGCATCAAAAATTGCAACGCTGTTTCACCTGAACTCGTCTGGAGTGGAGGATGAGATGTTGACCCTACAAGCTGACATTCAGCTGAAGGCCAGGGCTCATGGACAGTTCTAGAACTTACTCACAGAGGAAAAGTACCCAAACATGAGGAAATGTGCGACCTTCTTGACTGCATTATTCGGCTCCACTTATTTATGGCGTGGCCGCCATATAGCCACGCGGGTAATGTAGAGGCCTGAGGGATTATGGGGGTTTGTGGGGATGTTCGGGTTTTGGGGTTATTTGGACGATTTGTGATGTTCTGTTGTTGTTGATGTGTGCGTGAGTGGTGTTGTTTAATTATGCGTGTTCATGTTTTGTGTGTTTTGCCACCATGGGTGAGAGTTATGTCCCGGAGGGGGGGACCCCCGGTGTGTTGTGGTTAACGGGTGGTAGTTTCCTGGTAATAAAAGTTGTACCTGGGGTCTTGCGGTGTATGTGGCACAGGACAACATAAAACGTACTCCCGTCTCTGACTCGTTGGTGTTCTCTATCCATTCGCTTCCCGTGGTGCTCGCCACAATATAAATAAATATATGTTTAGCATTTTTAATGTAGGTAGATCATTTTGACTTGGTCATTTTAAAAGTAGCTCCCAAGCTGAAAAAGTGTGGGCACCCCTGCTGTATGTCAACCAAAACAAATCAATGTACTGCTCTCCAACTAGTTTGTAAGTGTCATTTTGTAAACACATGCCACAATTAATTAGATATATTCTTGTTCTTAATATACACATGTTAGTGTGCTTGTAAGTAAGCCATGTCCAGGCTAACAAAGAATCCCCAAATTAAAAAAATGTAATAAACCGCAAACTCGGGAACCTCTAGTGACATCTAACAATCTCAACTTGTTTTTTTCCCCTTACAAATCCTCTTGTACAAAACACGCATCAATGACAGGCTTTTAGTGAACCACTCAAACCAGATTGACATGATAAAGAAACTCTTCAGACAGACAGAAGGAAAACCATTACAGACAGCAAGTCAAGTTCGCCATGGTCGTGATATGAAAACCTTTCCTGTTTCCTGGGAGCAGGAGGAGGTGCTGAGGGGAGGAAAAGTGGAGGATTAAAGAGGGGCTGTAATCCCCCATAATCCCCCTCTCTCCCCATGGGGCGCCAGCGACGAGCCTCTCTCTATGCCTCCGTCTGCACTTTGTTTTGAAATTTCAGAGGGCTCTCGCTCGGCGGCGGGGCACGTGCCTCTGAGCCGTGTGACTTTGAGTGGAGGACAAATGAGGACAGGGACAAACTGAAGACTGACCCTGAGCGAGCGACACGCACGCACGTCCATAAAATGGCAGAAAATAGTGAAAAATGTCCATCCCAGTTTGTCAAAGTCCAAGGTGATGTCTTTAAATCTCTTGTTTTGTCAGTCCACAACCCAAATATATTCACTTTAATATGATTATAAAACAGGAAATCTCCATATTTGAGAGGCTGAAAATGGCATTTTCTGACATTTAAGCATGAAAAAACGACTTTAACAATTATCAAAATAGTTTAGTCAGGCGATTATGCATCGATGCCATCGAGTCAATCGACTAATCGATGCAGCTCCACTCATATGTATCATATACACGCATCATACGATACATCGTGCCTGAAAACGGGGACTGAATGCTGCAAGTTCATGTCAGCTCTCTGGGTATTTCAGAATGAACTGTATCCCTATATTAGGTGGCTTGAAGTAAAATGTGTATAATAACTTACATCACGTAGCGTAGTAGAGCTGGGATGAGCAGAAATGTCCACACACGTTTCGAGAGTTTCTCATATGAGCGTCACTGTGTGACTGGACGCTCACGTGTGGCAGCAGCTGACTTGAGTTGAAAGCTGATTGATTGCACATACACGCCGCTTAAACGATTAATTAAATGTGTGTGGAAACAGAACATCAGATTATCATGTCAGACACAACACTATGTGACCCACACACAGTAAAAAGTGAAGACGTGACAGGACAGCCTCATATATACTGAAGCTCGGGGCTATAAGTCATTTTAGCCTCAAAAAACTTGGTCGGTGGATCGAAAAATCGGGATGTGGTATTCCTACAGTGCTCGCTACATTCATGAAAAGTAACATCAGAAACATACAGAATCTTGGTCCACTGACTGAACAACTACAGGTCCGTGACTTACTGTAGCACTGATCCCCCTTTCCAACGAGAGACATGAATGGGGAGCTCCAGGAGGACGTATTTGTGTCGGCCGACCCTGAAGCAAGATAATAGACCTCCTTTAAAACTTTTGCTTCTCTCACTATGAGACAAACCCCGAGTATTTATAGGATCAAACCAGCAAGTCATGGGTTGTGTCTGAAATCGTTGCCTGTTTGCCATACAGTGCATTATATTTACCTTCTGCTGTTTTGTGCAAAGTGATATCACCTGCTGTGGGGTCGGATGCTTAAATCTGGATTTTGTCCTCTTAACTCGGCTTCAAATCTGCTTTTATCCGCACTACATTTGGGATTTCGCAGCGATGAGAATGCTGTTAACAGGTTTTCTTCTGTGTGTGTACAAACACGAAGCGTGTGTCTTATGCCCAGACAGCAGACAGGCTTATCTCCTGGTAGGGTCTCCGGGGGGGCCACAGGAGATGGGGACGCTCAGGGTTTAACGAGCAGGCCACCTGCTTTCTCAGCAATAAGGAACACACAGAGGGGGGTCCAGTTCAGGGGGTATAAAGAGGATTTTGGGGGGTTAATTTTGGGTCAGAATGGATTTTTGCATGTCTGGACAAAGTAGGGCGGAAATACAGGTTGCATGCATATCAATGAATGTGTTAATTAACAGTAAAAACAGCCTACATATGCCAGCAGCTGGACCCAACACTTCACAACACATAATGTAAATAACTGCCGTCTATATTTGGGCCTCCAAACATCAGCAGCGGCACAAATAGTCGAGGTTAATCCACGCTTGATCCCTCGGCCTCAGAGTACATCCTGTCCCCGAGGCGGCGTGCTTGAAGAAAACACCTTTTGTCAATGAAACGGGATTTGCGAAAGTGCCATCTGGACAGGAGCTCTGTGTCCACGCAGCGTCTGATCCACGGAGCTCAGCCACTCCGAGGTCGGGATGTGGGATGAGACTGACCTGTGGAGGGAGGGGGGGGGTGGAGCACAGAGAAGGGCAGGTGGAGGCCCTACAAATAGATATACATTTCATCAAAGACCTCATTTAATTAGAGGTTGTCCCAGGACACACCAAATGTAAGCTCTATTCTTCTACATTTTAACATTCCAGGGGTGTAGAAAACTAATCTTTTAGACTAGAATATCACATTAAGTGCTTTGTTTTTTATTAAGGAACACACAAAAAAGTAGTTCTGATTGCCTGAATTGAGAGGAAATTAAGCTCTCTGCTGTGCAGCCTAGAAAAAGTTGCTAAAAATATCACGCAGACACACTGAGCTGCTGTACCTTGAGGTGAACATGTGGCCTTGAAAATAAAAGTCTTAGTACTTTCTTGGGGTAAAATGCTGACGACTTGAATCAGTTTGGTTATAATAATAATAAATAATGTATATTTTTGTATGTATGCAGTTTATTTAATTTTTCTGTTTTAAAGCACTTTAGTAATACCCAGTTTTGAATTCTATATTAAAAATGCTATCATCCTCATATGTTTATAATTGGGGTTTGCCTTTCCTCAGTCACATACTATTCATTTTCTAACCTGCTTTTAATGTGTAACATAAAACGCAAACAGAGCCTATTAGATGGTAAATAACGCTAAATATTACATTTAAATGTGGTTCTAAAGTCAATTTACACACAAAAAACACACCAAACGCGTCTTGTTTACAATGCTTCAGTTTCTATAATCGCCTACACATGACGTCGTTCTATATTCCCGCGCGCTCCCGCTCGCCCCCACTATCAGTTTGCAGGTCCACATACGGTGGGCGGAGCAACCGTAAGATGGCTGTGAGGGGGCTCGGTCGTATGTCACCAATGAGAGGTCCGCATATAGATAAATATTTACATGGCGGTGCACATCTGCGCATGTGCAATGAAGTCTAGCAGGGAAGCAGACATTAATGCTTTTAACTGGGAAAACCAGTTCTATTTGTTTTTATATTGTGGAATATGAGGATTTGATTGAGGTCAAATCACATTTTTGATCAATTTTAGGACTTAAATTCAGAATTTTGGGGGGGGGGTTTTAGAGGAAGGAAGGACATACATGTATGGCTTATTTATGACTAAATTGAACTAAACATAATTATTTCTGATGTCAGATTTCCTGCAAATCAAAAGATGGCTTCTCCTAGCATCAACTGTGAAAGCTGTATTAATATACCGTTTATTAGCACTTCTGTCTTATTAATGTCTCATTAAATCAGTCGTACACACCGTACTGAACAACTTCCATCTGTGGACAAGTTGCTACAGTGTTTATGTATGCGCAAAATACAGCGTATTGCGTTATTATTAACTGGTATTGCAATGGCTAACAAAGCTAACCTGGCTGGAACTGTGATGTGATTCCCAACTCCGATTTCTAACTTCCCAGTACAAAAACGAACGCACCATAAAACCCCAAAACACGACATCGTTGAAAAAGAAAGCCAAACAGTTTTTTACTTTTTTGTTTTCACTTTTTATTTGAGGTGCAACTGTCTAGTGCAATTGTAACGTCACATTTGTGATGGGCTGAGGAACATGCACAAAACATCGACATACTTCGGCTAGGCATTTTTTCCTTTTTTCTCTCATTGTGTTCAGCGCTCCAGTTGCACAACGAGCAACTCAAAAACACTTGGCTGTACAAAAGACAAAAAAAAAAAAAAAGAAGAAAAAGAAACCATCGTCATTAATAGAAAAAAAAAACAATATCACTTTTCTCCAAACGGTAAAAGTGTCCAGATCATTTCAGCGAGCGAGTTAAGCGACGGCAGAGGAGAGTTCACATACAGTACGAGGCCGTGTGTCACTGCAGGAGACAGCATATTAGTGTCGAGGTAAAGAATCCTCGTGTTGCCACCCTGAGTAATGACATCACAGGTAGTTCAAAACCTGGCAAACCATAGATATATATATATACACACATATATACACACACACATATTGACTAAAACAACAAAAAAAAAGCTTGTATATATGTATCTATGGTTAGAAACCAGGCACTTGGCAGAGTTTAATTGGAAATATTTGAATCTGTACAAAGTTCCCTAACTACAAACAGTCAGGTCCTACTTATTTGCCTCTCCAATTATTTTTACAGATCACCAGGACATTAATTACATCAACAAGAGCGGAAACATAAACAGACAAAAAACAAACCTTTCCCTAGAAAAACTTTTGATTCCCTGCATAAATGTTGAACGCTCCATCCAAGAACGGGGAGAGTGTGTTGAGGGTGGCGTGAACCTCGAGAAAGAACAAAGAGTTCTCCAAGTGAAACAATGAGGCGCGGCTAATATATATATATATTTCATAATTCTTTTGACCCCCCCCCCCCCCCCCCTCTCAACCCATCACGACGACCTATCTCCAGATAAAGAAAAACGTGACTTTGACTCCCATTCCGGATGGGTCGTACGGATCTTTATAGTTCGCCTGAAAAAAGTGCATGGACTGCAGCACTGGAAAAGGAAACAAGAAGAGTAAAAAATGTTAAGTGTGTGCTGATGGACAGTGCTGGGTTGAGGTGGAGAGGGGGGGGGCAAAGACGATGGCACACTTTCCACAGGTCACACAGCAACTCCGATCGGCCGACGGCGTTAGCTCCTTCCTCCGCGGAAAACAATGGCGGCAGCTGCGAAGGTCGACTATCACTTCCTGTCAGCTCTGCCCTTCCCCTCATCATCACCACGATGAAGATTGTCTGAAGCAGGTAATAAAAGTGGACGCACACACCGGTGCAACTCCGACGTCTTTCAGTTAAATTAAATGTGCAACAAAAGAAAGTTCGTCCTCCGGTGAAGTTGAAATGTGCGAATCCTCGAGACGGTGGCATAGTCGGCGTTGATGCTCGAGTCGGTTCACAGTATGGCAAGACTCCTTCCTCCTCTTCTTCCTTCCATCCCCCCCTATCTCTCATCCTCAGGGGGCTCTCCACTGTGCAGTTTCTGTGTTATGCAGACGTGCCGGAGCTCTGTGTGGAGGGGAGGACTTGTGCGTTTCCGGCGGGGACCGGCACCAGAGGCTGGCCGGGGCCGGTCGGGGAGCCGGTCTGGACCTGCGCCTGGAACTGAGCCATCTGCTCAGGGCTGGCCAGGTTCTTCAGCAGGTTGTTCTCCTGCTCCAGCTGAGTGTTGCGCTCGATCAGCTCTTTGATCTGCTCCTTCAGCACCTCCACCTCCTCGCGCACGGCGTACATCAGGTGGCTCTTCACCAGGTCCTGAGGACGGAGAGAGGGAGATATGGTTAGCTAAGGAAGCCATCGTGTTTCCTCTGTGAGGCGAACTTCTTGTTACACAGCAAAATACACAAACATGTCATATTAGGGCTGTCCCGAAGGTCATTCTTTTTACATTCAAAGCTTCTATTAGGCTTTTATAATGAAGTATTAATTGCATGTTGTGATATTTTTTGACATCACCACCCTAAAAAAAATTGGATTTTTTGTTATTGTGGTTATATAATAATGGTGCAGTTGTTTTGAAGGGCTAAACGGCAGCTAATATGAATTGAATCAGAATATCTTGCTAAGATAAAAACATTTTGAAATGATTACATCCATTTTCTCTCAATAAACCTTCACTTTCGACTTCACAACGCTCTGGACTTATTGGAAATATTCCCGATCACACGAGTCAGAAGCAATCCTACGCCGCCACCACTGGAATCTAATTCTACAAATAGTATAATACTTTATCAGCAACTGTGCACAAATACCAGCTTTAAACTAAATGAATAGACATGCAAAAAGAAAAAAAGAAGCTGTGCAGCATCCGAATGTTGATTTAGAATTTGAACGTCAACGTGTTGAGCTGCTCGGTACAGACCTATGTAATTGACTTTTTTTTCTTTTTAAAGTCAAACCATCTTACAACTAAAACTATTAGTCAATGAAGCTGTTAGTCCTGCGATTAATCTGCAACTTTTAGTGACAAGTTTTAACGTGTTTTTATGATGCAAAGAGAATTTCTTCCTGTGGGACAATAAAGAGCTGAACTGATCATTTCTGTCATTTTTCAAGCACAAATTCCAAATTTGAGGGAAACTCTTCCGACTGCTGGGGATTTTTGTGACATTTTTTCATGTGTTTTTTTTTTTTCATGAAGACTGGCTGCTTTTATGAGTTTTCTATAACCTGATTTAGGACTGGTCAGACAAACCAAGCAATTAAAATGTCAGCCTTTGGACATTTTTGGACTAAATGAGTATCAATTAATAAAAGGAATTATCAGCAAATGATATGGATAATACAAATAGTTGCAGCCACATCACACACACACTCCATGATTCATATCTGCTTCCTAACCCATCTTTGGTTAACATCCCTTCTATTTTTATCAAAGGTAATTTGGCCCGTCTGTTTTTATTTACTCCATATACACACGTAGTAACCACAAGAGACTTCCTACTTGCATTAACAAAAATAAAACTACTCTTACAGTCAAATTAACTGCAGGAAAAAGTGACTCAGAAACGTGCTGACACGGTGTCGGCAGCAAAGGCTATTTGCATCCCTTCAGTCTAGCACAGCACATGCCAGCTGTCTACATGAATGATGGCAGGAAAACAAGGCATGTATGAATTCCTTCAGGGGGGAAAAGGTGGATTTCTAAAAGAGAAACAGCTGTATAGTGCGTTCCCATGATGATGCCTGAGCAGTGCGCTGTGGCCAAATGCTGAAGGAGGATTTAATAATCTGAGCATCCCTGCTCTGTGGACCCGCCCCTCCTCCTCCTCCTCCCTGCCCCGTACACAGCGAGGGAACAAAATGTTCCTGCACCGGGGTGGGAGGAGCCAATCACTGGCAGAGTTATTTATACTGAGCCGCGGGGACGCTGCTGCTTGCCTAGCAACACAGGACGGAAAGAGGGCGAGGGACAAATGTATGTATATGCATGGGAGAAGGGGATGGCGTGTGAACCTTAGCCTGGCCCACATCAAGTTGCCAGCAAGCCAGAGGTCATCGCTCCAACACCATGACCGAGCTGGAAACTCCTGCTGCCTCTAATTTATAAACCAGCAGGTGCACATATGCGGGGAAAATGTGTGTATTTGACGAATCTGCCGCTGAATTTATAATAAAATTCTACAATACAGAAAAACCCCATAATTCATTCTTCAACTTGCTTTATGTCAACCTGAGATTCCCTCTATGGGATATCATACAAAAAGCATTTAACAGTCACATCAAAAATATTTCAAAATAAAAGCATAAAAAGGGGATTAGAGCCCACTGTGCTCGGCTTACATAATGCTGCATTAACATGCATGTAAAGCCTATTTACTAACACTGTGCGGGTGATATAGGAGTGGGTTTTTAGATGCTTACCATTGCTTGTTCAATCTTGTTGTCAATGGCCACCACACTTGCACCGGAAGAGCTGGAAGACAGGGAGAAGACGTTTATTATAACAGCATATGTGGTGTTGCATTAGCTGAATACTGCAGGGTGGATTGGATGAATCAATGGGGTATTTTTTTTTTTTTTTTTTTTGAAGAGACGTGACTGGCATTTCTGGCGGTTTTATACTGCCAAATCACAAATAAAGTCAAGTCTGATGCAACATTATGAAGCTGTCATGAGAAAAACACAAACACTGAGAGGAAATCTGCAACAAAGCAAATGGAGGTCGAGAAAGAAGGCTATGACTTTGATGGCGGAGAATTAATGAGACAACATATTCAGGCATGAAGCCTCGTTTCTTTTTTTCTTCAATCTGCCACAAATCGCATATGTTAAAAACGGTGAGATCATGCGCAGAAAGCAGTGTGACGTTACCTATTGTCAACCCGGACTGATGCACTCTCCTTCCCGAGCACAGAGGACAGAAACGATATCGAGAAATTCCTCAGTTGACAAACGCTAAGATCCATCGCCACTGTATAACATTGGGAATTCATGCTATCCAGCCCATTAAAACCCCCAAAGGCGATTCTTCGGCGGTACAAACTGGAAATCCAGTGGTATAAAAGTAGAAAATGTAGCGCATTATTGAGTGCAGGACGTCGGGTCTGCTCTCCGGGCGACCGCAGAGCTCGCAGCCGGGACAGAGCACACAAAAGACTGAGCGGCGGGCTGCAGCTCCGCGCACCGCGCTCACTCTCTGGGTAAAAGCGTGCAGCAAAAACAGCGCCAGCAGCCGCGTGATTGGCGGAGGACTGAGGTCATTAGCATAATGTCTGCCAGAAAATAGCACTGCGGCGTCCCGGATTGGAGGAGAGGCTTGCTCATGGCAATAAATGACGCATCATCTCTCGCCCTGCTGCACCGTCTTCTATAAAAGCCCGCATCCACAGATGGAGTAGAAGAGGGGACTGCCTCGATGTAAAAACGGACTATTTCTCAGCTCTTAAGCGTCTGTGTGGTCTCAAACTGCGATATAAATGTGCCGTTTTGTTTGTATCCTGCTTAGCGTTGGGGGAACAATGTCTCCATCTATCGGTTATAACGCGCGTGTTAAGGGGTCACATACACAGACTTCATTGTCGTTGGAAGCAAACATAAATCAATAGGCCACAAGCTGCCTCTGTGGTAAACACTGACCTCTGCCCAGCTGTGAGTAAATGAAAGTGGAGTAAACAATAGAAGCTGAGCTCCTTTGTCCTCTACATCAGTTTGAATGTCTGAAATGGGAACGAGCTGTTCTTCACAGTTAAAACAGGACCACCCCCTCTGTTCTGCATTAGGCTCCATCACTAATTATTTAGAAGTTATCTCAAGATTTTTATTTTTGTGATGTGTGACAAGAGCTGAAACACTGATTCCATTGACAGGAAATGAATAGCCAACTATTTGGATAATAAATGACTCGTCAAAGTAATTTATCAAACAAAAATGACAAATATTTGCTGGGTTCAAGCCACTCAAAAAAGGGTGAGGTTACGCGTAAATGTACGCATCTTTTACTATATCTTTGGGGTTTGGGATTGTTGGTCGGACAAAATGAGACATTCGAAGAAGTCACCTTGGACCAGGAGAAAATGTTTTTTTGTTTTGTTTACAATTTCCGGACATTTTATAGCCTTAACAATCAATCAAAAAAAATGAAAGATGAAATCGATAATAATAATAAAAATAGTACGTTGCAGCTCTATTCCTCAGTTAAGTCTAGTTGAGCATAAAAGTCAGCAACATGTTTTTGTTATTTGTTGTTATTAACAACTCATTTTCCATCTATACATCCTCAGATTTGGAGACAACCACAGTTAAAGTTTCGGTACCATAAACAAATGACAACTAATTTGTAAGTGTGTAACAGCAGTATTGTGTAATAAAATACGATGTTGAAAAACAAAAAAAGCAATTAAGAGGAAACTAGAGCCGTAGCTACGGAAACGTTCCTTAACCATTCATCGGTTTAGTTTTACGATTAAGTGTCTATAACAATTAGAAAATCCTTGTTGTTACTGACCAACAGCATAAAAACCCAAAAGATATTCAAGTTTACAATGATATAAAACAGCAAAAAGAAATCCCTGAAATGCTAAATCAGAATTTAAATTTGGATTTAAAGTCAAATTTTCTGTTATCAAAAAAAAATCGGTCAATTGTTAAGTAATTTTTGAAGCAAAAACTGAAAAAATTAATTGGTTCCCCGCTGGTGACACAAACTTATTCTTCTGTGAAAGTGAACTGAATATTTTTCAACTTATTAGTATAACTATTATTTTTGTCTGTTTGTTTTTTCCTGATTTTTTCCTCACTTAAAAAAAAAAGAAAAGAAAAGAAAGGGAAAAAAAAGAAAACTGCTTTTGGATTTAAGATGTATGCCAAGGCATGCTCTTGGTTTTGTTTTTTTGTTCTTGGCGCGAGTGTGCGGACTGATGTCGTCACCATTGAAAGCTGCAGTTTAGATGAGCGGCACACAAGGAAAAGGAAGTTCATTTAGAGTAAACAAGTCACCTTCTACAATCCGAGTGTGGGTTCTGCTCTCACTGCTGGCCACAGAGATGCATTTTAATTGAATCAGTATGAGCTGCTTATTCACACCTTTCATTGACTTTGACTGGACACATGCAAGAGCTTCAACAATAAATCTTTAAGATCTTTGACTGCACGTCACAAGCTCTTTTCAGACACCTTTAAGCTGCTCTGCCTCTAAGTCATTGAATCAAGTTGAGTAGGTAGAAGTGTGTGAACATGGGGGGGGGGGGACACAAACACCTCATATCTTTGCATTTTAAGGCTCAACGGTTAACTCTTGAGTGCATTGAGGAATTTTAGAGAACTGGAAAATAACGATTGGCGTGACTTCTCCTTTTACTCTCTTTTCCACAGGAGCAGCTTTACATGCTGTTGCAAAGACCCTATTCATATATGCTTATGCAAAGGAGACTAATAAACTCTCGAGAAATTGAGTGTTGGCTGCAAAACAAAAGCAGTTTGTCGACTGTAGGACAAATGTGTTTATGTACATTGTAGTTTTCTTGTCACACATATTGGTTTGTTGGGTATCGGAGGCTCAGGTCTAATAGTGACGTGATAACTGAGCAAAGGGAAGCAATAATGGGCTGACTGGATCAATTGAGGAACTGGAACATGATGCTCAGCTCTGGCAGTTGAGATTGGAGGGAAACATTTAAAAAAATAAAATAAAAATAGCAGACAAGTCCAAGTCTTTGTCTGTATGTGTTCAGGACCACGTTACAGTGAATGAACATCAGCCAGCCACGCGTTCATACTCACACACAGTCATGCGCAACACCATGTATGTGCTGAAGCAAGAACATTGTGTCCTCAAGTCACATTGAGATTTTTTCAGGGCTGCTGAGCGGGAGAATGCCCAGGCCGAGGGGATGAGCCTTGATGCATCGTCGCAGGTTCACAAGGCTTTACCCTGCCTGCTCTCTAGTCGTCCATTGTCTGGAGAATTCTAGCTAGTGGGCGTGTTGATAAAGTCTCTTTGCGGTTGACGTAACCCTAACCGGAAAAAAACATCCGATAAATGTCTAACTGGAGAGACGACGAGATTCGGGAACTGCCGTCTAAAGGGCCGATGCCAAAATCGTCAGTCAAATTCAAGGAACTGCAAGAGACTCTGTTGTTAATGACCACATTACAAACCGGCTACATGGCCGCAGTATAATCTGCGTCATGTCCTGCCTACTGCAGCAGCAGTAGCTCAGACATGGCTTGGGAACCGGAGGGCCGTCGGTTTGAATCCCCCAACAGACAAAAGTATGGCGTGTGGACTGGTACCTTGGGTAAGA
Organism: Bovichtus diacanthus; assembly: GCA_943590825.1. NCBI lineage: Eukaryota > Metazoa > Chordata > Actinopteri > Perciformes > Bovichtidae > Bovichtus > Bovichtus diacanthus. Next base: position 47,783 of record CALSBV010010707.1, read on the forward strand.
AACAGTCCACGCCTCCTGGCCACTGCCGAGGCGCAGTTGAGCAAGGTACCGGACCCCCACGTTACTCTCTAGGCGCAGTATAGTAGTTTCCCACTGCTCCTAATACTAAATTAAATTGAAATAAAAGAGGCTCTAAACCAAACCAGTAGGTGAGAACGTGCCAGATACAGACAGACAATCTCCTGTTGTGTGCAACATGTGAGAAAGGAAACTCCAGACAATGTCCGGAGTGCGGAGAGAGAAGAAAACCTCATTAGATTTGAAAACAGTAAGTGTTACGTTTGCTGGATAACTGCGGGCTCTAAACTAAAAGACAGACAACACTCACTCGACTGAATGCCGCCACGATCAGAAAGATGAGTCGACACAAAGCCCCCCGTTTAATCCCTCGGCTGCTGCAGTGGACCTGACCCCCACTCCACCACCGCCGACCTCCTGACAACCTGACAACATTACAGCCATCGTTACCTCTTCAGATGCTTCTCCAGCTCCCAGAAGAGCAGCTTCAGGGCCGTGGCGTCCCCGCCCTGCGCTCCTCCTGCCCCGGCCAGCCCCTTCTCTCTCATTGATGCTCTCAGGCTAAACCACGCACTCCCAGGCCAAAGCAGAGGGCCCCCATGACCGCCCCACCAAAAACACCCCAAAACAAACACCACCACCGCACCTCCTTCGTCCTCGTGACCTGCGCCCTTTGGCCCAGACCCCCTTCTCCTGTTAGCTGTGGGAGATTCACATATGGGAGCTAGATCAACAATGGAGAACGGGGATGGGAGTGTGTGTGTGTGTGCGTACAACGGGAGTGCGAGTCCTCTCTTACCACATCACATGAATCACATATCGACTCTCAGACGATTGGGTGCATGGCGAGGGGAGATAAGTGGGTGGGGTGTGATGTCACTGCTGAAGGAGGCATGTCACCTCCCCTTCTGCTGTTACATAAACAGTCAGTAGAGATTAGTGTGATCCGTCCAATAGGATGAGCTACTTTTGACCACATACCCACTGAGCATGCCAAGAGCCGCCTACAAGCCACTCCCTCGGTCTGCTACCTCTTGCTCCTTCGTGTATTTCCCATTTGTTTTTTCAGAAACATCCTCACTGGGATGGTGCTGGACATAGGAGGGGTACCCTACTCTAACTCTATAGGACTTTTCTCTTATATTTCCTGAATATAACAACAAACATCAGCCTTCTGCATCCTTCACACTGTGCCCCTCCTTAAGTTATCGCAAGCAGAATGTGCATGTTGTGCTACGCATGCCTTTAGCCGCCTTGTCACTCCTCATCAGTGGATGCACACTGGACACAGACTCTCTCGCAGTATGGGTCTTCACTGGAGCATGGCTCACGTGTACCTCCATCTCTGGCAGTCTCCCACGCAGGCACGCATTACAGTCTGAACAAAGGCCATCACAGCGAGCTAGCGAGACGGTAGATGAGGCAAAGAGCTCATGCAGGGCACAAACAAAATCGTCACGTAAGAAAAAAAAACGGCATCAAGCGTCGAGTAGAGGAACTGTAGAAAACAAAGGGAAGCGCCAACCCTCGTCGAAGATGGTGCGCAGTTGTGGGGACCACAAAATGGCGGCGAGGGGCGTGGGGAGTGAGTTTGTTGGTGGGATTGAGCTCAATGAATGCGGCGAAATTATTAACCTCATTAGGTGAAGGTCACACATTCTTTTCTTCCCGCCGCTGTAGGTGTCGCTGATCAAAGGGCCACAAAACAAGAGCATTAAGAGTTATTTTTTTTATATAAGCAACAGGATATGTAGAAAAGTGATAAGAACTAATAAAAATGTGTATTTTCTGACCAGATGTACTTACTACCCATTCAAAACTACCATTATTGAAACAAAGCTCTTCATATACTGCATATCTGCACACCGTGTACTTAAAAGGTTTGCAGTCAGTGTGCGCACACCTGCTTGCAACAAAAGGCTTGAAACTCATCTGAGGCGAGCGTTCACTGATGTGGAGCAGACTCGGCTCAGCCAATGGCGAGCGACCTCAACGTCAACAGACGCTTTCATTCATTATGTATCCACGTCCAAAGCTTGTGCATGTGGCATGTGTCATGGGTTGACCTATATATTACCTAACTACTATGGTAAAGCTTAATGGATGCTACACGTGGGAGACTTAGAAAACAGACCGGGAAAAGTAGCCATAGTGTAATACTTCAATGCAAAATTTAAAAAGTCAGCCATATTGGCCAGGTTACAGTGTTGATGTTCCACCAAGCTATTAGACTTTATTAGTTAGGTAATGAGCTCTGCGCCTTGCCAAACTGTGGATAAAGCAATTAACAGGCACAGCTCTCCCGTAAGCCTTTAACAAAACAGCATATTTAGCCATCACATAACACTTTCTACGAGACAAATTTTGAGATTTGGTGGACTTTCACTTTAACACAAACATTATATTAAGTAAAAAATAAGATGTTTCCAGATTGTATTCAGAGGCTGTTCAAAATTACAGTTAGTCAATTTTGGAATTTGCATTTTTACAAAACACAAAAGATGAGGTAATGTGTTGGAAATGAAAAATGTGTAATACACTTAATAGATTTGTAAAAAAATATTTCAAAATGATATACAATATAAAACTGAGGTATAAAACTTAGTTTTTGTGTGGGATTTTTTTGGGTATATATATATATATATATATATATATATATATATAAAATATACAGTTTTGTTTTTCCTTTCATTTTTTCAGTGTATACATTTAATGAGAATTGTACTAAATTATTCATAATCTAAGGCTCCAGCCTACACCTTTGGTCAGTATACATTTAGTTTGTCATCATTTCAAAAGTAATGACTTATCATTGTTTATTTATTATTTATTCAGTTGTATTAGAAACAAAATAAACTGAACCAAGCAACCACAGTCATATTAAATCACCTTCTACAAGAGTTCAAGCAGATCTGAATAGAAAAGAGAAGTGTGGTGGTTTTCATCTTCGCCACACCCTGTGGAGTTTACATAAGGGTGGATGTGTAGCCAGTGTGGCAGCAGGAATAAAAAGAACAGACGGTGCTTGCATTGCCCACATAGTTAAAAATATAAAGTTTCATTGCAAAGCAAGGAGAGAACTATATTTGAGGAAAGTGACACTTATCTTTAAATCCTGGAAGTTGTAGGCTCTAAGCTTGAGAACCAGGTTAAAGACCTGCTCACATTTCTACTTTTCTGTATCCAAAACTGAGGCAATATTTCTTTTTAATCTTTGAGACAGGATGCAGGGGCTAAAGTGTGACTTGTGTAAATTCAGACACGTCTTTAGAGTGTTTAAGACTACATCTTCATAATATAGAAACATCTTTCTAAATCCACACAACCATCAAGGAGAGGCCAGAGTAAAAGAAGGGACAGAAGAAGCTCCAGCGGCTACAGTTGCCAGAAAAGTGTAAAATCAATAGTGCAGACGGAAAGCTAAAAGTCTTCTTGTGCATTTGCTGTAACGTACATTAGAAGTCAAACCCCCCCCCCCCTTTCTACCACAACACTCCCTGTATCCACATATCCACAAAAGAATCCAGGCGAGTGGACGTAACACTGCCGCCACACTTTATTGTGCAGTTTGAGTGAAAGCAGAACTGGGCCATCACTGCAGTGTGTGGTCCTGAAAAAGATCCAACTCCACCACACAGCAAGTGATGTGAAAATGTGGAAGGGTTTGATAACAAAAGGGAAGTTACTGACTAGATGATGTCAGACATTTTAATATCAGGTTCCCTTTTATACCCCTCCTCAAATTATGTTTTGCTGCTTCTCTCCTCTCATCCCTCTTTTTTTCCCCATCAGTTGGTGTGCCGCTCTGTGATTCGCCCGCCTCCTTCCGCATCACTTGTCCTCAAGCACTCGGGAGACACGCGTGCGTGCGTGCTCACGCAAGTGTCCCGTTTGTGTGTGAGGCTACGTTTTGCAAACTGGCGGGATCCGGTTTTCGGGAGGCTTTTGAGCACTGGCATTTTACACAGAGGAGAACCAAGGCCGACGGCAAGATCAACCCCACTGCGCACACAAACAGACACTTCACTTAGGCAAATGAAGTGTCTGCCAAATTTAGAAATCAAAAAACAGGCCGAGAATAATTTTTCATGGTATAATTCATGACGTACGAAAGGTAGACAACCTTGTTTGCGCCTGGGGATAATCCACCCTGATCTTTGCCCAAACAAATAGCAGAAACGCCCCAAAACTCAAGCAGCTTTCATGGCATCACAGAGCCCCGCAGCGGCTCTTTGGAGCGGAAGTGAAAATTGGTCTCTGCCCTGCACGCAACGCCTTACATAACCAACCTCTGCGCCATATGGGAGAGAGACGGGGGAAGAAAAGAGGCCGAGCTCAGACATCTCTACTAGACATGCCTTGTTCTTCTGATGGATGAGCTATTAACTTTCGACACCCTCACGCATTCCTCTCCCACAATGAAGCGTGGACACATTTTTAGCAGATGTAAAAAAAAATAATGGCAGTTTTTTTCCTCTTCTACGTCTAGCAAGGAATGCGTGATTTAGAAAAACTGCAAAAAGATGAGACGCCATCATGCGTGAAATATCTCCCAAAGCCTGAGGTGAAGCTGAAAAAATTGCTCTTTTGTACTGTCGAAACACATCTGCTTTACTGACAGATAAACAAATAAAGAAGATGACGACGACATGCGCTGGCACAAATACCGGCGATGAAAAGATTAAACTAAAATCTGGCTAAAGTCAACACGGACACCTCATGTCCTCCTGCTTCCATTCGTGTCTACATACCCCACAAATGGGAAAGAAGGCTCCTCGTATGTATATTTGTGAAAGCTTTGCGCGCACACACACACACAAAGTCATTTCTGGCTCTGTGACTATTTTGACACAAAAAAATCAGCCCCAAGTCTCTCTCATCCATGTGTTAAAATAAATATTATACAATCAAATATTACACAACCTCACGTCACAGAAGTTGTGTCACGTGGATTTTCACAGTGTTTCTAAAGGTTAGAGGGCTGGATGTAAACAGAGTCACGGAGCTCACTGTCGGAGCATCAACAGTGAGGATCTTCTCAGCGGCGGTTGAGAAACTTCGCTCGAGGCTCTCTGCGGTGGGCGGGCTCCATGCCGAGGGCTGAATGTGTTTTCACAGTAGGAAGGGTCAAGGTTCCGACACAAAACCATCAGGACTGGCTTTACGCAGAAATATTACTTCTCTTTACCAGGAAGTGTCACTTTAGGGGGGGGGGGTTTCATGTTTTTCCCTTGACAGGTAGTAAAGTGGTCAAGTTACTGTGAAGAGTTTGACATCTTTCCTCAATAAAATTAAACAGGAAAGTAAAAGGCCTTCCCTGAAAGAAAGATCATAAATATTCTAGATGGATTATAGAGACTGTTTTTCCAGTTTAAACAAGTATACGCCCTGTTGAAGCGCCCTTGAGCAAGACACAGCCCCCGCCTGCTTTATGAGTTACATGCCTTTGCTTTTCTAGTCAACAAAAGCATCACATTACATTCACTTCCACTCAGTTAAGTGTGACAACATGCTCCACTACATACTTTCAAATCTACTTGAAGTTTTCCATTATTATACATCTATATGCCTCAAACTACAGCAGTAGGGTTCAAACGTTGACGTAGACGTTGGTCTACCTTGAACAAGCACAGCTTAATGAAAAGCATAAATCATTCTACGGCCTCGCATGTCATTTCATTCATAGGAAACATTTCAGAGGGCATTTTAAAGCACAAGCAGTATGTTGACTATATAAAAAACTACGGTGAGAGCAATCTCAGGAACCAGTCTGACAACGATGAGCCTCTGGAAGCAAGGGCCAATATTTCGGTTAGGATGGGACCATAAAGGATTTTTATCGTGGATCAGGGTAAAAATCACTCAAAATAAGTTGATCGTATTTCATTTCCATCATCGGGATAATCGGGAATATCCTCAAAAGAGTGATTTGAAAGAGCCGTCACTCTCACTACGATGGTAGAGAAGTGAAAAATAGAGCCTGATTGAGGAATAAAGGGAAAGAACAGCCTCACACAATGTTTTTATTTAGGCCTATCCTTCATTTACACAGGAGGACCTTATGATTCATGATCAACTCATTTATTTTTAGATTGATTGTTTTTCACTAAAAAAGGATGCGTGTCCTGTCTGTGATGCAATAAAAATATTTGTTTCCTAGCAAAAATGTGAGGTTAAGTGATGTGTTTTAGTGCCGGTTTAAGAGTTTTACGCATATTGTGATAATTAGCGGAATAACATCATGAATCACAATAGTGTTGGCCATCTTAATTGTGACTTTTCATGTGGTCCAATGCTTAGGTGTAGGCTGCCGACATCCAGGCCGAGAATGGTCCACGACGGGATTGTTTCACAAGTAGCCAGTTCATAAACAAACAAAAAAAAAAAGAAGCTAAATCGTCTTCAGAGATCGCATTCCGGCCAGTGCTTTCCTACACCTACCTTCAACAAAAGCCTGCTCAAATGTGATTGGTCAATACTACTCGGACTACAAACCAGAACGCTTTCTAGACCAAAATCTTTCCCCGTGGCCTACAGATTCTGTGTTCATATGCAACCTCTGTTTTTAGAGATTACAGTGAGAGCAACTCATTCAGTGGCAGATTACAGTTGCTCTGGACATGCATACATATACAGTATATTCTCCTCCTGCACTAAGCTCAGCTGGATACTTTCAGGTGTTTTGGCACCAAAGGTTCATTTATAGGGCCTGAAATATCACATTTCTCTCCTCTAGTCTTTTCCTCCAGAGGTTAAAATGATGCAAGAGGGCAATGACCGAGAAAAGAACACGATAATACAGGTTTCCGAACTGTGATCGTGACACATGATGTTTTCCCCCTCATTGTAAACGCCTGAAGGGGCAAGAACAGCATTAAAAAGCGCTCCACTGTAAACACCTAGCATTTCACACACCTGTAGCCTACACACCGTAAACCATCCTGACAGGTGAGCTAATAAAACATGATCCTGCTGAGAACGGCAGACAGACATGCATGGACCTATATTATATTCCCTACCTGCCTAAAAGTGAACCTGTAAGAGCCGGGCGATGCATGTTCTGATGTGGCTCCAATAAGATTGTCAAACACAACAAGATGCACTTTCAGAAACGACAACAAAGCCTGAAACAGGACGCACTCATTATGGTGTCTGAACAGAAATGTGCACATGTGATTCACTCAGAAATAATGTAAAGTCAGACCACTGACCTGCATAACAAAGACTTTAGACCACAACTATTATACGATTATAACTGTGACTGTGAAGTCCAAGATGACATTCAAATGGTTTTGTGAAAAATGTCCATCCCAGTTTCTCAGGTCCAAGGTGAAGTCTTTAGATGTCTCGTTTTGTCAGTCCAGAACCCAAAGATATTAAGTTTAGAAAAGCAGGAAAGCATTTTCTGACATTTTTGGAAGAAAAATCACTTTATAGATTAATGAATTTAGTTGCTGATTAACTTTCTGTCAATCGACTAATCGTTGCCGCTCTAGTCACATATGACAAAAAAAAAAAAAGAAGCATCAAATCCTCACAATTGAACTCGAACAAAGGCTATGTTTGATATTATTGTTTGAAAAAAGGTTAAATGAATGAATTATCTTTTTTAAATGATAAAATAGTCATTTTAGATAATTTCTTTCAGCACTACAATGATACATTTTTAATTTGGTATAAAATAAAAATCAGCCTCACAAGCACAAGTCAATATAATATAATATAATAATAGGAACTAGAGATCCATAGTTAAGTATCCACATAATAGCTAAACAAATAAAGATGCAATGATTAGTCAATCGGCCGAAAAATAATCACAAACTACTTTGATAAATCGTTTAATTGTTATGTAATTTTTCAGTCAAAAATGTCAGAAAATGCTTTTTAAATATGGAGATTTCCTGCTTTTGTCAGTTTTTAGATCATATTAAACTGTTTTCTTTGAGTTTTGGACAGACAAAACAACACATTTGAAGACATCACCTTGGACTTTGAGAAACTGGGATAAACATGTGTTGTTTTTTAGAAATAAAGACTACGCAAAGTTAAACTCCATACAAAATCTTTTGCAGTAGGACAGTAGAATAATCCCCCCCCCCCCTTATAGTCTGACTCAGACAGGCTGATATCAACTTGAGCATGGGAATCAGTCCGTCCTTAAAAATAAGCCCACCCACTGAGTTACAAACCCTGTCAAAGGATATACAATATCAACCACTGTACCGCTGGGGCCTTCTGCCGCCAGTAACCACACTGAGCACATATTTCACAGACATCTCTGATAGAAGGCAGAGAAGATCTGAAACCACGTGGTGGTTGCGTGCAGGAAGGACCGTTCCACTTAGCTGCAAGGCACATTTTAGGTCAGCGATTCTCAAAGCACGCCAGTGTTATATAAACAAGTGTTAACCAGGCCAGGGGGATTTATGAACCAAGACTGCCACCTCGTGGGGAAACAGCAGTACAACACAGGGCAGTGAACAGTGACAGCAAAACGTAATGTCTCTATTGAAGCCGGATTTAATGTCACGTCTGATTAAAAGACAAATGACTGAACTGCCCGCAGGTTATTATCCAATGCTCTTGACACCCAGGAGACGCCGCCCAAGAAATAAGAAGCACCTCTGGAGTCATTGTTTCACAAAGCTGCTGACCGACTTCCAATCTAAAGATCTACCAGACGGAAACAACAACGCAGTAAAACAGAAACCAAGATTGCAAATGGTGTGCACACGCAGGCAAAACCTTGAGACTGGACGAGCATTTAGAGCACACGTGACGTGCCAAATGCAAGCCATCTGGTTGCTTAAAGACAATGTGCATTAGAAGCAGAGAGTTTCCATATAAGCACATCTGTTTCTTGCCTCAGTTAAACTACCTGGGGTTTACAGTGATGCGTATCATGCTGCTGTCAGATGATAAAACATCAGCAGATGTGCCTGTAGAGGCAGGATGTCACAGAGTTTAACTTTTTTTATTTATTTTTTTTAAAGCTTTTTAGAAACGAAAGAATATTAAATTTGGGATTCGTTGTAGGACAAATCATGCAGCCAAGTTTCAGTCATAGGTGGAATGAGCAGTATTAATCTTTAATAAAAAGATAGTATCTTTGGAAATCTACAGGTTTTGTAGACTTGTTTGGGCAAAACAACATGAGTTTGTTTAAGAGGTTAACATTATTGAAAAAATATTCCTGTAGGAAAAATAAATGGGCTGTTTTTTGGCTTGGCAATCAAATTCGCTACCGAAGAAATTGACAAGAATAGCCACATAATCTCGTATTGTGAAACAATTTTTAATTTTTTTTTAATTTTTTTTTTTTAAATGCAGGCATTTGAAACACTCTCATAAACCTACAAAATATCACAGAACATTCTATGTTTATATAACACGGTCTGACTTGAATTGAAATAAGTGTCACATGTAAAATAAAGGGATTCTGTGCAGCCACGTTTCTTGCAGGCAAAATTGCAACACAGTCCTTTGAGGATGAAGCTTTACATTTTAAGACGATGAGTCTCAGTTTATTCTGGTCTTGGTTACATTTCTAAGTCATCTAAGCGTGTATAAGCAACGCAGCGGTACACCTAACATTCTTATCTTGGGGTGTGTTCTCGGGAGCAATGATTCACACACATGTTTGTTGTTAGGCATGACTCACTGCTCAGTTTAATGTTTGTACCGTAAATAGAGTTAGAATAGTGTGTTGGGTTACATTTAGAATCTTAACGCTCAGTAAAAAATGTCTAGAGCTTTTCTCGGATATTCTTGAAATCGTAGCGTGAGCTCTATTTTCAACAGTCGCTCCAAGCATTCATCTATATTTGGTCTTAGCCGTCGGGGGCTCCCTCTGCCAGGTAAAAGCTTTGGATGTCGAGCCAACTGAAAAAAAGGCGCGTCAATATGAACATCATGAGTCAAAGCCGGTATAACCGCAGAGCTCAACAGTGAGCTCATCATCGCAAAAACATATGAAAGACCAACAGAGACTAATGCGCCACTTAAAAACAGAACAGCGTTCAGTCACATGCTGACATTAAACACAGTCAGAGGGTTTAGAAGGAGCTAAATCTTTCAATGACCCTTAATATGTGAACTTAAAGAAGCAACTTGCTGGAACTTATCATCATGAAGTATACGTTGATTGCACAGTGTAATGGCTGTGGAATAATGACACCTTTGGTGTTTAGATCCGTTCCCTAGAACAGTGGTCACCGACCTTTTTGCACCAAGGGCCGGTTTCATGCAAGACAATTTTTTTACGGACCACCAGGCATAAGAAAACACACACTAAAGTGCAAAACATATCACTTAATTATTACATATATAATGTAATATATATATAATTACAATGTAATTATATATATATATATATATATAT
>CALSBV010010707.1:73181-101634 GCA_943590825.1 Bovichtus diacanthus
TTATTCAAAAAAAATGATGCCTTGAAGCAAGCCTATATGCTATATTTTATATATATACATTTTATTTATATATTTATTTTTTTAAATAGCAAAAAAAAAAAAAAAAAAAGAAAGAAAAAAAACACGTTTCATTTTTTCTGTGTGGCCCGGTAGCAAATGATCCCCCGGTGGTTAGGAACCCCTGCCTTATAGCATATAGGCTTGCTTCAAGGCATCATTTTTGGAATAATTTACCAAGCTAAAATCCTTTTATCTTTGTAATTCCACACATTTATCACCTGAGTAAAAGGTGTTGAGTGCATTGTGTGTGAATCATGTGCTTGTTTGTTAAAAAAAAACCAGTGAAGAGGTAACGTGTATTTCCCAGCCAACTAAATGTCAAAGATATATGGAGTGTCATAGTACATTGCGTTTTTTTATTAGGGTTATTTATTTGTATGACCTGATGGAGCCATAACAATTAGAGTTGCAACCTTTTATTGATTATTTACTCATAAAACCTGCACACAGCATTTCTCAACAGTTTTTATGACGGCGGCATCCTTTTTAAATTTGAAGTTTTATTACTATTTTAATGAAGTAAGCTAAACGTGGCAATCATCAATCAGTCAAGGCTGCCTCTTTAACAGTCAACGGGTGTGACAAAAGTGAATGTAAGAGAGTCAAGAATCCTTTTTGTTGTGCCTGGCAGAGCTTATTATAAGGTTGTCAAAATAGCCTTAAACTAATAGAGACTGAATATTTTAATATAGTCACAAAGAGCTGTGTAGTTTTCTGGGATGCTGATTTTCTGATCAGTTTAAAAAAAAAAAAATGCTCAGTCACAGATTAGAGATAATTTGTCTTTGTTTGCTTGCTGGTAAACTAAGAGTTGGTCGTCATAGCACATACTAAAAGTAAGAAGAATAACATGTTTGTTTGGTTTCTGTGTTGATTGTCCTTTTCGAGGCACTTTCCTCAAACGTCTTTCTGTATGCTGGCTTCCTCTTTGTCATGAAATTGAACCTAGAGTGTAGCAAAAGAAAGCCTTCGCTTTCCGTTTTTCCTCGGAGCAACATGGGACGCATTTGTCTCCATGAAAAACTGAAACGGAGACTTTGATAGCGTATTTTCTGTCTCTTTGATTTACATATAAACAAGAAGATCGATCTACTTGTTCATATAATGTTAGCAACATCACTACCGCTAGCAGTGTGGCTAACGTTACTGTCCAAAGCAAGAAACAATAGTAAGAATCCCAAAGAACTAGAAACCCCAATCTCAGTGCTATGATAAAAGCAGAGTAAAAAGCCCGGCAATATTTATTAGTAGAGTTACAACTTAGTAAAAGTTACTTACTAATCTAGTTTAGGAGAAAGAGTTTTTTTCCCCCCACCCTCTACGCCAGGGGTCCCCAACCACCGGGCCGCGGACCAGTACCGGGCCGTGGATCATTTGGTACGGGGCCGCACATTAAAAAAAAAAAAAAAAAAGAATAATAATTAAACGTGTTTTTTTTGTGTTTTGTAATATTTATTGTAAACATTTTATTTACATTAGTCCACAGGGTATTTTATTTTGAAAAATGACCACTTCCATCCACAATTACATTATATATGTAATAATTAAAGTATACGTTATGCACTTTATTGTGTGTGTTACGCAACCCCCCCCCCCCCCCCCCCCCCCCTAGAAAAATTGTCTTGCATGAAACCGGTCCGTGGTGCAAAAAGGTTGAAGACCACTGTGCTAAGGTATTATTTCGGTTTTGAATCATTGCCAAAGCATGCTGTACTATGAGAAAAGCACGGATTGTGCTCGCATAAGCAGAGCTGTGTGATATTATTGTGACTATTTATGCATCAAAATCACTTGGTCACTCGAGTGGTGAAACAGCTCTATAAACCAGTTTTAAAAAAAGGGACTATTTCAATTTCAACCAATAAAAGAAATGCATTCTCTGCAACCTGTAAGAATGGTTATATTTCTACACACACACACACACACACACACACACACACACACACACACACACAATAATAAAGTGTGGGTATGAAAGTCGCTTCTACTGTCAAGATGATGATGGCAGCTATCCAAAAGTCAAATTGCACCAGCACTGGCCTGCAGGCTGAAATTCCACCCGGGGAGGCACGAAGACCTGATGAAAGCCCTGATTAATATCACTGCTCTTACGCCACTTTCACCGACATCAACCTCACTGACTGATATAGAAATCGACAGCAAAGGCAGGTGAAAAGACACGAGCATAAATAATCCTGCAAAACACAGACACACCCTCCCCAATTTACAACATGACACAAGTCATGTACACAGCTGTGCTAGATCAGGCGTTGTCAAAGTCATGGGAGCTGCAACGTGATGCTTTTAAAAAAAGAGCCAAACTGGACTCTGACAACAAGTTACCACAACTGAAATGGAGAATGAAAACAGCCGATTTGTGCTCTTGGTGCAACAATCACTCTGGACGACTAATGCATGTTGTTTAAATCACTTACGGACGGGAAAAAACAAGCAAACATTTTGAGCCCAGTCAGCGTTGCACAGACAAAACCTGTTGTTTAGGGTTAACCCAAATTATTATAAAACATTTTCGGAATCAATTTATCGTTTAAGTAATTTTTCAAGCAAAAAAAAAAATAATTCTCTGGTGTCAGTTTCTCAATTCTCTATTTTCAATGAAACACTAAAGTGAATATCTTTCGGGTTTGGCTTTACGGATTAGGATTAGAGCCACGTGTAAAAAAAATAATATTTATTTGAGTTTTGAGATTAAAGTCAGACTTTTTAAAATACATTCTGACTTTAAACTCAGGACTCAAATACCTTTTTCACATGTGGTCCTAATCCTCTTCTGCATGGACCGTTTGTTGGACAAAAACTCATTCAAAGACATCACGTTGCACTCTGGGAAAATGTGGTCCATTTTCTGACATTCTTTAGACAAAGATATTAAATATTCATTAGTTGCAGCACTAACCCAAATAATGTACTGTAAACAAAGCCCCTTGCTTCAATCTGTCGGTGGCAAAAGCAGTACAAACTGGTGTCAATTTGTCAATCTGATGCTTTCATTTACGACCCTAGTTGTTTAAATGGTAGAAAAAACAACAAAGGCTCTGCAGTGGCCTTCTTTACTCTGTGCTGTCACTGTCGCTACTGATACAGGCGTTGTTCTTGGACATTGTGAGATCATAACTAAGGGTACTGACTGTTTACCTTTTCATGCTCACCCGCATTAGTAAATAGGGGTGTAAATGCCTCATAGTAAGGAGAAAAACCTGTAAACTTCACTATGGCTGGATGCTATCCGCTTGGAGGAAACGTTGCAATGTATGCAGGGAGAGGACATGGATATTTTAAGAGTGGAAAGAGAGGAACAGACTTGTGTCTAGAAGGAAAGGGTAGAGGAGAACAGTTTGCTGCAGAAGGAAAGGAGACTGAGAGAAAGAAAGAAAGAAAGAAAGAAAGAAAGAAAGGCTGACAAAGGGAGACTGGAGCCAGTAAAAGAGAGACAGAGCCAGATTGCAGAAGGACATGACCATGACCATAAACAAAGCAGACACGCACACACTAAGACTCTCTGCAGGACAGTGGCTGATTCACGTCAAGAAAATGGGCCGACAAACGGACGGATAGACGGAAAACACACACAGGCCATGCAAAAGACACACACGCAGTCATGATTTGGTGCCACGAATTGCTGACAAAAGCCTCCATAGTGAACACAGACCTGCTCTGTCTGCAGCTGAATATGACTACGTCAACATTAAACCAGCAGTTGTTGCACCCTCCGTCTCGCCAGTGCAGACACAATCGGAGCAGCTGAAAATACACAGCTTCAGCTCACCAATGACCTGCTGTGCTGATAATTGAATTAAAAAGCATGTTTCCTGGTTCACCCAGCAACTGTTGTTTTATTCATGGAACTAAATCTTTATTTTTCTCCATTTCAAAGCATGTGTTTTTACTACATTTTGGGAGAACTTTTTAGACGGTGTTGCATTTGTTGCCAACAGCTAAATATAACCACAATATTGAAGAATATGTTTTCAGTTTTGCTTGGGTGAGGCCGACAAACTCCCACCATACCCTGCAGGCATTGTTACTGTACTCACAACATGAAACTCCTGCTAAACCAGAACACGGGGCAGTACAGTAGTAACACTAGACTGCTGCCACAACAGTGCCCTATTTCTCTGCAGCGAGAGTTTATCAGATTTTCGCAACACAATTCCTGGTCAGGCCCTCTACAGCGCAGAATTGGAAAGACGAAGAGTGCATCTTCAAATAGGGCACGGGAGTTGTTGTTTTTTCAGGCCATCGACTATTTAGACCAACCGTGCGTTTTTTAGAAACTACCTGCAACTGCAATAACCAATTTTGAGCAGCAAAACTAACAGTAGCATAGGATTGAGTAATTGTACACATAAAGAAAACGATTGCACAATTCCCTCAGGTGGTACACAAATCAACATATCCAGTGTCTAATAAAAGACTGAACCGGGGGGGAAAGAGAAAGGAAAGATAGCGTGAGGAAGTGCAACAGGGAAAATGCAGCCTTACTGACACAAAGAGTCCTGAGCTAATGGAGGTGGATGTGTGACGGTAGGGGGTCGACCAGGGCAGAACATTTGCTGAGTCACCAGCTCCCTCTGTGACTCAGCAACTCCGCTGCTTCTACTCCAGCCACTAATATTTTTACAATAACAGGACCAGTGAGCTGTTTTTCAACCACCGTTTTCTGGTGGCTGACAGAGCGACATCAGAGGACGGGATCAATCAGATGTGACATTGGACTTCTAGATTCTGAATGCAACTCAAAACAGAAAACCAGTTGCAGAATGCTTTTACAAGCAAGGCTGCAATGCACTGTATGATTATTTTCATTATCAACTAATCTGCCAATTGCATTCTCGAAGAGTCTATAAAATGTCAGAAAATAGGGGAAATGTCCATCCCAGTTCCTCAAAGTCCAAGGTGATGTCTTTAAGTGTCTTGTTTTGTCAGTCCAAAACCAAAAGATTTTCTGTTTAATATGATAATAGAGAAGTATCCATATTTAAAGAGTCTGAAAACAGCATTTTTTGCTATTTCTGCATGAATAAATTACTTTAACCATTAATCAGTTATCAAAACAGTTGTCAGAGAAGCAGTTAGTGTTGGCGAAAAACAAAATCCTTAGAGAGACATCATAGTCACACTTTCTAAATCACGCTTGGTTGTTTCAATGAATAAAATATATTTCACTGCACGTTTTTTTGCACAAAAAAAAAAAAAAAAAGCAGCCTAAACGACAATGCTTACTTAAAAACCTTCATCTGCAAAACAGAGTTGACATTAGAATAAACAGCTTCGGCAGCACAGGCCGTCCGTCCTCACCTGTCCTCCTCTCCTTCAGCATGCTGAGTCCTGAGGCCTGCAGCAGCAGCGGCCATGAAGGCGCTGGCCTCAGCCGACATCCCCATATGGGCCAGCGTTCCGGGAGCACCGCTGGCCTCTGCTGCCCCGTCTCCACCTGTTGTCATCCCAAACCTAGGCAGAGCCAGCAGTCCCTGGTGCTGGAGCAGAAGCCGCTGGGCATCCTCCAGCTGGGATGATCTTAAGGAGCTCCCTCCTCCAGGGACCTGGGTGAGGGTCGCACCTAGGGTGAGGAGAGGCTGAAGGTCAGCTTGCAGTGCAGTCAAAGGCATGTAGGGGCTCCCATGGGTGGGAGGTGGGACTGTAGCAGTGGAGGGGGGCTGGACATGGTGAGGTTGAGTTGGGAGGGTCTGTGAATGTCCTGCAAAAGATGCCTGGGCAGGTGGAGCTATCTGACCTTGATGGGAAAGCTGCTGAATAATATTAATGGGAGGCTGTGGAACTGGTGTATTGGAGATTCCTGCTGTACTTTGCGGCAGCGGTGGCTGGACCTGGGTCTGGAAGGGAGCAGTGGGCTGGATGAAGTCTGGCTGTCGGACACTTCCCGGGGCTATGACCCCTGAATGGAACTGAGATGCAGGGTAACCTCCCTGGGGTTGACCCTGGTGGGGATCCACAGTGTAGGGCAGCTGCTGGGGTGTAACAGGGGGAGGCTGATTTACACCAGCCTGCAGTGTTGCTGTAGGGAGAGTGAGTGGAGCTTGCTGCATGTGGGCCCCACCAGCAACTTCCTGGGGTGAAACATAGGTCATAGCAGTGGTTTGGGCCAGTCCCTGTGGTGGGCTCTGCATGGCTTGTGGACTAGTGAAGTCCAGGCTCGGCTGCTGATAGGGCTGAAGCGTGTGAGGTGGCTGTAGAGCAGGTATGCCCTGACTAATCCCAGCATTGCCTGCCTCAGTCTCTACAGCCACCTCTACACCTTTTGGTGCCTCAGCTGTAGTTGGAGGAGGAACATCCTTTTCGTAATACTCTGTACACGTCCATCTTCCTTTGCGGAATGGCTCAGAGTTAGTGTCTAGTTTCACCACCCTAAAACGAGAGCCGGTGGCTGTCTGAGTTTGGGTGTGCTGGGTTTGAGTATTGGGGGCAGCAGAGGGGGCTGTTCCTCCTCCAACAGAAGCTACTTGCCCACTCGTACTAGTGTTGTCAAAACCTGCAGGCCCAGATGGAGGAACTGCAGCAGCAGTGACAGCAGACACATTGGAAACGTTCACACTGCCTTGTAGATGTGGCTCAGTGGCTGTCCCACCCACAATAGGGGCTAATGGTTGGTTTGTCCCACCTGCAGGTTTACTGTTATCCAACATGGGTGGCCTCTGGGACTGGCTAGGCCCAACTTTGGAAGCCATAGCTGGGCTGGAACTAGCCAGGGGAGCAATGGGAAGAGCTGGCAAAGAGGGTTCACCTCCTCCCAAGCTGTCAGAGTGCTGATGGTGGGGCTGGCTGTGTTGCTGAGGATAATAATGTTGGTGCATGGTCCCATTTACCATTGACGTATGCTGCTGAGACCCCTGAGGGATGGAATGAGGTTGAAGAGGCTCGTTGGGTGACACAATTCCAGGTGTGTCGACCCCATGGAGACTGTTGAGCGTCTCATCAGAAGAGCTTCTCTCCGGCACACCCGTGTCCGTGGCCCTGGACACGGAAACATCTAGCATATCAGAGGAGGAGAGGTCTTCTGTGTGTGACTCATCCATATCATCATAGCTCTCAGTGTCATCTGCTAAACTGTTGTTGCCGCTCACGTTGATCTGCGCTGAGGTGACACTCGTTATCTGGAAGCCACTCTTCTTCTTCACCTGAGCGCCAGCCGCTTGAGACTGGGGCTGGTGGTGGAGTCCGGGAGAATTGGATCCAGCCTGGGTTGGATTGTCGTCACCCGTGTTGGCTCCACTTCCAGCGGCTGCGGGGGAGGCAGACGCACCGCTGCTCCCCCCTCCTGTAGTGGTAACCCGTCTTCCTACTCCCAGGCGGGTCTCCAGAAAAGTCCTGGTGGTGCATCTTTACCGTCAATGAGTTACTAAAGGCCAAGAAGTGGCTGACGGCTGTTGGCGCTACCTTCTAGCTAAAGCAGATGCTAGCTAGCAGGGTCAGCTGCAGTACCGCGATACTAACGAGCCATAAGTGAGAAGTCAGATGATTTATGTCCTTTAAAAATCAAGCTAGACGTTGCGGGATGTAGTTACGCTGAAACGCTTGCTTATAGGTGGTGTTACTCTTCCTAACACAAGTATTAATCTGACTTCAGAAAGATAAAAACACAGCAAATAAAATAAACAAAGAATGTTAAATTCAGCTAGCCGTTAGTTAGCTTAAAGCCGTGTTGGGTCGCCAGTAGCGATTAGCCACGCTCTTCCATAACTTGGTCTATCGTTTCACTACTTATCAGGACTATTTAGCAGATGTTAATGTCACAATTAAGCACACAGAATTAAGTCTAGCCCAAAATAGTTTAGGTTTACTCAGGTGGTCTTCAAAGTGAATGTGAAAGCTTCTTAGCTGGCCGGTGTATGTCGCAGAAAATCGGACGTCACATCAATTCCTTTGCTGGACGTCGAGTCTCCCTTTTCTCCGAAACAAAAATGATCCTGGTAAAGAATAGACTCCTTGTGTTGTCAGTAGACAACGGTGTCTAAATAATATCCGTCTTTATAGTGGTAAAAAGTGCCCGCTAAGTCCATCTCGTTGAGTCTTACTGAGTCCGTGTTTGCTGTATCATTGCCGGTGAGCAGCTAACGGGCTGTCAGTCTCAGAGGAGGGAGGAGGAATGCAAACACTGTGACTGCGCATGCGCGTCTCTGCCCATTTCTCCAGACCTGTGCAACGTTCATGTTCCGCTGTGAAATCGGAACTTACCATGCCATGTATTATATTTGTATGTCAAGTCTTTTTTTTTTTTATAAAGATCGATTTATTCTTATATTAATCGTTTTTTATTATTAAGACAATTTGATTATTGGACAATTGGGCGTTTTTCAAAGTATTTATCACTTAAATTATATGTCCATGGTCAGAATATACGTTTTACAATATTTACTAAGAAATTGAAGGCAGCACTAGACTCTGGGATGTGTTTATTTATTTTCTTGGACCCCACTGTTTGGGAAGCGCTGCTATTAGCAAAACATATAAACCAAACAGTGCTGCTTAATGTATTTGAGGTTGCTCTAAGCACAGTATTGCCACTGTTTATTTGCTAGTTACTGGTTAATACCATAGACGTTAAAACATAACAAATGTTCAGGTGTCCAATAACGTCATTATCATCTTCAATAATACTTTTTCAACATCATGTTCTGTGGCACAAGATTTTAATGAAGTTCTTTCTTATCTTTTCTTTTAAAAAACATTTTCTAATATGTACCCCTTTACACATGAATTGATATATATGTATGTATGTGAAACTGAGTTTCCTCAGCAAATACAGCATACTGCATTTTAGAAAAGTTCCAGCCTCTATTTTCTGTATTTAAATAGATAGGATGACAAACCCATCATTGCTGACATTTCATGCAAAACAAGTCTTGACATGAAGATGATGAAGTTGGAAAATCTCCTTTACATTTATATAAATCCCCCTATACATTTTATGCATCAAAAACCACTCCGACCTGACAACGGATTCTCTTGTCAAACAAATGACAGCCCTCAAAGAGTCAAGACACGCCTCTCAGATGACTTCCAACATGTCAGCATCAGGCTATTCATAAACACATCACATGCACCTGTAGGGAGGGCGAGCTCTGGGAAAGTTTCACTCAGAAGTCTGATTCCAAAGGTTGCATAATGTTGAAACTGCAGCAAGTAAACAGAGAGACGTAAGCCATGCTTTCTGTAAACGTTCAACCTGAACGTCAAGACTGTTCCTGGACAGCTCCAGCTTCTGCTGATAAGGAGTTTAGATAGTGTTGAGTCCACAGGAGTCATGTCAACCTTTACTTAAATTAATTCAAATGTAAAAAAAAAAAAGCTCATAATACCAGGACATTTTCTACTCGATCAATGGTTTAATTTCACATGGAAAACATATCTTGCAAAATATTACAGACAAAAAAATACACTAATAAATATTTCTATATTTGAAATGTCACAATAAACTATTTCTCTGTATTAATGTGAGGATAATTTGTATCATAGCTCACACAAACAGACCCCAAAAACAACAATGTAATGTAATTTAATGCAACAAATTATCAATTTAAAGCGATAGTTTGGATGTTTTGAAGTGGGGTTGTCTGAGATACATAACCATAGTCAATGTATTAGCTACAATAGAGTTTAGAGAAACAGACAGGAGTACCAGTGGGAAGCTAAGCAACGTACAGCAGTGGACGGGGGCAGCGGCACATTTGTTTTAGCCACCTAAAAAATATCAATGTCAGTTTAAGTGTTGCTATATTTAGAATATTTTCAACGTTTTACCTTGCAGTCAGACCGCCATACAGTCTATGTTTCCAACAGGGAACTGAAGCTGTTATCTGCCCTCGCCAAAGCCGCCAGACTCCATTGAACAAAAAATTGCAATTTTACTTCTTAGAACACGGGAGTTGCTGGTCTACCGCTGCCATGATTGGTTAGTTTGTTTGTGTTATTGTGTGAATCCGGACTAACCTTTTAAAATACCAAAGTCACACGATAACACAAACTAACTAACCGATCAAGGCAGCTATAGACCAGCAACTCCTGTGTTCTGAGAGGTACAAATACTATTTTTTTCAATGGCTTGGGCGAGGGGATAGATATAAAGGCTTCAGTTCCCCTGTCAGAAAGGGCTGTCTCATGGCAAGGTAAGGCTGTGAAAAATATCCTAAAAATAGCATACAATTAAACTAATACTAGTTTTTTTTAGGTGGGCCTTCTTTTATGGGTCTAAAATACGTTTTGCTGCTGCCCCCCGTCCACAGCAGTACATTTCTTAGCTTCCGTGCTGGCACTGCTGCAGGCAATACACTGACTATGGATAAGCATATCACACAACCCCACTTTAAAAAATCGTAACTATGCCTTTAAAAAGATTATTTACAGAAGCGTCAGAGATGTTGACTGGAGTTTGATGTCGTTTGTGAGGCCAAAGATTGTTGTGTGTTCCTGTCATTCTTTTCCACAACGTGAAGTGAAATGGAGTAACACCCCACATTCGACAGCTCACATTGATGTGGGACCACAGCTGTCTATCACCCAAGACTCCTTACAATGACCAATCGCAGTGAGTATTATTAGCAGCACAAGAGCGATCCCTGCGCGTCCCAACAGGAATATTAGAGTCATCCCGCAATGATCTCACTGTACACTCAGCAGTGACTGTCCCGGTTTCATTTAGAGTACGACTTTTTGCAACAGAGTTCTTTTTGCTCATCAGTTTCAGGGTGTTCCTCAAATGACTTCTTGAGTGCTGTTTTTGGAAGTTAAAAACACTGAATTCACTTCACGTGTCCTGTTTTAATCTCACGTAGTGACGTTATGATCAAAATATCAAGTGTTGACCCTTCAAGTGACGAGTTCTATTTATTGCTCAGTTGCATTGAAAATGTAATTTTTCCCACCTCAATATTGTATAGGTAATAAAGCAATTCATTATGGTCATTATGGCAAAATTATGCCTGATAACTAGGAAAAACATTCAAAATGATCTTTGTTAATTTGATCATTTGTATCTGCACCATGTAATTTGCATGGAATGTATTACTGTAGACACACTGCTTCATCTGCTTCATGTCTCAGTTGTGATATTATTTACATTTTCTCTGAACAACATCAAACCCGTGAACATCAGCAGAGGTTTTATTATGGAAACAAAGATATGACATTTAAGACCCACATTAGTGATTATTTCACAAAAAAAGTGATACTCCACCTTAAACTCTCACCAAAGTCTCAGCACTTTTTAAAAAGGTTCCTCTAAAGAGTTTTTTTTTTTTTTTTTTTTTTAATACCAAAAATGGCAGCTGTGTTCAGCTTGAATTGCTGTTGCTTATAATGGATGACATTAGTCACAAGTTTTCTGAGTGAAATTAAGTCTTCTGAAACTACTCCTGCAGCAAATTGCATTTCTCTCTACATCTGTGTGCTCAGTAAATTGCAAACACTGACTTCTTATTGCAAAGCCTCAATTATCAAATAAATGTGAAGGATCATTTGAAAATGAATAGATATGTGCAGTAATAGAAAAACTAATTTACACATTTATTTATTTATTTGACAAATCACTTCAACTTGTATTATTCTATTTTCATACACAATTATTTTCAAATGTATTATTTTCTGTTTACATTTATTTCCGTTTTTACTCATTTCAGAAAAATACTCAGGCGCAAGACAAACAATAATTTGCTGCAGGGCACGAAGGAGGCCTGCACACTATGAATCCTTTATTTTTATTTAGCTATTTTTAACCCAGCGTTTCGATGTACAAGGCCGTCCTCAGGGACGCGCGAAAGAGGAAAAACAGGCATTTCTTGTAGAGGCAGTACTCAGCTGAAATCATTATCACCTGCTGGTCAGCAAACGGCAGAGAGAGAAACAAAAACACCACAAGATGGCGATCACAGTCCTCGAGAAAATTGAAAGGGCAGGGAATCCAGACAAAATATATCTATAAAATACAATGTTAACGGGACAAAACCTGAAGAACATATTGTAGTCACATAATAAGAAGGTGGTAAAAAAAATAATTAATAATAATAATAATAAATAAATAAGTGTATAGTAGTCAATAAATTTACATTGCCGAAGGTAAGACAACAAGAGAGGGCTCTCCTAAACGATTTGTTTTTTAAGGCGGAGACGGAAGTACTCAAAGGGGAATCCTCTTGTACCACACGAATAGCTACTCTTCAATGTAGCACTATCGAGTTAGGTCTGCTTAGCTAACTTTGTGTCATTTATGGGTCGTTTTTAAGTTTGGCCAGATGTCAAATCAAATCGTGAAACGCCCAGGGGTTGGGGTCGGGGTGCTGGTAACAGACTCAGCCCACCCAGGCTGTGTTCTCGTGGGGAAACGGAGAAGCGCGATGGGCAAAGGGAAGTACCAGCTCCCCGGTGGCCACTTGGAGTTTGGGTAGGTAACCAAGCTAGCTAGATAGCAAACCCCATTCACAAATCTGACCCAGCTGCGTACATGTGTGACGCAAGACCGTCTATGAACGTTCAACTCTTGCCTTCATTCATACAACTCGGCAAACATCTCTTCTTCTAACAAAACACACACTGTACTTTTTCACTTGAACGTGGTTTTTTGTCATTAAAGAGAAATTACAATAAAAATCCTGTCTTAGCCAGTTATCATTATGCCGAATTACCCCCAAAGTGTTCAGCAAATTTTAAGACATGTTCTCAATTTGTATTGTAACACGTGCCTGCCAAATAAGTGTGCACTAATACTAATTTGCTATATTTTTAAATGCAATTTGGCGTAAGGTATCGAGGCTCATTTTGAGATCCTTCTTTAGACAGTCAGATATTTCAAAGTAAAGGTCCGGCTAAATATGTTCCTCAATGCACTAACTGTACAGGCATGATGACTTCCAGTGGATGTGACTCTCATTTCTGACATTGAAAGAGAGACGTGGGAGGAGTGTGCTCACAGAGAGGTGTTGGAGGAAGCAGGGGTGCGTTTGGTAAACGTCTCATTTGCCTCCGTGGTGAACGCCATCAGACTGGAGGAGCAGTACCACTACGTTACCATTATTATGCAAGGAGAACTGGACAGGAAGCGGTCAGGAGAGCCGGAGAACCTGGAGCCAGAGAAGAACGAGGGTATGTGAAGTGGAACTACTGATTTTGACAAGTTTTAAATGAAAAAAAGGAGTTGATAATCTGTGGTTCTCTGCCTGACAGGTTGGACGTGGACACGGTGGGATACGTTTCCTCCAGAGGAGCAGCTCTTCTTGCCACTAGCCGTTCTGAGACAACAAGGCTTCAAACCGTTCAGGAATACAAGTGACAGCAAGCACTGAAACGCAGCTTTAAAACTGCCTGTTGCAGGATAAAAGGATAAAACAAACAAACATACCTCTTCAAAACTCAACTTCTTGTTTTACTTCAGTGGTTGGTTTCCATGTGCTTTTTCTCAAACCTCATGCATTTCTGTCCTGGTATACTGTAATGTTTGCCAGTATTAAAAGATTTAGTAGAAGGAAGTCATGATCCACAGATTTTCAGCTGTGCTTTTATTCAAATTTTAAGCCAATGATGCAAAAAACGAAATGCAATTTTAATTTGGCAAATGGGCTTCAAGTCTGTAAAATGCACAACGCAAGATAAATGGGACATATTTAAGGATTTTATTCTTTTTATTATAACTCTTTAGGGCCACAATGTTATTCATATGTCATGATATAAAAATAGAAGTGTAAATATTCTTTATGAACACAAACATTTCAGATCATGCAAAGACACTTTTTTTTTTTTAGTAGTTTGAACCAAGGGTGGATGATTATTTCTCAACATACATTTCCATACTATTGATCATAATTTATCAACACAAAGTTCTGTCTAAAATGCGGATAAAAAACATTGCGTCTCAAAAACGGGAGCCTAAACTACATACTGGTGCCATATGCGCAAGATGAGTGCAACTTGAAGTAATACAGCTTTGGTCTGTTTTTTCCTCCTCACATCAGTGTGGTGTCAGTGACACCCACCGCTAACAGCATGGTCCATAGGGTTGCCAGGCACCATTAAAGGTCTTGTCGTGGGCGTAGGTGATGATGTGCAGGGCTCCGCTGTAGGCCTCCTCGCAGGCCGGCTGGATCTGATCCTCGGGAAGTTCGAAGCCGAATTTCCCATCATCTCTCAGCTCAAAGGTGTAGGCGAACGGGATCCCCTGCATCCGAGCCCAGTCTCTGGATGAACCAGAGTTGGCGTCTGTAGAAAGAGGGTACACTGCTGTTCGCTGCTAGCACTGCAGAAAATGAAGAATCCGTGACAAGCAGTGATGTGTGGACTTACACAAAACATTCGGTGAGGTTCCTACAGTGTAGTTCATCCCGTGGACACTCCGAATGGCGTCTGCTGCACCCAAACCAACCTCCATCTGAAAAATCACACAATCACTTTCGTCATGCAGTCATTGAAAGCATCTACGCCAGCTCTGTGTGTGTGCCTTTATACTGTAGGTATTCTCTTGGTAACGAGTATACTGTATCCAGTCATAGCAAGGAAACACAGGAAACTGCTAAATGACCACAAACATAGACAACATGACCACAAAGAGACACTACCTGACGGAAACGAGACACAAAGCGACCAAAAACATACACAACGACTACAAACAACTCACAATTACTACAAAGACGCAAAACAACAACAAAATGACCACATAGAAACATAAAACATCTAAAAATAGATGCAAAACGACTACCAGGAGATTCAGAAATAACCACAAAAAGACCAAAAATCACTACAGAGACACAAAATGACTAAAAATGGATGCAAAACAATCACAAAGACTGAGAATAGACACGAAACGACCAAAAACATACAGTACATGACGACAAACAATCCAAAATGACCACAAGAGGTGCAAAACGACTAAAAATGTACGTAAAAGTCCATTGTCTTTTAATCCGTCCACGTTCATCAGTGTTAATGACAGGAATTGACGCTCCTTCCCCATGTGCTGGCTGACATAATAGTCTTGCAAAATGTGCAGAAAATGAGACTCAGCTGTCACAGACGCATGAGAATGTTGGTACACACTTGTGAAACTAAATTCATTCCAAGTCCTTTATTCTTTATTTCATCTGTGAAACAGTTGGAGGGAAAAAGTTTGCCCACGAGAAAAAAAGATAAAAGTTTTTGTCAAGATTAATTAGATTTTTAATTAAGGTGAGTTGTGATCGCTCCATACACTCTAAACACAAGGTAAACATAATGTGTATTAGCGATGAACTCACTTGGAGGAAAACTTGAATGCTCCTATTTAGAACATAGTACACAGAGTATGTATGACAACAACAACAAAAGATTTCACCTGCCACAACTATTTCTCCGTTTCACAGATGAACAAATATGAAGGAATTTTGTCAGATTATTCCGGCGAAACCTCTTTTTCTCACCTTAAGTCATAAATACAGGAGAGAAAACAATTTAAATCAGACTTAGAAAATGGATCACCAGAATTGTTTTTTTCTCACTTGCCTCTCAGGCCTTGTGTACCCGTGTTCACAAACCAATATGTCTCCAGGTTAATTCATTTGAGATTTCTAATTGAAAACCGTGTCACATTATCCATGCGAGGCTGACGTGAGTGACTCTGCATTCTGGCTGCCAGGTCCGAGAAACATGGTGCTGTTTGAGTGGCTGAAGAGAATGAGCCAGCTTCCCTCAGCTAAAGTCGGAGAGACCAATGGACATAATCCTGTTTTGCATAATTCTCTGTGGATTGTAGCTCCACTGGGTTATTGTTACCTGGATCAGCCTCCCTCCTGTCAGCAACCAGCCATTTGTTTCCCATTATCAACGCTTCGCAGCTTCCTCCTTGTTTGTTCCGACTGACCGCTCTCGGAGTGTGTTAATGACATCTGCCGTACTGTCACATACTGTGTGTGCTTTGTGTACACTGTGTACAAATGCATTTGGCCATGCACCATTCAAGTGTACTGTACAGTATATGCACCAAACAATATCACATCCAAAACCTTAATAAATTAATGTTAACGCGAGTACCGAAATGTTTGCGACAGATAGTCTCTTTTTTCTGTAAGGTTTTTATGATTTGCATAAACTCGGTTTCTATGGCAATATGCAGAGTACTCTCTTTATTAATGTCGACGCATGCAGTGATGCACATACAATATTTTATCCTCAATTGTTAATGTGATATTATGTTGAATATTGTGCATGCAATGTTCATCCTCAGAAATGTGTAAATGTGCATCCCTGTGTCTGTAGATGTAAATACCAGCTCATTGTAGTTGGGGGCGGTGAAGTTGGGGTTTCCATAAGGAACCAGGAGCAGCTGGCCATATGAGTGGATGGTGAGGAAACACAGGAAGTCTTCTTTCCGGCTTCCGACAAAATAAGTAACGGCCTGGGCCTCGGGCTCAGACGCAGGTTGGCTCCCGCAGAAGATGTTTGAGCAGCAGTCAAATGATACCCCGGTTGCTGTGGAAGCAGCCAAGGAAATGGAATTATCTGAATCAAATGTAATAGTAATAGACACCACATCTTCCCATAACACAGGCCGAGCAAGTTCACATTTTCACATGTTAAAAAGGTCCAGTGTATAGGATTTAGCGGCATCTAGCGGTGACCAACATAAATCGTCTCACCCCTCCCTTTCCAGGCGTGTCGGAGAACCTACAGTGGCCTTCAGGTAAAGTAAAAAAGAGAAGGGTCCCTCTCTAGAGCCAGAGTTTGGTTTGTCTGATCTGGGCTACCGTAGAAAAATGAAAACCTATGTAGTTACGATTGGCTATGTATGATTATGCATTTTATATTCCAAATCTGCCAATAGATCCCGCTAAGTCCTACACACTGGTCTGTTAACCAAATATTGGCAACTTTGGCTTGTCATAGAGCATCTTGGGACTTTGAGTCCGCTGCGTTAGGTTGCGTGCGCAAGTTCAAATAAGTCAGCGGGGACTTTTGGATTCACACTGGACACCGAAAGCGGCCTCTTGTGCGAAAGTCCTGCGTTTGTCTGAAAAGACAGTTTTCCTTGTTTGGTACCCAGTTATCCATAATTGTCAGAGCAACAGGCCGTAGAAATAAGCAGATGGAGAAGCACAACAAGACTCACAGCCCCAGGTGGCGTTAAAGTTGCGGTTGAGGTCAGTGCCATAACAGTCGCAGCCTAAAGGTCCCGGTGACCTGTTCTTCCTCCACAGTCGAGTCTACGGGTCAAAATGGTCAGACAGTTAAATCAGCTGGTTCAGGGCGTTCTATCAATTTAATAAGTAATAATATGGCCACTTGTACACACTTCAACGCTGCCTTGGATTGCTGTTTGATATATTTTTTCCCTTCATCTTATACTGAAAATTAGGTCATTTGTATTTGGGTCATCTTGAGCACCGAAAATCAATGTATTCACTGATTGAATTGTAGCTCACTGTAACGTAGCTGCCTTTGCTTTAATAGAGTATCATTCCCTCATATCCCGCTCATCTGTGGCTCGAGAGCTTGAGGCTTAACCCAGAAACCGTGGGAAAGTAATTTGATAAAAGTCCATCAAACACAAGCACTGACTGTGCTGTCCTTCCAGGAGTGGATGTAGCCGTCAATGTTGAGCACAGGGGTGACGTAGAAGTCAATGTTCTTCATCATCGCTTGCATTTTCGAGTCCATTTTGTATGCTTGCAGGATCTGATTTGAGCAAAAACACAAGGGTCAGACTTACATTTTGTAGGATATGTAGGATATGTCGTCCACATCAGACTTGATCTTTTAGCAAAAGTGATTTTGGAGACTTAATTAACGACAATGCTCTTTTGTTGGTTCATTCATTATTTTTAATCTAAATGATGAATTAGGATTTTTTTTTTAAATGATTGCGTGTCTCCTACCTCTCTGACAAAGTACTGACAGAAGGCCGGGGCGATCCATTCCCTGGCGTGTATACCACAGTCCATCCACACCGCTTTCTTTTTCTCTCCAGTATTTAGGCCAATCTGGAAGACAAATTCATTCATTCAAGGAAGCACGTCTGCCATTGCTGCGTGTAGCTAGCAGTCGTTATCCCCATTTACCAAGGAGTATCAATGATTGTGTTTACATGCACAATAATATTCCACTACTATTCCAAACAGGAAAATATTCAGAATTTGAAATGGTCATGTAAACAGCATATTCCTTTTGGATATTCTGAATTTGCCCGCATTGCGAATGTAGCATTTTGCGATTAAGACACGTCTGATATGATATGCGTCTCTGTGCGTTTGTACACAAACAAACTGGAGATGCATGCCCAAAAGAAATGCCCACATTTCTGGTCTGAAGGAGAAACACAGCTACTTTTAAACATTATGAAAGACTTGGATATCAACAGGTTTTTGGATATGCGCAAATATGCACAACAGCAATCTTCTTAAGAAGGTGGTTGAAGGGATGACAGAGGGAGGGTGTGCTCGCACGGTCTAACAAATCCTGCTGCATGTTCCTTTTCATTTGCCATGTAAACAACTTAGGAGTGTCTTTTTCAGAATAAGTGCAAAAAAAACGTATTGTGAATATTTTGTCCACGAAACGAGTCAATGTAAGTCCTTTGCAGTAACTGGGGAAAACAAATTGCAGTGTGTCCTGTGTTCTTGGTAGTTGCGAGACTTTTAAGGACATTGGAAAGAGATCCTGTTGTCTTAAGGGTTCCACTTAAACAGTTTAAAAGTTGGTTTACCTTGAGCAAGCTAATAATCTCCTTCTCATAGGTCTGTCCGTATTCCACTATGGTGACAACATCAGGGTAGTCCTTCGCAACCTGAGACATCCAGTTGGTGATCTGTAGAGTGGAATGCACACGTTACACATTAGAGTCTGCGTGTGTAGTCCATCAGGGTAAAAAGTGCGAGTGCTGCGATCTGGCCATCTCACCTCCGGCATGGGATGGAATTTGTAGTAGTCATATTCCACTCTGTTGCACACACCCAAAAAATGAACAAGACACATGAGAAGCAGTGGTTTAGTGTCCCACCTCAAAAACGTCTCCTCATACTTAATGTAAATGCTTATCAAGCAGTTCTGAGGGTCTTCCACGGTAACCTCCCCAGCCCTGTTGGGTTTGCCTTCTGTTGGTTAGTATTTGACACAGGCCGTCAGTATGTAATTTTATGAATGAAACTCACCTCTTTACCGTGGCTGCTCCCACTGCTGAAAGCAGCACCACAAGGCTCACTCCCACCGAGTTGAGCATTGTCACTTAAACTCCGTGTTTGCAACTGTTGGCGACACCGACCTCAGCATGGGAGCGAGCCTTTATAGAAGACATCCATCAGATAAAGATACACCTTTGCCTCAGCCACAGCCGTCCTTCAGCCCGCACGTGATCATTGTGCCGGTTATTGATTCATCTGAGCTGAGCACCTCGACTTTATGTCCTTTTTTATATCCTGGTGATGTTTTTTTATTTTTTTATTTCATTGATTTCTATTAATTATAGTTATATATTCATCAGGGCCAGATGGTTGATAAAAACAGTCGTAAAAAAAAAGACTGAAGCAACATTCAGTCACACTCAATAGCTTCTTTCTCGGCTGGTATTAACTGCCTTTTTTTTTTTTTTTTTACTTCTTTTCCAGTATGACCTTTTGTTTTTCTCAACAGCTAACTTTTCATCGTCTAGAATCAACACACCAACTGTCATACCTCATTAGCGGAGCAGTGAACGGCTGTGAAGTCAGCGCTGTTCGTGGTCAACGAATGATGGGAGTGCAAGTGATATTTAGCCCTGCCTGTTAAAACCCTTCCTCAGAAACAGAAACACTCACCGGGCACATAGTAGTGTGTAATTAATAGCTGTTCATCATTGCTGCAATGGTTTCCTTGGCCCATTCTGGAAACCTTAAAGGCTTTTGCTTCAATTCTAAAATTTTTTCAAAAGCCCTACACCCTTGTCTGGCAGTATTAGCATCCCATGCAGCCACACAGTAGAATATGCTTTTACAATTGAATATAAGAGGGAGAAGATTAGATAAGGGACGTGAAGGAAAAAATAAAGAGGTTAGACAAATGAAAAAGCGCAAAGGTCCACACAGTACTGGGTCATAAACGCAGGCGCCACACATGTTTTTCTGTTTGACAAAAAGGCATATGATTGACACCCTGTCAATAAAGATCTGCTCTTGATTATCTGATTTGGACATTAAAGTATTACGTAACGTACTTACTTAACTGACATATGTAACGTATATATGTACATACCTACCTAACCCAAGTAACATAACACACGTACTTATTTGAACCAAAACCATGATCTTTTCCTAAACCTAGCCAAGTAGTTTTGTTGCCTAAAGCTAACCAAACTGAACATGTGTTTAAAACAGCGACCGTAAAACAGCGACCGTAAAACAGCGATCAATTTAGGTAACACTCCTGTGGGTGGTATTAAAGGCAGGCACAAATGACCTATGTGGTTGAAGGGTACTTAACGGGATTGAAATGAATGGCTTGACCTTGGGGGAAAATGGTTTATAATTTCTGGCCACATTACATACATGTATCCAGGTAATTATTGTGACCCTGAATCCTCTGTTATTCCTTGTTCCATTATACCAGCGCTAAACTTGTTATATGTGGTTATATAAGATTGTTATCTGGAAACGGTGTCATTGTGACATCTCATTTTCCGTTGTACCCTCTCATCACGTTGGCATGCTTTGACATATCAGCAACTGTGATACTGTGGTATATCTTTTGTTAAATAATAAAGGAGGAAGGAGGAGTTGGCAGCAACTGAGATGGGAAAGTAAACACCGAAATATAGATTTTTATATTGTTAATGATTAAAGTTTTCTTTCGGTCATACAGCAGACACTGAGAATTGATGGTGTAAAATCCAAAGATAAAGCCACGTGAAGTAACAACATAAGTTAATAACACCATTAGAAAAACAATCCAGATCAAATATCAACCATGTGAAAAAGCAGTGTGGACTGCACCTGCTTTTCGTTTGATGTTGACATGCGATTGTTTTCCAACCCTGAGAAAGTTTGGGAGTTCTTGAAAGATGAAATAAGTAACGGTGTCCGGTCACACATGCTGAAAAGTAAGTCAAGGTCGGCAGGCGGATCTAAGACTCTCCCACACAGGGGAGGCACCAGAAAGATAAAGAAAATGCATAAAAGAAAAAGCATGAGCAGTGTGAAGTCAGTCACTCCATGGATGTGATTCTTCAGTAAACTTTGATTCTATTGAAACTCCTTTGAAAGCAATACAGAAGTGTTGTTACAGTGAGGTGAAGATCCTGACGACATCCGGCCCAGTTTCAGAGGTTTTCTCCCACAATACAACAATAGGTTATTTGGCGTTTAAAATACATTAGATTTAAGAACTTCATAATATACCAGAGGCAAAAACAATGTTTTATTCATCAGTGAGGCTGAAATGTAGCAGGTCGACAACAGCTGTGCTCGGGTGGACTTGCATGGCTTGATCTAATCTAGTTTTACATTGTTAGAATAGCAAGATATTATGGTATCCCTGCAGTTTCCTGCTGAAGAGTCCTCATTGTGGTCTTCAGATCCTGCGTCTGCTTAATTTTGGTGCTAAATTGCGCAAGCTCCCAAAGATCACCTGGGTCTTTGGATTCCGCTCGATGCTCTTTTAATGGGTTTTCCAGCTGCAGTTGCTATTGTTGCTCAGACAAACTGCCCACTTCTTCTGCTGATTGTGCCAGTTCTACCAAGAAGACAAATCAATGACGCAAGAGTTGTCAACAATTGAAGTGAAATCACTTTCATGTAAAGAAATCAATGACGCAAGAGTTGCAAACTTACCTTTGGACATTACCGCATTGCTGCCTCAGTCTCCACTACAAGGCTTCAAACTGAAATGTCTTAATTTTGCCCTCAAAACGTCACACACAAAATGAAAACATTCATATCAAATTAGGCACAGTGATACCTCACAGAGTAAGTTTATCCGAGCATCATAACATTGCATATGTTATGTTCTGAACGTTTAAAACGCTCATTATCAAATGAGACTGTCAAAGTAACACATTCTTATTAATATTGAGAATACAGTGGTCATTCCCTCAAGATTATACTAACTGTGATGAGGGGGGAAAATGCAATTTACGCAGAAGCCTATATTAAATGAAAAGGTGTGAAGAAAGAATTCCTTGTGCGGATTTTATTGTTGAACATATAAGCAAAATGATGATTACAATGTGATTGTTTCCTGCTCCGTTTGTTTTGATTAAAACTAAATATTTGAATCATTATTTTCTTCATAGTATGCTTCAGCGGTGCTGCAATGCTGCAAAGAGAAAACTAACACTTAATATTTCTGCAGCATTTGAGAGTTATCAAAAGAGTGAAATTGCATTTTTTTTCTCTTCCCCTCTCTTTTATTTCTACTTGTGTTTACATTTCTGCATTGCAGTATAACCTTTAGACTTAGTAGTAAGTACTGAGAATTGTGCTGAGGCAGCGGGATTCTGAGGTCTGAGCATTTGATTTATTGTTGCGCATTAAAGGTTTTTCCACATTGAAATTCTGTTGGGAAATATGAGCCCAACAGTGTTTCTGACATAAAAGACAATGGAAATTACTTCCTCGCACAAGTTTAAATGTAAAATTAAATGTGCCGCCACTATAGCAAAGTCGGCTTTTAGGCAGACAGTCATGGGTGGGATTATGAAACAATGGGCCCCTGGGCACAGACATGCAAACGGCCCCACCACCTCTCCTACATAGGAGCAAGACACTCAGACTTTATAGTTGTTTTGTGTCGTAACACATCTCTACGTGGCTTTATGTCTCTTTGTGATGTTTTGTTCTCTTTCTGGTTGGTACGCATCTCTTTGAGAGACATTTTGTAGTCGAAGGCCAGGGGCGGTCCCTGACACTTTGGGGGCCCTGGGCTCAATAATCTATCCAATAGTCGACAGATATGTTGGGTTTGTAGAACCTTTGATATGACGTCTGACCAGCAGATGTCAGTACAATCTAGAGTTTCGATCAAATCTGCAGCATGAGATAATCAGACACAAATATGGGTTTGTTCGGTGCTTGCAAACACCTGCACGCCCATTAAAGAAGTATACAATGACTACAATGTTTTATTCTAAAAATACAGTCCGTCAGTGGGAGTAATCTTTTAATAAAAAGCAAGTGAATGATGTCACCTGCTATTCTTGCCAAGTCCTCACCAACATCCATGCTGTGCTTTTTAAATTCAAGTTTAAGTTCTTTGAGATTAGTTAGTGTAGGAATGCACATTTTCTTTATTTAGCGCTCTATTAGTCTGGCTGCTCAGTCTGTGGTTCTACTCTGAAGGTAAAACGCTTGCATTTTAACTACGCCTCAGCAACTCAAGTCTTTGTTCCCACTCCTTTGCTGACATGTGCATCATGTCTATTCATAAGCTGCTCATAAGATATAGAGACAAGACCTGTCTCCGCTTCGGCGCTGCGTGCATGTATGTGTCCCAGACAGAGAATCAAAGCACACATCATGGTCTGTTTCTTCATAATGATGGATGAAAGCACTAATGCTTTTGGATGAGAGCGACAGGCCGCTCTGGTGCACTCAGACACAAGCTTACAACGTGTCCGTCTGTCTGTGCACACGCACAATATTCCCCTAACCCCATTGAGAGCATTTTTCAAGTTTGGTTTAGGGAACATGCACATCTGACATAAGAGATTATTCCTGGGGATTACATCTTAATTTAGATACGTGTGGCCTCTTTATGTACTCATGTTCTCTTTTTCCTCGTTTGGGACTAATTGTACGAGACATCGCATTACCCGACAGCTTCCATCCAACTTTTTATGATCACTCCAGCCGTTTATTTCAGCATTGTTTTTATGAGGTGCAGTTAACGTGGAGAGTGCATGTGGTGAGCAAAAGCTGTGTCAACATCTGGACAGACCGCAAAGCTGAGGGTTACCAGGAAGTTTTTGGTGCACGCATTCCTGATGGGCGTTCATGGGTCGGAAGGTTTCTGCGGGTGTTGCATTCTCATGTGAGTGAGCATGCGTTTGTCATTAAGTGTGTTTTAGCCTTAGAGCTTCACCACTCTGGAAGTGTGTCCCACATTAGTATTTTTAAATGACTGATTTCCAGTTATGGGAGAAAGTTATTTACTACAAGACCAGCATATGTGACATTTCTGAGTTGGATTTACTTATTTATTTCAACAAAAAGCACAAGCCAAGCTCAGCAAGTGAATCATTAACAGTATTGACATTTTTGGAGATAGTAATCATTATTTGTTTTCTTTCCAAGGGTTTCGCTAAAAAGATGGATATCACTCTCATGTCTGTTCCTTAAGTACGAAGCTACGGTGAGCTTACCTTAGCTGTGAATTCTCCCTCAAAATGTTCGACTTTCCATTTAAGTATTAAACTACAGTCAGGAAACAGTTGGAAGAGTGGCAGCAAGGTAGGTAGAAACACAGTAATTTAAAGATGACACTTTGAGAGCATTAGCGAGCTTTAGAGGTTATGGAATGCTGCTTCCAAGCTAAGCTCATCACATCACAGGATTAAAAGCACAGCCTTGGGTGAACAAAGACGTTGTATAACATTTTCATGCCAAAGACATTACACACACCTAAGGCCATGGACTCCTATTAAGTTCCACTAGTCAACTACCTAACTGTCTGCGCTTAACACGAAGAAATAATAATCTGTGAAGTGATTACAGTTGTCATTATAATTCCTACACGAACTGGGACAATATTAAATAATTATCTAGTGAAATTAAATCAAATCCTTACTTCACAGGGGAGCCTCGAACACCCTTTAAGGACTCCGAAAGCATTTTCTCGCCACTAACATTAATAAAGCATGGTTCTATTTAAAGTTTTGAAACCATAGAATTAGCAGAAGTAACCTACTGAAGCCACCGTACCTGCAAACGTCATTATCTTCCAAACATTTCATCTGATAAGCTGATTTACAAATTCAGTTCTACTCAAGCAAGATGCAGACGAAATGCCTGTACTGGAGCAGGATGCTTGGACACCTTGGAGTATCAGAAGGTGAATAGTTGCACATCTCATCAGACATGCTAGTCATGACCTGAGTGAAAACACGGTGGAGAATAAAAAAAAAATCGATGTTAAGCCGCTGCCAAACTTGCCAAACAACATCGGAGGTTTGAGAGGAGGCAGAAGGGAGCAAGTTGTGGCTTTCCTTTAATAGACTGTAACTCCAGCACATGTTAGCCAAGCTGGAGCCTCCCACACAAGCGCAGTATAAAAGCAGTAGCAAGCGCGGCAGCAACATTTGTTAAACCATCAGCGGGACTGAAGGCAACCATCAAACAAATCACAAACACAAATAGTGGAGCCCCCCCCCCCCCCCACACTGTGCAACCTAACTCCCCCACAGCCTCCAGACATTTTTCAAAGCATCTGTATCATTTCTCAAGCAGTAACACATGAACTAAACCTGGAGGTGCTCTTAGATCATCCTCCATAAACAAAGCCATTACACTGCACATCATGAGTCCCAGAACCTCTCACCTCACTCCTGCGGGTCGGCCAAATAGCCAAATGGAAAATGCAACAGTCGCTCCATAGGCTCCAAGAAATTCTCCAGTTTAAAGCGAATAGTTTGAAACACAAACAAGACAGTGGCTTTCACAGAAGATGCGTAAAAGTCTCATCAAAAACACAGGATGTGCAGTATCTGTTCCTGTGCCAAAGGAAAACCATTTGTAACCATAGCACCATCCACTTATTTTAACCCTAACCGTGATCTTTTACCAAACCAACAACGGAACGTTATCCATGTATTTAAAACGGCAGGCGGAATCTGGGAGAAAATAAGATTTCCTAGATGTAGAGATAGAAAATGTAATTTAGTTGTATAGTAACATGGCAGGCAGGGTTGAGGAGGGAGACATGGGAGAAATTGAGGGCCACTGAGGCAAGGCTAAACTTTCATTGGGCCCTAGGTGAGATTTGTTCTTTGGTAGCACCCCTTTTCAAAAACAGAATACCTTTTATATTTTTGTTAGCTCCCTCTCAACATCTCTCTCTTGTATCTTCAACACTAGACCACTTCAAGGCTAATAAATGAGTCATGTTGTGTTAATTTGTAATAGGGGACGCGTAGAAATCAATTCCAGAAAACTTCTCTTCAGGTAAACGATATTTATTCGATGATGATGTTGTGGTAGGCATTACAAAAGTACTCAGCTGAGGACCATTTCACTGTCCACAGACCACATTTAAGTAGTTTCTCTGTCTCACAGATCTCTTGTTTACAACATATTTTATACCCGCTGCCTTTCAGGTATAGTCTTCTCCCATTGGTTGGCTGGGGCCAGGTCCTATTGGCGCCTTGTTGGCACTTAGGCGTGGCCCCGCCTCTCAGCGCTTCTCTGCTCCAATCAGATCTTCAGTCACCCTTTTAGGTGGTGCACTCTTCCGCTTCACAGTTTACAAATATTGCATCTTATTTCACAGTATGTTGGTCATTCTTAGGCGTTCTCACTTAATTCAACAACATTTAACACTTCTAAAATAAGGAAGAAAATAAGGCACATAGTAACAGTTTACACATTCATAATGCTTCTAAATAAGGACATAATAAGGTGCATTGTAACAGCTTGTATTGATTTTTATTACAGTCACCAAAATCATGTTTTTTATAGGTGGTTGTTTTTCTCCTGTAGCCAACTATAGTCCACTAATTTATCATCAATCGTCATGCTATCTCAATAAATCGTGTCACCTTTTCAATCTGGCTTGTGATTCAACCATTCCATGACAACTGCTTTGTTAAAACAATGTTTTTCTCTGCATCTAACGACAGTAAATGAACAGGTACGATTTTCATTGATTTGACCAAGGCCTTCGATCTGGTCGACAACCACCTTCTTTTAGATAAACTTTATTCTGTCGGCTTGTCCCGCAATGGTTTACTTTGGTTCAACTCCTATCTTCATAATAAAAAAACATTGTTTTGTCTTTCAAGGAAGAAAATGCCTCAGGGCTCAACTCTTGGTCCACTTCTATTAAAAATGTTTATTAACGACCTCCGCTTAATTTGTTTTGAATGTTTGTGTTCAGCTTCAGGCGGACGACACGGTAATATACACATCTAAAGCTAACCTATTGCAGATTGAATGAGTTTTGCAGTCTGACTTTAGCACCCTGCAACACATGCGATCTCTAAATCAATCCCTAGAAAGCCTTTGTTCCCTCTGAATAATCTACGTGTAAATCGTCGATCCATATCATCTTTTAACTGTTCAAAAAAACCCCTGTATTCTTATTATAGGATCAGTTGTACATGTCTAAAATACACCCTTAATTATGGTTTGTAACTTTATAATTAGATTTAATGCCATGACTGACATTATTAACAATGAATACTTAACTATAATCTTTAAATGAACAATCCATTTTCATGCGCTGCTTGAAGTATAATCTCCGGATTTTGTTATTATCCGACACTGATTTATTTTGTTGTTTCGTTTTTAGTTTCTTTTTCACATTTGTATTGTCTAATCATTTTGTTAAATGTTATATTGTAGTGTTGTTGAGGACCCACTTGAAAACAAGATGGTGCATCTCAAGGGGTTATCCCTAATCATTTACATCCCTCTCTCTCTTCACCACAACGCCCACCTACGGCAATTTTTTGTCTCCAGACACTCACTTAC
Organism: Bovichtus diacanthus; assembly: GCA_943590825.1. NCBI lineage: Eukaryota > Metazoa > Chordata > Actinopteri > Perciformes > Bovichtidae > Bovichtus > Bovichtus diacanthus. The sequence continues at coordinate 100,883 of CALSBV010010707.1, forward strand.
ACTTGATTTATACCTCAGCAGCACAATCAATTAATCTATGAAAAGAGGAAGGAGAAAACCTTTGCAGGCGCTTTTGGGGCCCTCGGGGATTGGACACTGATGGACACATATACAAGTAAAATTGTATACCATTCGACTAAACTACCCAACTGCTTACACATAGATAACAAGGGGGGCATTTCTTTCTTTCTTTCAAGTACTTTTACATTTAATTTATACTTTACTATACTGACTAACTGTGACTGTGTGCTGTTTGGTGTCCAGCAGAGTGTAAAGTGGGAAGAGTGTAAAAATATGTTTGACCTCCACTGTCACTTCAAAAATTGCATTGTACCTTACCTTGACAGACGTGAGCTGAATGGAGAGAGGGAGAGAGAGGGGGAGAGAGAGAGAGAGTGTGTGGAAGAGAGAGAGAGTGTGAAAGAGAGAGAGAGAGAGAGAGTGTGTGAAAGAGAGCGCGATAGAGACAGAGAGAGAGAGAGTGTGTGTGTGTGTGTGTGAAAGATAGAGAGAGAGAGACAGACAGAGAGAGACAGAGAGAGAGAGAGAGAGACGGAGAGAGAGAGGGAGAGACAGACAGAGAGAGACAGAGAGAGAGAGAGAGAGACGGAGAGAGAGAGGGAGAGACAGACAGAGAGAGAGAGAGAGAGACAGACAGAGAGACAGAGGGAGAGAGACAGAGAGAGAGAGAGAGAGAGAGAGAGAGAGAGAGAGAGAGAGAGAGAGAGAGAGAGAGAGAGAGAGAGAGAGAG
>CALSBV010010707.1:101644-133954 GCA_943590825.1 Bovichtus diacanthus
GAGAGAGAGAGAGAGAGAGAGAGAGAGAGAGAGAGAGAGAGAGAGAGCGATAGAAAGAGAGAGAGACAGAGAGAGAGAGAGATGGAGAGAGAGCGAGATAGAGAGAGAGAGAGACAGAGAGATAGTGAGAGACAGAGAGAGATAGAGAGAGAGAGAGAGAGACAGAGAGATAGAGATAGAAAGAGAGAGCGAGATAGAGAGAGACAGAGACAGAGAGAGAGAGAGGGAGAGACAGAGAGAGAGAGAGGGAGAGAGAGAGAGAGAGAGAGAGGGAGCTCGTCAGTTGCCTTAGCAGCGCAGCTTCATTCCTTTACAGTCGTGCTTCAGTCCGGTGCTGTGAGCGCTGCGCTGCGCTTTACGACCACGTTAAAGAACTTCTTCATGGACCGGTTATTCTCCCGTTGTTTCCCGGTGTTACCTTTTTAAATCTCCAGTTTTGGGCTTTCTCCAACTTTCACGACGCCCCCTCTCCGGCTGTTATGAAGAAAAGCTCGACGGCGGCAAGTTGCGCGGCTCCAGTCTGAAGCAGCGCGTGCAGGTGTAATTATCGGCCGTGTGGCCGGAGAGGATGTCTCTGCAGGCGGGGAACGTGAGTGCGGCGGCGGCGGGCTGTGCGGAGCAGAGGAACCTCAGCATGGAAGTTACTGCCTATAATATCAGCTGCAAGAACGACTCAGTCCTCCCCAGAGCGGCCAGAGGAGTCAATGGTAACATGTCTTCTTCTCTTCTTCTGTCTCTCATGAATCATCCAAGCTGAGGTGTTAAACTGTATTTATGCTTCAGAACATCTGGCCTCAAACAGACGGGGCTGAAACAAACGAGGTGTTAACACCTTATTGTTGTTGTTTTTTTTTAATTATTATTATTATTGTCTGTTGGCAGGAAAAATCAAACAATTTTTTTCCTAGGTTCATAAAAACAAGTCCATGTAACAGTTTATATTTCATGCCAAAAAAAAAATCGCGTTCATTCCAGCTTGGTGATGTTTGCTTCTAATTACAAACTGCCACCTATGACCGATCACCTGCTTGAAAATGCAATTAGTAGACCATCACGTAATTTAATCAGATATTGAATTTTTAACACGGCTAAAAAGCACTTCTAACCATGACAGATTTTCTATTTTTTTCCTACTCCCTACCTCATCTCTGTGTTTTACTCTAAAATGGTTTGCAATCAGCAGTTTTGTTTAAATCAAATTCCTCAGCCTCATTGTGTGCAATCAATCACCAAGCAGCCCAATTTGCTGCTGCTTCTCTGTGCAACAGCAGTGCAGTTTTAATTCTGAATGTTGATTTTTTTTTGTTGCTTTCCTGCTATAAATCCTCCAAATGCTGACTCCACTTGGAGGTGATTAATCCCCACACAACACCAGAGGAGAGAAGGCCTTCCCGGCTCTGTCTCCGGGACACCAGTGGAAAATAAGAGCTGATTAGATAATGAGGTCTGAACGTGGGCGAGAGTTATTTAAAAAAAGAAAAAAAAAAAAAAAAATGTTTTCTCCCTGCCGCTGCAGCAGTATCGAGAACATTTGAAATCTCCCCCCCATTAAATAATTCACAGCCGTTCCTCCTTCTGCGCTGCATTACTTTTATTGACCTTATACAGGAGATGGCTGCAGCAGCAGTGTCGGCTCGAACACCCGGAGAGCAGTCACACAGTGTGGGGCGTGTTCAGTGTTTGACCAAGAGAAATGTCCTGCTGACAGATGGGTGCCTTCATCTCCTTCCCACACAGTCACATTTTATTTACCTTAGTCCTTAGTGGATATATTCCTTCTCTGCTGTCTCCATCAGGCCGCTGTGTTGCTGCTCCCAGATGTTACACTCCAGTGCTGGGGCAGGATATTAAACCACTTGTGCAATTACTGCTGTCCGATTCATTGAATTATAGATTTTCTTCTGACACAGCGAACGATTTTATATATATATATATATATATATATATTGTTGCAGTTATTGTTTTTATATATATATATATAAAAAAAAAAAAAAAAAACAATAACTGCAACAATAATAATAAAAATAATAAACAGCAGTTTGCTAAAAATGAATCAAATAAACAATGAGAGTTTAAATAAAAAAGGAAGCAGAGAAATTCCACTTTCATTCATTTCCATGCAAATGGCCTGAGCTTCTGACACATGCCTTACATATTTGTTTTTACTCAGAAAGAGGTTTATTGTGTTGGTTGTGCATAAATCACATATTTCGAACAAATAACTCAACTTTTCATATAACATGGATAGGCTATTTGACACTAGAAAGTGATGCATTTTTAGAAGCAAAAGCAAGTTGATCAAAAATAACTGTAATAAGTAACACATTTCCAAATTGTGCATGTTGAACCTGAGCACTGAGCATAAAAAGGAATGAGAGTTATTTCTATGTGTAGGTCTATAAAATGTCCGAAAAAATGCCCATCAGAGTTTCCCATAGCCCGAGGTGATACCTTCAATTTGCTTGTTGGGCTCGGCACAACAGTCCAAAGACATTCGGTTTATCGGATTAGAAAACCAGAAAAGGTTCACATTTGAGAAGCTGGAAGCAGTTATTTCTTTTGGAATTTATTCAGAGTCCATCTTAATTTCGGCAGGTTCGTAAAAATCTGCCCCGTGGTCAGAGGACAAAATGAGAAAGAGGCTCTCTCTGCTCGGTGAACTCAACTCATGCATTCTGTCCTCGTCCGCTGCTTCAAAGCTCCTGTGATAAACCCTTTAGATGGAAATTATATACACAATCACAGGAAAAAGGAACAGTTTTTTTTGTTGTTGCAAAGGCTACGAACACTTCCTGACTAATGGGTAGAGAAACTCACCTTGAACATTTATATATCATCCACTCACACAACCTACCGCTGATCATATTTCAAACAATTACCGTGCACTGGCTCCATCACAGCCCTGCCTCGATGGTATAGCCGTCCTTTTTCTTTCGTTTATAGATACGACAGAGGTTTTCAAACGGTTAACTGTGCCTTTTCAGGGAGTTGTAAGAGAGTTACAACTTCAAACCACATCAAATCAGCAGGGATTTGGACAATTATCATTATTTAACGTACAAAACATACAATTAATATGCTCTCCTCAAAGCAGCCAGTTCTCCATTGACATTTTACCTCGCATTGTAAAACACACCAACTCTGGTTTGAGAGTTTGAAAAAGAGACTGAATAATAATTAAAAGATATAAAAAAAAAAAAAAAGAAGTAACCACCGTAACATTGTCACTCTTTACTAACCCTGCTTCCTGTGCCGGCCGGTGTGACGTCGACCGTGACACACCAGAAAAAAAACAGCGAAGCCTACTCATCTACTGGCAATAGGAAAGGAGTCTATCGTCTATTTTTGGCGGGTTTTTCCCTGTTTAAAAAAAAAAAACAAACATGCGCACTAATTTAGGTGGAAAAAGGGTATTATTTTAGTTTGGCCTACTGATTTGGTCAAATTGCCCCAAATTGCATAAAATATCGCACTCTTTCTCGGGGTCATAACTCAGTCACATTTGAAAACACGGACATGATATACTGTACGTATTTTTAGATTCTGTATGACATTATATCATGACTAAACGCCCATTTTTTCTGCTTAAAAATCACGAAAAAGAACCTGCCTGAGAATCATCATGTTTCAAAATGTCATCCAGTGTATCCAGTAATCCGGCGGTACTTGTCTGTACTCCCATGGGTGCATTGCAAACAGGACTTGGTAATAGCTTACTCTGCAAACGTTTAATATCGCCAATTCAAGATGCAAACAAATTGTACCAATGTAAAAAGCACAAACATGCCTTACACTTGTAATCTGTATTTACATGTTGATGCTGGACAGTCTGTCTGCAGTGTTTGCTGCTACAGCTGAAGGAGCAGCTGAAGTGAAATGAAACAACATCTGACATGCATCACATTACAGTAATTGTTCAGGACTCTGCAGAGCCTCAGACGGGGCCCTGCTTATGCGGGACAACATCTGAAGCTGCACCTTGGCTCGGTTCGGACCCCCGCTGATTCAAAGTGGCACTTTGCTGAGCTCACCCTGTCCTTTTAAGTGCATGTAAGACAATTTATCATGACGGGCTCAGTGTCACTACAGAGAAGGCACGTGTTGAGAGTTTCTAATATCTGACCGATTTCCAGGAGAAGGTGTCTTGTTAACTTGGGGTTTGCACGCGGTCATGCAGACTGACGTAACGGGATCACGGTAATCAGTTCAAATAATCGGGAAAATTCTCGAGTGACTCGGTGAGGCAGAACAAACAGATTGTACAAAAATATTTCCCTCCCCAATACTACCAGTACCTGCAGTAACGTTTATGCTTTTTGGCTCAAAAGTTTTAATTCAACAGAATCGCCGTGGCCCATTACGTGTAGTTGTCAATCAACCATTTGGCGGCAATACTGCACACGGTGAAAAAAAAATAACCAAAAAAACCTGCCAAAATTCATGTAGGCTACGGAAATAACAATGTTTCAATATATCAGTATTAACATTTGAATAGGCTATAACTAATCGGAACGCAGGTTTAGTCAAATTTTCAGGACAGGATTTGGGACAAGTGCTTGTAATTCGCGATTGTCTCGCTTATAAACTAAAATATGATTATAGCTTTTATATGCATTTATCTCATCAGTTCTCCCCATTAAAACAGCACATATACAGTTGTGGGCAAAGGTTTACAGACACTTGTAAAGAACATGTATGCCATAGTAGTCTTGAGTTTCCAAGCATTTCTACAAAAAAGAAGTATGTGCTCCAATCACAGAAAAATAAAAGTTGTAGAAATTATTGGAAACTCGAGACTACCATGACATGCATGTTCTTTACAAGTGTCTGTAAACCTTTGCCCACAACTGTATCATAGATTATGAGGGTGTACAGTGTCGCCTGTAGAGTAGACCGCCAACGTAAAGATCCTCTCAACAGTGCAATAGTTGCATTGAGCTGTAATGTCCTCCGTCTGTCTGCACAGGCCTTATTAACTGGCGATAGGAGGATTGGAGCGAGGCAGAGCTGGAGTTTTATCAGTCAGACTCGAAGCATTTTGATGGGGGACTATTTTCGCTGTCGGTTAATCCTTAAATCATGTGAGTCGCCTAGTGACAAAGGAAATACAACCCTACTTTACAGGGCGCTGGCACCCCTGTGAAAGTTTAATCATCCTGAAATATGAGCTGTAATTTCGATTTTTCCTCTGTGAAGTGAGACTCTCACAAAGTTAGAGGTCTCTATAGTCCAGAGAAAGTCCAATTAGTATTTGGACTGCATTGGCCCCCCCTCTGGAAACACCGGTGCCTCACCTCTTGGCTTCGTTTTCATAGTGATTTATGGGAATCAAGTGGCAAATACCACGGCTGAATGTTTAATTCAATAAGGAAATCCCTTAAGATGCAGCTACAATGTGCTATTGAGGCGAATGTGGAAACTCCTATTTAATCAATTTCAACAAGTTGAAGTCAGAATAGTTCATTTCACTTCCTTTAATGAGTATGTTAATGATAATTACAGCAATAAAAAACATATTGCTCCATTTATTACATGATGAAGGCTGGAGTGTTTTTTTTTGGGGATGCGTTTGCCTTGATTGACAGGTGTCTCAGCCTTCCATTACACTCAGCAGGGTCTCAGTCAAAACTCCTCAACATTGGGTCATTTCAAACCTACTCAGCAAGACCTCCAAATCTATGTAATGGATTTTTCTTAAAAAAAAAAAAAACATTTAAAAGCTTCTATGTAATTCATTGCACCATGGAAAAACGTATAGCTCTACTCCTACTAAGCCTTGCCAATTGCTTATTTTTCACTGCATTGGGTTGAAATTTGTACAGAAAAAAAAAACCCTCAGGGTAATTTGCAGTATGTATTCATGGAAATAGTTATTGCTGAATGAATAATCTTACATTTTCAAAAATGAATATCTCCACTAGTTTCCTTTTTTTACCAAATTTTATTTCAGTGTAGTATTAATATAGTTCCATTACATCTGGAAGTTATTTGGTCCTGCATAAAAAAATTCTATATCTATTATCCCAAGAAGGATTATTTTAATATCCTTGAATAGAATTATTCAGTGCAGATATATATATAAAAAAAATTTAAAAAAGCAAAAGTATAATATAAAGGCTTTTATCGTTGCATATTTTTTTGGAAAATAGCAAATTTTTCGTTCTTTTCACTTGCTGAATTTTTTTAAAGAAAACCCATGACATGTCTTGGTGCATTGGTATGGAATGACTACTGTTGGACACTAAGGCACCGACATATAGCATACCATAGAAACTAGTATAAACACGTGTTGGGAACAGGGACTCCATCATTTACAGTTTGCAGCCCTTCGAACATTTGCAGACATCTGGCTCCCTGTCATTACGTTTGCAGAGACTGCAGAGTGGACGGGGATTTACTGAATTCGTCACCCTCAGGAGAGGCTGCACTGCAGTCACTCTGTAAATGCTTTACTTTAAATAGCTCACACTTTAGCCTGGGCTCCTAAAAATAACGTTTCCATGCAATGAAACAACAAGGGACCCATATCACATCACAAATATGTTTCTAATCTCTCTCACACACACGCACACACACGCAGTTTTACTAAACCCAACCAAGTAGTTTTGTCGTGGTTTTGTTTTAATTTCGCAACGGAGGTGAAATGCGACCGCAAATCAGGAAGAAAATACACTACGGAGCGTGATGGAGAACAGAGTTCAGTTGTATAGGAACATCATTGTGTAGTTGACAGGGTTGCATGTTCACGTGCCATCCCATGCGGCTTCTCAAGTTAAAATATTCAATTTAGCGTCTAACAATATGTTAATAAGGCAGAGTTTGAAGGAATTAATTGCGTCAAAGGCAAACGTGCGTCTGACGAGGCCTCGTGGGTAATTGGATATGTGCTGAGCTTGTTCGCACACTGCCAACAAGCCTTTTTCAAATTCCATGAAATTCCAAAGTAAAGAAGGATCAATATTATGCTCTCATGGAAAGGCCTGCTGTGAAGACTAATTGAGTTTAATCATGCCGACTGTAACAGTAACTCACCTCATCACAGTGATAGAATGCGATACGGAGACAGAGCTCGACGCTAAATTGCTGTCAAAGGATTCATTCGCCACCACTTTTTTTTAAGACCCAGCTATGTATGTGTGAAGTATAGAGCTGCAAAGAAGGGCAAAAGGTCAAATATGCAATGGGTCAGATTCATTTATTCATTTGATTAATTTTTATGCAGAGTTGTTGGTATAAAGCCCACAGGTTTAGTGTGATTCCTTCAGTCTAAAAGAGATCCACATACCTGACATAAGGTGCAGTCTTGGTATTCAGTGCTTGTCCTCTGTGATTAAACTGAAGAAGAAGAAGAAGTTAAAAGCACAATCCCGAACTTTTGATTGGATCTGTTAGTATGCAAGACATGCTGTCGACTCTCCAAACTTTCCACTGCAATTTGGAAAGAGGCAGAGTCTGATTAGCCGAGACTACAGCGAAAGAACGATAGGGATTAAAGCTCTGTGATGCAAGATGGTGATTTATTGGCAGTGTCGACACAATTCTGGCATTAGAAGCACAGGAAACGTTCATACCAAGAATGTTAGTATTCAGATTTGGAGTGTTTAGTAGTTAAGGATGAAATGACTCCAAAACACAACCATTAATGGTCATATGGAAACACATGTGCACATGTAAGAACCAGCAGGTCCCTGTGCTCAGAAAAGAGTATCAGAAAAAGATTGTTCGATTTCAAAACAGCGTCTGACTTAAATGGAGCCACTTTTCTCATGCGCTGTGTGGCAGATAAACACCATAGAGGCGAAATCACAGCAAAGGGCCTGGACGAGTTCCTTCTTAGCCCAAGTTACCAGATTGATTTGTTTTCACCTTCCTGACAAAACCTTCACATCAGGTGAGAGTGAAAGTGAACCATCTTATGAAAATGCAATAGAGTTACTTTATTGCAGGTTTTATAAGCATCATCTTATATTCAATTCTAGCATTCCCTGCTGTCACTGAGAGATTATATTGTCCTTGATATTGGGAAATGTTTGCCGAGGCTACAAATGACAGATTTGTTTGTCTCTTGACTTGAGGACATTTTTCTCTTTGACTTTCCAAAAGAGACTCCCTGCAATAAGAAAGAAAATGTCATTTAAGGAGGGTTTTCTTTTCCTCAACATAATACAGTAGTACTCTGGGAAATGTAATCATATTAGACCGATTGCTGTAATTATACAGCTGTCAGATAGACTTCAGTGATGATGTGTTTTGCACATATCAGCATTATAGTGAGTCATGATTCATATCCTGAGGTCACATTGACTGGTTGTCATCTTTTACACCAAAAACACTTGCAAAGATGAATAAAAAAAAAAATTGCGGAATCTGCATCGCTTACGTCCATGTTAGCATGTTGCTACTTTTACTTGGCACATTACCCGCCACCAACTGCCAATCAGTAGAATAGCATTAAACTGGCGGCGATAATGTGTACGTACGAGATATTATATTCAAACTTTAGCGCCACGAGCGGTCAAAAAGTCCACGAAGTACCTTTTAAAAAGGTGCCGTATGAAGTTTATTTAAAACAAATGTATGGTTACATTCAATGTTTGAGTCTATTGTCGAGGTCCGATGTGTTCAGTGTATTTCCCCGCGAAACATTTGCAAAGCTGAATTTGAAATTGTGTATTATTTACATCTATGGTTTCTTGCTTTCTTTGAGTGTTGATGAGTGGAGTGGCGTGAAACCAATAACAATCCTTATTCTTGTGCACAATACAAACTAAATGGAGACCAAGTCTTAAAAACATTGCTTGTTGCGCTACAAAGAGGCCAACAATTGATCGACAGTAAACGACTATGGCAAGACATTCACCAGTCAAAAATCCCGCATGCACATTCACTGAAAGTACATTTGTGTAATACAAGCTTGAATAAAAGACTTGAGAAAAGGGAATTAGTTTCTGACTCCCATAAGACCAGGATTCATTTCCTGACTCATGTCTACTGCTTCACAGGTTCAGTTCCAAAGGGCTTTCTGCTCACTTGTAATTAGGAGCAACGTCAGATCTGGACGGAGCCGACAGTCATCGCTAACATTTCATCATCTCACAGGGGCTTCATGAAACTTGGTGGAAGGGTTTAGGATAATTAACTGTAAGGATCGGAATTGAAAAGATCTTATTGATACTGATCCCATCATCAATTCCTCTTACCGGTCCGATTCGTTATCGATTCCGGATAAGTTGTTGGGTGGAAGAAGAGTACATACAGGTTTATTAGCGTTGCGCTTTTGAGCATGGGTAGAAACAAACTGAGCATGATGCAGTGTGCGTATGGTGTTATGTCATTGCGCATGCATCAATAAGCGGAATCGAACAGGGACAGTTTTTCCGGGAATTCTTTGACCCGGGGGTTTCGTGCTATTCATCACGTGCACACACCTTTGCATTATTGTGAAGAGATCCTGACTCATAAATAGTACATTGTATTATTAAATACATAGCTTGATAGGTAACAAACAGTTGACTCTATAATAGGCCGACATAGCACATAGCATAGAATATTTTCTTCTCCAATTCTTCTCTTAATGTACGAACATACAATTGAATTTCTATTAAAGTGGAGTTACACAAATGTTTGTGTATGCTGTCAATGATAGTCCTCAGACAGAAAGGGAAATTGCAAATGGTGCATCTCTGTTTTATATAGATATGCAGCTGTAATATGAATAAACACAGGAACGGGATGAGACAGGATTTTCTTTCTTTCCTCTGGCGTGGGACGGGAGTTTTTCTGTGGGAGTGGGACGGGACAGGGGTGAAACTCTCTCTCCTGCGTCACCCTCTAGTCCACATCCCCCAATAAATGACTTTCAAATGACTCGCTGTCTCTCATGTCGCGCTAATCCTCTCGCAAAGATAACACTACGTGAAGTGATGAAACCTTAACGATCCTTGCGCTGAACCATAATAACAAGTTGCAATGCAGTAGCCAAAAGGACACGCAGCACGAATAGAGCAAACAGAGGGTAAACAAACAGCCACAGCCCTAACAACATGAGCAGCAATGTTGATCTCTCAGCCCTGGGTCGCGGATAAAATGCTCCACGTCAACAACTCCTGCTGCATATAAGCATCTCAGAGGCCACCTTTTTTTTTTTTTTTTTTTTATCTGTGATGCATTTATAGATGCTTTTGGATTTGAACACAGCTGTCACGCTTGAGGGAGTCAAAGGAACCAAAGTGTATTGTCCTGCAGTTGTAAGGCTCAGGGGAGCCAACCATACCACCGGCGCTCAATGAATAGATAATTCCATTTTCACTCGCTCACAATCTAACATAATAGAGGCTGCTGAGGCAGAAGGGGGCTCCCTGCTTGGGTTTTTGTGTAGGAAGTCTCCCGAGGGAGTGCCGATTATGCATATCTCACATAATGCTTTTGAGTAAATCAACTCTTGTCAAACTTGTCACCTGCGCTTAAAATGTGTCTTCCAGCGAATTAAACAAGGGGGATGTTGCTTGTATTAACTTGACCGCGATGTTAATCTTCAGATGATGGAACTGCTCTCAAATCCGTCAGAGGTTTTTCTTATCAAAAGAATAATTCATATTTGCAGTTGAGGGCGACTGGGTCTCTCAGACGGCAGAGGTGATTAACATGCATCCTGCAGTAGTCCTGGGTTTAAATCCCTCAGCTACTTTTATCTCTGCCGTATACTTCCTCTGTAGATAATATAATGGCTATGGCATATATATATATATACATGTATATATATATATATATATATATACATATATATATATAAAAACGGCAAATGTTTTATTCATAAGGACCATGCTAATGAATTAACATTTCTGTAAATGTGCTTCTGTTTGTTGTAAAGAGAGTGTTTATTTTCGGAGCAATGGGTGTTTGTCTTCGGGATAACGGACTGCGTGACATTTTTTCAACAATGTGCTTGTAGCAGGCAGTAAAATATAATATTGAATAGATAGATTTTCAGATTTTAAGAAGTGCAAAAGGAACACAACAGTTAAATTATGATGCCTTGCCTATATTGATAGAAATACCCATACCATAGACATTGTTGTATGTGTCGTTTTAATGACATACAGTATATTGTGATATTGTCCAGCCCTACGAAGAACGTGTTATTTCATTTTTTTAAAACTTCTACAGTCTCAATTGTTGTCAAGGTGTAAGGACCCATGTAGCTGGAGTTAGCAGATGGTTAGCTTAGCTAGCATAAAGACGGGAAACAGAATTTTTTTTTAAATATTCCAACCAGCACCTCTAAAGCTCCCACTTTGTAATGCAAGCTTCCTGTTAAACATTCATGCGTGTATTTTCCGATCACAATTGACTTTTTTTGATTTGATTTAGATTTTTTATGGTGACAATAGGATGATAAAAATACAGTTTAGATAAACAACTATTGTTATGGTGTTGTATTTGCGTTGGGATTTTTTTATTCTGTGATCTGACTGTACTGTTAGTGTCCTGGTTTCCCTCCTCATGAGGAGTGCGTGCCTCTGAGGTGATGTGTAGCACTCTGTCTGCGGGCTCTGCTGCGGACCTTTAGACTTCTCTCATGTCCCAGTCTTTAATCAGAGGACTCAGTCAGCACAGCACACGGCCGGCCCCGACCTTGTCCCGTTAGATACCCTCATTCTCACAGAGACTCGATGTGACAGGCCAGCGTGAGTGAAGGGAGCATCCCAAAAACCCTCTGGCTGGGCTGTCCTGCTCTCACTGATGCTCAACTGTACGGCAGCGCTGAAACACGGAAACCATGTGAAGAAACAGACTTACTTTAGTTTTTAATTCTTAGTTTTACTCGTGTTATACTGCTGCACAGAAAACTTTCTTATTTTAATAGGTCATTTGAATGACACCAAATAAAGGGAGAGATGTTGAAACTATGTTTCATTTTGATATTGTTCTTCCAGTTTGAGTTCAATTCCCAGGTTAATGCCTGATCATGTCGTCGTTTGTCTTCATCTTTTTCTGACAGTAATATTATTTTATTCTAGTTTGGCTTACAGGCCAAGCAGGAAAAAGAACTAGCACAATTAGTTGATTATGCAATGTTATTTTGTCTTGTAATACACTTGCGCCCGGAGTCTTATTTCCCAGGTGAACAACCCGAGCCTGTTCTCCTCGTGTAGTGAGGGTATTCGTTCTTTTTTTTAATTAACGTCTTCTTCTCCATTATTTCATGTGTCAGTTATTTTGTGGTTCGCTTGAACGATTACAAGAAAAAGCACTGAGCACTTTAATTTTTTCTTTCTTTTATTTTCTTAAACTAAGTTTGGTCTTTTGTCAACCAGGCATTTCATTTAATGGATAAATCTTCCTCTTCTACTTTTTTTTAATTTGTTCTTCCACTTTGTTTATTACTGTTCCCAATTAAATTAAACATTCAGAATTCATTCAGTGAGTCTCATGAACCCAAAGCCGTGTCCTTTCTAATTCACTTCTAATTCCTTCCTATAATGGATCAGCGGAGCTATACACACAAACAGGTCTTGTAAATGATGTCCTCTTTCTTCCTTTGTCAGAGATGGACTCCTTCCGCATCCTGCTTTACTCCCTCATCTTCCTGCTCAGCGTCTTTGGCAACATGCTGATCATCGTGGTCCTGGTGCTCAACAAGCGCATGCGGACCGTCACCAACTCCTTCCTGCTGTCGCTGGCGGTCAGCGACCTCATGATGGCCGTCTTCTGCATGCCCTTCACCCTCATCCCCAACATCCTGGAGGACTTCATCTTCGGAGGCGCCATGTGCAAGACCGTCTCCTACTTTATGGGTGAGGATGAGTTCTAAACCTGGTTCAATATTCTGGGAAATCATCTTTTCTTCCAAGAGCTAGATGGTGGGAGGATTTGTTTTACCTTTGGGCAGGGCGAGCAGTTAATTCTTCTCCAGTCAATTTTTTTAATGAAATTCCAATTTGAGTCGCATTAGATTGGCCCATTATTTCCAAAATCATTCATTGAGTCACACTAAATGGAGATGTCAGGAACAAGGGAGAAATGAAAGGAATCTAATAATTTTATATAAGAAGGAGCAGATCATTCAGTGACCGGGTTAAAAGCCGTTTTTCTTATCCTAGAACTGAAATATGGCCCGTTTTTGTGGGCTGGCAGCCGATCATAAAATGTGCTCCAGCTTTAGAATCCTAGCGGAAAATTGCTCGATTTCCAACAAGAGCTTTCAGCGAGACTTTTCTCCAAGCTTCATTTTGCCAGTCAGAGGGTAACCATCATGCTCAAAGTGCTCGAACAGTCGCACGTCTTCAGGAGTGTGACTGAGCGATGAGCTGGCTCCCATCAGGCCAGAGTCAAGGTGCCACGTGAGGCCTGAGTCACACCGGAGCACAAGACACGGCAAAGAAACTGCGATACTTTCTTCGCCTCACTTTGAGCTTTGAATGGTCGAGGAGAGCAATTGAATGGTGAGGTCCACAATCCTATTATTGTCCGGGAAATGTGATGCACCATCTGTGAGGACAGGCTTGCTGAATCTTCTTTTCAATTACTGGGTTCTCTGAGCTGTGATGAGGAGGAGGAGGGCAGGAGGGCCAGCTGCCTCGGACTTTAAATACAAACCTTTTGTTATCTGGCCGCTTTGTCTAATACTTTATATGTATGTTTGTAATTATTGTCAAGGTAAGAGCCGCAAAGTAGTTTAAATGATAAATATTTTTTTTTTAAACGATAAATACTGGCATTTTATTAAACTGTGAATAATGACTTAAATGTCCTCCACTTCAGATTTGATAGATGTTACTTCCTGAAACAGCTGCCTTAAAACTGCAATAACACTTTTTTTTTTTAAATCTGCCCAATGTATGTAAAGATTAAGAATTTCAATATTTCAAAAGATGATCAAAGACGTATTAGAAGTTAATCTGCTCTGAAAGGCTACAATTTTGGGGAGAACCATCAGCAGCACTGGGGTGGGGTCGGGTGAGGCTATAGCCCCAGCAAGAATTAAGGTCCAGTTTCACAAGAAAGTGCAAAAAATAACCAGAAAAGAAACTTACTTTGAAGCTGATATGAGCTGTATTTTCGGCTAGAATAGTCTCACTAATGATGAAACTTTTTGTAGGCTTCCTCTCTGTGTGTCGCTTGTTTCTCTTGTTATTCTGCCTATAGTTGTTCAGTCTCTACCAGTCCTATCAATGTAATATCTATGAATATTATCATTTTTAACTTTAAAACAGTGATTGTTAGTGAGTAGTACTTTAGAGTCAACACATGTAGTCCGAAGCGCATTGGGAGCCGGGTAGTTACAGTTCGACCGCAACAATTCTAGCCTTGAAACTTTTGTTGCTTGTCGTACACCAATCTCTCTCCTCCATTTCCACACTTTCCTCTGTAAAATAATTGTCAAAATGCCAAAAAAAATAAATCACAAAACCATAGAATTACTGCCTTAGCACTTATATGCCTCCGCCAACAAGTCAGGTTGCGGTTTACATCCATGGCTGTCCAAAATGTCATCACTTAATCCTATTATACATTTATGTGAAATTGTTCTAATTAGCATATTCATTCTTGGGTTTAGGGTTAAACTTTGACCACCAATTTCTAATCAGTTCATCCTTGAGCCGTGGAATTTTGTGCCAAATATCCATCAAGGCGTTCCTGAGATTGGCATTCACGAGAATGGGCTGTATATATGGACGGACAACCTGAAAACATAATGCGGGCGGCTGTGGCTCAGGAGGTGGAATGGTCGGTGGTTTGAGCCTTGGCCTCTGCAGTCAGCATGTCAAAGTGTCCTTCAGCAAGATACTGATAAATTGCTCCCGATGGCCAACAGTGTATGTGTGTGTGTGTGTGTGTGTGTGTGTGTGTGTGTGTGTGTGTGTGTGAATGGTTATCTCTGATAAGCATGTGGCACCTAGTACGGCCGCCTCTGACTGATGAATGTGTGTGAATGGGTGAATTCTGTGTAAAGCACTTTGAGTGATCGCAAAGATTGGAAAAGCGCTATATAAATGCAGTCCATTTACCAATGCCTCCAGCCATGGCTGTCGCAGAGGCATGAAATAGAAGTATTTGTAGTCCAAATGCCACATATTGCCTAGACCATAAGCAAGACAGCATGGTTGGTGCTGCCTATGGAAAGAACCCAGAATCATTGTACCTCTTGATGTGAAAAATGTCATTTAAATTTCAATCTATGTGCATGTGCATGTGTGAAATCCATATCAATCAAACCTCCCCCTGATCCCAGCCTCCCATGAGCAAGGGTCTTCCATCAGCCAAAACCAATCAATACACAGGATCATTGTGATCGTCCTCACTCAATTCATTGTTCGGCAAACTCATCTACCCTTTGCAAACTCATCCGTCAGCACACGCCCATTAGACATATAATACACCATCCATCCTACGATTCACCCGTTGGTCCATGCATCCATCTGTCTGCCCCCCGTACTGTCTCGGTGGCAGCTATGAGATCGATGTTGTAATATTCTGGGTGTGTGCGCTTGTGGACCTCAATCCATGTTTGTGTTTTTGTTGCCGGTTATATGATGCAATTACTAATCTACTTCCCAGCTTAGTCTGTCAGCTCCCTTGAGGTGCAGTTTGCATAATGTATTTGAATTTGGGTTTTTTTCTGGCTTCCAGCAAACCTTTACAAAACTGGCTGCAAGTGCGTCTGGCACCTATAAACACATTAATTCCATTTGTGAAGTGGTTTTTGCCTTTAGGCTTCTTTATGAAAACTTTCAAGGGTTAGATGTGAGTTAAGAATTAACAGGCGTAGTTTCAGCTGAGGAATGAAAGTCTTTCCCCCCAGGTTGAGGTGTGTTGACAGACCCTCGACTCTAAACTTCAGAGTTTTGCTCGAAAGTGGGTTCACTCGCAGCGTACTGCGAGTGTTCGCCCGACTCGTGTTTAATGAACAAGAAAAAGGATTAGAGCTTGTTCCTCCCGAGAAGGGAAGATACAGCGCAGGGGCAAAATGTGAGCATTTAGTCGGTTAGTTGGCTGGTAATTAACTTGGCTGCACCTTGTCCATAATCACAGCAGAATATCCTCTCAATACTGCCAAGTGTCAGGGAGTGTAAGCTTTGACCAGCACGGCTGTCTGAAAACTCAACTACAATGGAATTTCTGCAGCAACTGAGAAACAAGGGACATAAATATAATGGGAAAGTGTCCACTCCGTTTAAGATATGCTTGGCAAATGTAGCAACATCAACAGCTGTATTTTATTTCTTGCTATTTGAATATCATATGTAAAATCAAAGTGAGGCGTATGGGTTTCTCTGTTCTTCTTAATGCACACACAGCATTAATGATCTACAGCTGCTGCAGTCGATGTTAAAATGTGTTCAGATTTCCCGTTTTGTTCCATAACTCTTCTTTAGAGGCCAAACATATCGCTCCATCAGTGCTGCCGATCTCATATCAGTGTTTGCTTCCCCTGCCAGTAATAAAACAGATGGTCAAATGGACCTGGACTGAAACGCTGAAAAGGGTTGATAAATGCGGGCCTATAGTGCTCCTGGACAAGAATCTAATCCCTCGGACAAGTAGCACACTAGTCTTAGAGCTGTATGTGTACCTTTTATTGTGTCATGAATTCAAATCGCTGGAGTATCAGTGGTACTCATCTATAGATCACCTGGAAGTGCACTTCCTTTCAGTATGAATGTGCTCCACCGGCCAGCTATCAGTCTTTATAAGTGTAGGGTTTGAAAACATCGCTCATTTGAAGACGGGGGCTCCATTTCATACAGGCTTCACCATCTAATGGGGCTTTTCTCAGCTGAGCTACTCTTCCTCAAGTATCGATGCACGGGAAAATCGCATTTGAATATATGTTCTGTTCAAAATAATGAGTGCTGTTTTCGTGCTGGTTGATGGCGAAGATGCCAACCCTGTCTCCTAAAAATTAACGTCGTGAATTGAAACACAAGTACTTGGTTAGGTTTAGAAGATGGTCATAGTTTCAGTGATGTTGACAGACATTCAATGTAGTGAACCGTAGGGTCCCGAGGAAATTGAGTGGGTCCCTGATAAAATGTGTCTTTTGACAAATTGCAGTGTTATATGGTAAAAAAAAGTTTTTTTTTCATTTATGTTGAAAATGTATCTAAAAAAATTAAACAAGCAATCTGAAATCTTACAATCTTACATTTTACAAAACATTAAACAAATCAAATGTGATATAGTAAGAAAAAGAATTGAGTCAGAAATTATGACATGAAACTTGACAGTAGTAAAAAAAAAAAGAAGCTGTCCTCTGAATGTTTGGTGCTAAAATAATACGACACAAATATGTTGTTTGCAAGGGCGTTTAGTCTTGTTTGTATACCTTTAGACGGAGCCATGCCAACTTGCTGCTTACAGCCTTTACGCTTCTTGTCTAACACTCTGCAAGAAAGCCAATAAGCCTATTTCCCATGTGTCCAACTATTCCCTCAGAACCTTTTTAAATGCAAAGGCCTATAATAGTGTTTCATTTATAATATTATCTGCATTTTACCTACGATATTTTGTACTGCTCTCTTTATACTTCCCTTTGTCTTTTCATACTACTGTTACTGTTTGCGTTGTAAAGCCCGTTACAGAAGTGCTATATAAATAATGCTTCTTCTTCTTCTTCTTCTTCTTCTTCATATTCTACTCATTATGTTCATCGTTCCTTTTGAGAAACAAGCAAAAAGTCCTACCTCTCTGTGTTCCACAGTTTCACATTCAGTGTAAGCTGTGGGCTGGGCATGACCGCCTTCAAGCATCAACAAAAGAAAAGCCCCAGTGTGTGATTTGGTCTTTCTCTGTGCTTAGCACTTGAAAAAGATGTGTGGGTGTGCGAGACTTATCGTGCGAGACTCTTTCAGTGCCGGTGCACTGTTAAGATCTGCATCTGTTGACTGTGCCACCCACCTCCTTCTGCTTAGCCGGAGCTAGAGCTGGCTATTTTAGTTGACTGGTCGTGGACAGTCAATCAGGATTGTGTCATGGAACATGCAGGAAGGAATGTCTTGTAATACTAGTTCTACGATGTGCCAACGAGCCTCCCATTTCAAATGTTATCAGCCCATTAAAATGTTAAATGGCGTTATCAGTTGTTATCACTACCATTGTAATTCTTCAGACGGGCAAACTGAACCTACCCGCACGTTGTCAAACATCACACTTAAAGCTAGGGTTGGTAACATTAAAGAAGCCAGAAAGAGTGAGCCTGATTTTCAATATTATCCAACCAAAAAACCCACCGAGTATTGCCAACTCTTTTCCAAAGAGAGTAGCGAGCAGCACTAGCTCCAACAGTTGTTAAATCTAGCAAGAAGTTGGCAACACTGACAGTCAGGCCTCCCTCCAAAGCCACTCCCCCAAATCATGATCATTATGAAAGTAGACATGCATCAACATGCCACGCACCTCTCTCGTTCCTCTCATGCAGTATCTGTGCCCCTCGTCTCCCGCTGGAGAGTTGTGCTTCCCTGTTTTAAGCTGGTAAACACAGTGGTTTGGGTTTGATGTAGTATACCGTCAGGTCTCTTGTGAGTGTAGCAGCTATCAAAAAAATGACCCTTCTCACAAAGAGCTGAAATGCTTTTAATAATGCACAGCAGAGTCTCTGCGACTGCTCACGGAGCGCAAAAGGCATTCAGACGTCTTTTGGTGATGAAGACGTTCTCTTCGTTCTGGAGTATCTCTACTAGTCAGCTCCTTTGTTCTGTTTCAGCAGGAATATGATAAAGCTGTTCTCCTGCCTCCATCAGACTCCACATCAAATCCCACAGCAAATATCCCACTGTTCTCTTTCTTCCCTAAGTTGCACATTTTGCAGCTCAATCTTTTAGCTTCTGATAACAAATCTCATCACAATAGAAAGGATTGGTTTGCAGGAGAGACTGTCGCAAAAGGCTGATCCCGGAGAGTATAAATTGCTTAGTCCACCACTCAAATACTTAATATGGTTCCTGTAGATTGAATTGCACCATGTCCATAGGAGTATACATAATGACTTCCTCCCATGAATGATGATTGAAAGCTATGGTTTAGACAGGATATAATCTTCTGTCGTGAAGGAACAGCGGATGGGGATAAATATGTTGTTGCTTCTCGTGGATCAGAGGGGTTTAATTTGTCTTTCCCCGTCTCACTCTCAGAACACAGGCTTGCTCCCTTTTCTGCAGGTTATGCATATTTATACATGCAAATACAACTTGGCCTCGTCTGTCTCCATGGGGTTAAACAAGAGTTAAATTCCTTCAGTGTCCTTGGATAATCACAGAGGTGGGCTTTATTTGATAAATGGATGTTATGGCAGCGAAAATGAACCGTTCGTGTTTTGTAAGGGTGTGTTCGTGCTGGTCATTTCTGCATTTCGTGCTGTCAACAAGGACGTTATATTGTATATTTTGACAGCTGTTACTGTGTACATGCTTCAGCAGCTAATCAACTATTTTGCAATATTTCAGTTTCCACGCCAAGTGCTCGTGAAGATGACTCGAGTCGTACGCCAATGTGTATGGTGTACAATCAGCAGATTTCGTTACTTTTGGACAGAGCGCAGCTAGCTGCTCCCTCTTCTTTCAGTTTTCATGCTAAGCTAAGATAACCGCCTCATGGCTGCAGCTTTACATGTACCACACAGACATGAAAGTACTATAGATTTCCTTGTTTAACCCTCAGGAAGAAAGCTAATTAGCATATTTCCCAATGTAGAGAAATCTGTGCTGAACAGACCAACTCTAAATGTTTTCTTGTCTTTTCTTTCCTGCAGGGATCTCTGTCAGCATCTCCACCTTTAGCCTTGTGGCCATTGCCATCGAGAGGTACAGCGCAATCTGTAACCCGCTGAAGTCTCGCTCATGGCAGACCCGATCTCACGCCTACCGCGTCATCGCTGCCACCTGGGTGGTGTCGCTGCTAATCATGGTGCCCTACCCGGTGTTCAGTGTCCTCAAGTCTTTCCCTAAGGCCAATGGTACTCTTGGCCACATGTGTCGCCTGGACTGGCCCAGTGGGCAAGCTGAGCAGACCTGGTAAGTACTTGTGGAACTACTTGCTGGCAGGGATGGGTACATTTATGACAACATCAGCTCAACAAACATTTCTATGATCCGATTCTAATAATAGAAGGAAAAACCATCTGTGTATTTGGTGGACGTGACTCCATAGCCTCGACAGGGACGAGTTAGTAAAAGATGAATCCACGGAGTCTGCTTTGCTTTGGTTCTAAATGTGTGGAAACACTGATTTAAATTTAGTGTGATTGTGAAATTTACATGCAGTATGCATGATCGAGCAGAAAGTTGCTTCATTTTTTGAGCCATTCTAAATCATTGGCATTGACAAAACGTCCCTATCTGTGTAACTATAAAATGGATCGACTGCCTTCCTGACACTCAGTATAAAGCAGTTTAAGGAAAGTGCTTTGTCAGAGGCTAGAAGGACGTGGCGACTTCTCGCAGGGCTAGTTGGTGAGCCACTGTAGCGTGTGAGCTTACGGCTGACATGCTAGCCAGCTGGGAACATTATGTCAGTCACAACAGCTGTGAGCTTCTTTCAATTACCCCTAATGTGTCGTTTACTCCCCCTCAACATTCTATTCTCAGGATTGTACGTCATTTTCATCAAGAGGCATTAAAAAGGGGAAAATAAGGCTCTCCATGGTAACTTGTTTGTTAGCAAAGTTGCTACTGGGACAATAGGCTAAACCCACATAAAAGAAATATGAAAAAATTTATAACACCGACTTCTGTCTCATAACTGACAGAAAACAGTTCCTCTTTTGTGAACCATTTTCCTCTGGCAGAGGAGGTTAAATAAAAGTGGATAGTAAACCACAGCCTATTAGCTACAATAGCTTTCGCTATTTCCGACTCTCAAAAGCTCAGCACTGTAAAAACTGCTTGCATTTGCATGTCAAAATTCACCAAAGTTAAACTGACTGCGTCCCTGTGAGCAAATCCACTTATTTTGGTGATTGCATTACAATTATTACATTTTGTTTCAAAAATTGCTGATGTGACTGGGCCTTTAGTGTATTTTCCCTCGGACTATCCAAGTAGAGAAAGGTGAGAGTCTAGCTAATGATGGAGAGAGGGTTCTTAAATCTTGTCATGTTATGCATTAACCCCTGGGCTGAAGCTGTAAAAGTGGGGTCTGAAAAATTTATGAAATCATTAGGTGGGAGATTGTTTTTTTTAAGATGAAAAAGGTGACCAGGCAGCTCCTGTTGAGACATAATTAGAGACTATATTTTCTAGCATGGTAGGGGTCGTACCAAAAAAAAAAAAGAGAGACATCATTAGACAAAGATACTGTAGATCTGCCGTCAGTATTGGTGCTGCAAGGATACAAGTTATGATTTTGCCATCATTTTTAAATGAACATTTCTCTGCTCATGACTGCACACTGATAAGGGTGGAAGAGTAAAGCTTGTGCAAAATGTCAGGAGGGAAACGATTATTGCTGCTAGTGTCTGGATTGTTCGACGTTAAAAAAGTCATCCATCCATCTACTTGGGGTGATTTTAAGACACAAAGCAGCATGTATTGGTCCTCAGAGGGCATGTAGATGGATACACAGCCAAGGACAAGATATATTAAAGCATCTTGGGATAGACTACTCAGGGGTTCTCATAGATCTGTCCATAAACAACTTAAGGTCCTGCAGGATGGGGCAATTAAAATGAAGATGAAGCTGAACATGGCAGGACCTTGTACGTCTCCCTACTTGACAGCCTTTTGTGGTCGAACGATCTCTTTTTCTCTGACTGTCTATCAAACTGTAAAGCTTCTCTGGGAAAGACGAGGCAGTTGGAGAACAGATAATTAGTCTGCTCGGTGAGGAGGAGGAAGAAGAAAGTAAAGGCTCAGATGTCAAAAGTCCGGATGTGTCACTAAGTATGCAGACCTTTCAAGTTTTAATTCTCAGTTTCATTTTTACCCATCGGGACAGTCTTTTAAATTGCACCAGGGTTAGGGTTTAAAACTTAGATTAAAGGGAGATAACATCTTTTCCATCTGCTTTCTCGCTCTATGAAAATGGCACCTCTTTTGGCACCTAATGAAGCAGTGCATAGAGTCACTGGAGGATCCATTTTTAGATAGATGATGAGCAAATAATTTCAGGACATGTAGAAGAGCGATAAAATGGCTAATGATCCAATTTTTGGCAATTTAAGGATTTTCAATTGTTTTAATCATTCTTATGGATGGACAATTTTACACAGAATGGAGTGAACATTAAAAAGCAGCAGAGGTACTCCGGAGGGAGGAATAATCTTATTCATTGAGGCGAACCTCACTAGATAATAAAGACATTTGAATTCAACCAGATGACAGGCTCCTGATACTTTGGTACTTTAGATAATGAGGACAGTGCTTTACCGATTAGATGGATTCTCAATTCCTGCATCTTTTTAGGAGAATATTAACTGTAACTGTAAAATACAGCAACATTATTTTTTCTCCTGATTTATTGCAGAGAAGGTTGCAGGACTTTTTAAATCCCTGAGTAGTGGCTGCAGGCTTCCACTCAGGTTGCGTGCAGCCCCAACAACCTCCAACTAGAATATAGGGCAGACTGCATGTCTAAACGTTGGTTACATAAAATGTGTCAATTATACACAAATTATAGTTTATAGTAAGAATGGTTGAGAAATTTCAGTCAAAACAATTAAAGTCAACATCATGGTGACACTAGAGGAAAAGTCAGGGGATAACTAAAGTCAGTAGAACTCATCCTCTGTGGACCAGAAATGTCCGTACAACATTTCACAGAAATCGATATAACAGTTGTTTTCAGATATGATGAAATTGCCATCCATAGAGCCTTGCTGCGGCTAAGAAATCATGCAAGAGCAACTCTGCAAAGGAAGACACAGATCCAATTTCCACATCTCCCCATCGCAGGCTGAGTTTATTCGTAGCTGTGCTTGTAGTTCAGAAATGTGTAACATGTGCATATCATTTTCTTTGATGGTTAATGGAAACCAAACACACTTCTCCTGGTTGATAATCATGTGGCTTTCAGGTGATGTGGGAACAGAGGGAGCTACAAATGAATATTCATCATGCCGTCCATCTGGGCTTCCCCCTTGAGGCGAAGCAAGCACAGATATCCACCATATTTTTTTGGTGTTCCCGCACTAATACACGATCACTTCCTGACAGCTTTTGTCGAACAGATTTTCCACAGTATCAAACAGCCAGCTGATGAGAGGCTTTGACTGAATGAGAATTGAAAGAGGGAGGGGGGCTGCGCAGAGTTCAGAGGGTTGCCCAGGAAGACATTAGAATATCAGAGAATGAATTAAACTCCCCCACTGCCGTTGCTTTCATGTGCTGACTGATGTGCACCGCAGACATCTGTGCATTCTGTGATTATGACGGATCAAATGGAGATGTGGCTGTAGAGAAGATTTATTACAATCAAAGTAACACCTGTACATGTTCTTTATCTTATTTATTCATGGTTTACTCTTTATAGTTTACTCTTTTACTATAATTGTGCCTCCCCCTTCAGTTCACTTTCACGTAAAAAGGTTTTATTGGTTCGATTTCTCCATTCTCGACTGAGATGCAGAACTTGTCTTTGGGTCCAATTTAAGACAATTCAGTTATTCTACAGTATTCTTATTTGTATTATTTGTAATGGAATGAAACATTAATTTTTCAAAAGGTTTGATGCGGTGTTTTTTTTTATTGAGAGTTAATGCGTGACGTTCACTGATGCCATTGAGTGATGGGGATTTCTGGCGCCCGAGATTCGATGGTTTATGTCTCCCAATTTTAACAGTGCAATTAAAAAGTGTAAATCTAAGAATGTGCTGATAAAATGTATTTAGCAGTTCACCTTTATTGATAGCCTACATTTTTGGAAAAAAAAAAAGAAGAAAACTCACAAATATTTGCATCCAGCCCGCAAAGAGTCGATACTTTTACAACCCCAAGTGGTTTCTTATGTAACTCATTCATTACACTTCACAGCATTTTCAGAGCCGGTCTTATATAGAATATATGCAGAGTAATATCTGCACTCAGATGCTTACAGAGGCGCTGAGCCCTTTGAATTTTGTTACTGTTGAAAAATTCCCCTCCGTCAATGTTTTCTTCAGGTTTTTTTTCACTTTACTCACTTCACTGTTTTCTTTAAAGGAAACATCAATCCATGCACTCGAGAGACCCATGATCATTACTCTGTCTGTGCCAGGAAAATGGAACGTTTATGATCAGAAAACAGCCGAGTACACAGCCCAGAGCAGTATAAAATGTCTTGCAATTGTCAAATTACAGCATATTTAACAATATCATTTCGGAAATGTCTTCTGGAAGAAAAATAAATTTGGTTGTGTTATAGCATATAGCCATGTGTACAGTCTATAGTATGATGTGCTGTATCCATGCCATACGTGCCAATATGTATACTGGTAAACTGTCAATACGTCAACAGGACAGTTTGATAAGGTCGTGTTGAAAAGCTCCCCTCAGTTAAACAGGATGGCTAATACCTTCTTAAAGAAAGTGGTGTTCTGTAGTTTTAGACCTGCAGCAGCTAACTGGTCCAACTGGCCCACCTCACTCTGCAAACTAACCCAATGTGTCCTTGTGTTGGGAGGACATGTCAGCACATCATGTTTGTGTGCAGAGTACACAATGTGAGATGTCTGGCCACAAGCTCCAAACAAACAGGAGAAGCATTTCATCTCTACTGCTGGGCCCATTCAATCTACATTTACAGTCCTTTATATAAAAAAAAAATATATATTTTAAAAAAAAAACAGCAAACTACTAACTAACTGGGCAAAGTTCAACCAAACTGTTGAAACACAACACTGCAGTTTTATAGTCGTAACTTCGGTCCGTGTACGCTTTTGATTGTTTGTTTACTGGACTAAATCCAAAACGGCAGAAACGAGAAAAACAACTATTACCTCTCGACATTCTGTTGATGATGTTGAAAATTCTGGCCATATCTTGCACATTGTACTTTATAATCATTTATCCATTTTAGCATTTTTCCAGGTTATACATTCTTCTACTCCACGCGTCACAGAAAAGACAGCTCTGGTTCTGCTCCATCAATTTTCATCCTCTTTTGTAGAATTCTTTGCAAAAAGCATTTGCATATCAAAATGGTAGATATATGCAAACATGGCATCAGCAAAAGGACCAGAGTGACAAATAAAACAGTCCAAAGGGAGGCAAGTATAGAAGAAGGTCGAACCACAGGGGGCTGAAAGAGCTTGCTAGCCTGCAGGGAGGACAGGCAGAGCTGGCCTGGGATGCTGCAGTACCTTTTTGCCAGACACCACAGGTGTAAAGAGGGCTGTTAGAAGGGGTCAACCATCTGCAGGGCCTCCAGCACAGCGCCAACATACGCCGAAGGTGTACGAGGAAAGAAAAAATATCCTTTTCCAAGTTCACAAGGGAGTTTTTCAGGCTGTGGTTGCGTAACCTGATGTGTTTGGTAGGTTTTGAGGGCTGATTCAACTCCTCCCCCCCCACACACTCTGAGTTGTTTTTCTCTTTCCTCTCTGGCTGTTTTTCAGGTATGTGCTGCTGCTGTTCACTCTGTTCTTCATCCCGGGAGTGGTGATGATTGTAGCCTACGGTCTGATCTCCAGAGAGCTCTTCCGAGGCATTCAGTTTGAGCTGGGCCAGAACACAGAGACCACCACCGCCGGTGAGATCCATCGTACATTAAATCCAAACTCCAACAGGCTGTGAGCTCACATTGATTTATTAATTCACACTCAGGACGAAAACATACATTTCGTGTTTTATAGACCTGTATGTGAATTACATTAGAAAGAGAGGCTCCAGCAGGATTTCTGATTGACAGCTGCCAGTAATGAGAAAATGTACAATTAAATACGTAGTTTTTATTGTGTTTTCTAGTTGTATGCACTTTCTAATGGAAACAAACCACGATTCTCAGGCAAACAGATAATGCAGCAAAACCGAAGGGAGACTCAATCAGAGAACGACATTTTGTCGTGCCTACAGGTTCTCCACCTAAAAATAGACTTATTGTCAGTTGTCTTTATACTACTTGTCATGCGTCTTCGTACGTGTTTGGAATTTCTCTGCAGACCCACACCAAGCATTTCCCATAGAAAAGGAAATATCTGTAAGGTATAGCTGAAATATGGTCCCTTTTAGTGAATTATTACTGCTGTTGTTACCGAGTGCATCAGGGGCAGCAGTTTCCATGGAGTCTTGTCTGTGATTCATCAAGGTTGAGACAATCTGAAATAGCCTTCGGTAGCAACTGTTAAATCTATTGCTAAACAGTATATTATTTCTTCGGGATGCAGCAAAATATTGAACTTCCATCTTTGGCATTTAGTTGGTGTTTTGTGCCTGCTGTAAATATTCCTCCTGTTCATACTAATCCCGAACACATCAGAAAGTACATTTGCAATGTACACTATTTAAAAAAAGATACATTACATTTAGGGCCAAATGCTACTGAAAAGATGTTTAGTGTTGAGTAATAGAGAGTTTCGATGTTTTGAAGTGTGGTTGTATGAGGCACATAACCATAGTCAATGTATCACTTGCAGTAGATGGCGGTCGGTACATTGCTTGGCTTCCTGCTGGTACCCCTGTGGACGGACGCAGCAGCAAAATGTATTTTAGCCACTTAGCCAAAAAAGTCAAAAATAAAAATCAATATCAGTTTAAGTGTACGCCATATTTAGAGTTATTTCACTGCTTTACCTTCCTGTCAGACGGACCCTTTCAACAGGGAACTGAAGCTGTTATCTATGCTCTCTTCAAAGCCACCAGACTCTATTGTAAAAAGAAGTTGCTGGTCTACCGCTGCCTTGATCGGTCACTTTGTTGATGTTATTGTGCGACTTTGGTGTTTTAAAAAGGGGTTAGTTTGGAGTCTCAAAATAAAATTAGGGCTGCAACTAACGATTATTTTCAGAAGCAATCAATGCGCCGGTTAATTTCTTGATGAATCGATTCATGTCTTTAAATATCTTGTTTTGTCAGTCCAAAACCCAAAGATATTCATTTTAATATGATATAAAACTGAGAAAAGCAGGAAATCTCCTTATTTGAGAGGCATCAAAACAGCGTTTTTGAATTAATCGATTATCAAAAAAATTGGAGGACATTTTTTGTCAATTGCCTAATCGACTAATTGTTGCAGCCCTAAATAACACGGACAAACTAACCGATCTGCAGTAAAATTACTGTTTTTGTCAAAAGGAGTCTGGTGGCTTTGAAGAGAGACGGTTTCAGTTCCCCGTAGGTCTGACGGCAAAAGGTAAAGCGGTCGAAATATTCTGAATATAGCGTACACTAACCAATAGATTTGGTATTTCTTTAAAAAGGTGGCTAAAATATGCTTACTTAATATTTCTTAGCTTCCTGCTGATACTCCTGTCTGCTTCTCCAAACTGGGGCCGCCATCTACTATAGGAAATACACCGACTATGGATAAGTACCTCATGCAAACCCACTTCAAACAATATAAACTATCCCTTTAAAAACTTAAGTCCACCAAAGCCCTCCAAATGTAAACCTTCCGACCCTCCACAGGCCAGAAGAACGGTGTAGGAAGGGTTGTCCCAGGGTCCAATGATGACGACGATGGTTGCTACATCCAGGTGTCTAAAAAACCCTCGTCCGCTGTGGAGCTCCGCACTCTCTCTGCCTCGTCTAGCGCCACCCAGGCCAAAACTGAGCGTGCCCGCAGCAACACCTCGGAGGCCAAGCTGCAGGCCAAGAGGCGAGTCATCCGAATGCTGATGGTGATTGTGGCACTCTTCTTCATCTGCTGGATGCCCCTGTACTCAGCAAACACCTGGAAGGCCTTTGACCTGAATTCAGCCTCCAAAGCCCTCTCAGGAGCACCCATTTCCTTCATCCACCTGCTGTCCTACACCTCGGCCTGCGTCAACCCCATCATTTACTGCTTCATGAACACGCGCTTTCGCAAGGCCCTGTTATCCACCTTCGCCTGCTGCTGCCGCAACCGGCTCTGTCGCTGGTGGTGCAGGAGAAAGGAGGGAGGAGAAGACGGCATCAACGCCACCTCCATGGCCACGTCGATGGCCACCTCCATGTCCAAGTTCAGCTACACCACCGTCAGCTCCACCGGCACCTGCTGAGCCTCAGGTAGAGCTGGGCGGTCACATGAGTGGCTGTCGGGGGGCAGCGGTTACTGTGTGCACCATCTGTTTAAATCTTCATCTTAATATGCTATGAGTCATGCGCTGAGTAATATTCCTGCCCTCGTTTATGAAGCCTTTTTAAAAGGTCTCCTTCAAATTCTGTGTGCATGGTTGCAGAATGTGAGGCGGGCAAAGCGCTGTTTCAGTTTTGTGACATTATTTTTCTTCTGTTTAATTGGCAGCATCCGCTTTGTTGCATCCCGAAGAGAACATCAAGTGCCTGTGCTCTTTGTGTGGCTTTGTTTGTCATGGTAGTTTGTTCACTGGCTCACAGACATTTCAGTGAAAAACTGCGTTGAAAATATGAATCCTGTGTACTTGTAAATACTGTTTTTATGTTCTTACTGTGCCAAAGGATAATACTGTTGAACAAGGAGGATGCATTACCTCAGTAATGAATCAGTATGGATTTCAGATCCTTTTGTGTTTAATGTGGTTTGATCTTTATTCATTCAGGGCATCTCCCTGTTATCAGAATTATTCTACTGATGGCTACTTTTGATATTGTTGGGTCCCTAATTTATGAAATACCTTAACAGCAAGAAATCAGTCTATTTGCACCAAGAGATTAAAAAAGGCTACAGTTAGTCCAGAGGTTTCTGGACATGCATCTTACTTAATGTTTCGCTCTTATTGAGTTTTGTTTCATCACTTCTTGTGTGTACAGCATATTTTCTGCTAACACCAAAATGTACTGTTTTGCAGCACCGCTCTCTGATTCAAGTTGATAAGGCAGGTGTATCTTTACATAAACATCTCGACGATAAACATCGGAGGAATGTAATTTAGTCTTATTTCTTTGCATACATAAATGAGAAAGCCTGGTGTTACAATAAGGCCATTTTTTTGTGTTCATCCACTCTGCAGCATGACAAACTGGGATCAAACCGGCTTAGTCGTGGAACTTAAATTCCCTGTTGCCACTGCTACAAATGTTTGTAGAATACTGATGCAGACATTAACATGAGGATGTGAACTGTTAGAGAAAGTGCACATAGTCCATCCATAAAAAAGCGGACCCTGCTACACATAGCACGCAAAAGTGCTTTAGTCAAACTTACCTTTTCTGCACAATTATCCCTCTGGTGTCTTTTATGTACTGACTCTGCCTTCCGCTGCAGTGCTGCCAATTACTCTGAGCATTACCTAAGCACAAAGACCCCGTTTCCAGGCTTAGACTAATGAGGTGTTTTTCAGGGACCCTCTCCTGCAGTGCAAATCTCATTGCTTTGCCTTTGGAAAACTGATGACAAGTGGCTCCTCTGACGTGCCACATCTGAGCCCGTCAATTCATTAATAATAACAATAACAACAACAACAACAACAAAATGACTTTATGGCATCCTTCATTGAAAGAATGGAGCTCAATATGCGCTACAATAAGGACAAAATTGTTCGGCAAAAACAAGTGCAAAGTCACGTTAATAAAAGTTAGGGCAATTAGAATTGAAGGTGTGCCAGTTGCCCAGTGAGCTCTTACTCGTTCTTTGGAGGCAGACCGTTAAATTAGCTAAATAAAATGACAAAAAATGTCAAATACTCGGAGCGGATATATTCGTCCGATCGCCCAACCCTAATCTAATTCAGAGGAACCTTTATGCGTTAGCTTTGGTTTGGACTCGGAAGAAAGGATTCGAAATGATACATTTAAAAGTTAATTTTATCTGAAAAACTTGGATGATTGTGCCGTTACACATTGTTGAGCCAGGAGTCATGTTTCAGGAAATGTCTAAAACACAAAAGGTAACGCTCACTGAATCGTACGGGTCGAGTGTGTCTACAATGTTGAGGCAGACTTGTTTCATTCATGACTTCATGATTCAAAGTAAGCAGTAGATAAATATAAAATTTGCATGGAAATTATTCATAGCTTCATTCATGAATTCAGACAATTCTGCCAAAAACATGGACATAATGCAGTCGCAGTGAATAGTTTTACATCCCATTAAGATATAAAGTAGACTCTGAATGTTACCAGTTGGCCTCTGCACAAATATCTGGATTTGTGTTAAACGTGTGATGTAATACTTTTGTCCTACATGCGGTTGAACGTTGACAGCTTAGTGCTGTCGTTTCAAGTTTGGTCTTCTTTTTCATGTCCTCCATCGCAGAGCACTCCCTACAACCCCCCCCCCCACCCACCACCCTCCTTTTTATCCCTGTCAGTGCAGAGGCGTATGAATACATGAATGGCAATAGTGTGTGGGTGACAGCTGAGATTTGCAGGCACAAGCGCTGTCCGAGAGCAGTTTACAGGCTGTGGCAGCGAGTTCGGCTCTTCTCTGGATTTCTGTGCCAATTGTCTGACTTTTTAACACCTCATCTGGCGGCCTCCACTGTGTGCGCTTTTGTAATTAAAGCAGAAGACAATGAGTGATTTCCATATCTTTGCAAGCCGACCTTGCGGATTTAGTCAGGATTTACTTCACCGTCTCAGTGCACGCTTTCACTTTCCATCAAATTTGTATTTTATTTACATGTTTTGTTACATTCTGAAATTCCAGCATATAGTTTATTAAATGACAAAAGGTTAAGTATGTTGAGTTGTGATAGCTGAGTAGGAATAATTAATAAAAGCCTCTTATCCAGAGCTGGTACTATTTTGTATTTCATGGCCTGTAGATTTACAACTTAAAAAAAATGAATCTCAGTCTCCAGACATGTGCATTATGAATGAACAGTGCACAAAGGTTATGGTGTAACCTTGCTCACTAAAAGTTATGGTAAAAGCCTCCCAGAGAGGCAGGGATTTGCTCTTGAAAATGTTGTTTTTGTTGAATTTTATATCTGTTTTTATATTTACCTCAGCAGGCCAGCAGGTTATACATTATTAAAATGAGAAAACCTCCCAGACTTAGAGCTGCTGCAACAACTTGCCTGGCTCCGTCCAAAGCTTTAATGCCTTCCACCACCTCTATGCTGACTAATTACCACGTGTCGGGGGTCTATTTGCCAGGTAGATATTTTTTAAAGTCCGGGGAAAGCAAAAATATTTATTAAATTAGCCCATACAAAAAATGTGTAATTAACCAACCAGCCAAATTAGAACTTTGATTTTTCAAATGCCAGATGGCCCGTACACCACCGCCTGTGGTAAGTTTATAACTTGTGATGGCGTGGGAAAAGCACGGATTCTGCGCTCTAGTTTTTAACGTAGCGTTTTCAGTAATTATTTTCTAACGTGTAATGTGTTCAGAAACAAATCTCTGATTTTACTTCACCCCGACTTTAAATCTAAGGCTAGCCGTTTCCCCCTGCTTCCAGCCAAGCTAAGCTAACGGGTTGCTGTAGCTTCATATTTAACGTGAAGTGGCATCAATATTCTCATCCAATTCTCCACAAAAAAGCTAAAAAACACATTTCCCATCATTATTTAAGGCTATATGGAGCACTTCCGCCTTTGCAATCCTCTGCTCAGTAACTGTGAATGTATCCTGAAAAAGTCGGTTACCAAGAGAATTGATTTTTTTTTACCATAAACGCATTTAGTTTACAGACTCCTGAAAAAATAAGGTAAAAATGCAACTCCAGGGTTAAGGAATGCAATTCTTACCCTGTCCCCAGAACAATGCCTGATACAAATAGAAAGTGAAATGAGATGGAGGCACGGGAGTGTGCACACAGCCGGTTTCTCTCTTATCTCTACCGCCCTCAACAAGAATCCCATTAGGTGCTCTAGGCGGCACACAAGGAGGAAAAAAAACGCAAAAAACTCTTCAGCTCTGCACACAACACATGGAACAATTTCCCCGACCATCTCGGGACACAAAAGTAGCGACAGCACAAAATATAAAACTCAAATGTCATAAATGTCATTTTCTGGCAGTGAAAATAGTAACCTCCTCATATGTGTGATGATTCATAGGGCATGTCATGTGTGCTCTTAAGCTGCTTATTATGATTTTGCTCTTAGTTAACCTCTAGTTTGGAGGATTCTCATGTTTTCACTGTAGTTGAAGGATTACACACTCACCTTGAGCTTTCAAACCCAACAAAGCTGCTTTTCTTAATTCCTGAAAAGTTGACTGCTGGGAGTTGCGATATTTTCAGCCAGCAGCAAACACAGAAATCTCTCGTAGGTAAATTAGAAGAAGTTGTTTCTCACTTATTTATAATGGCTTATTGGGGGGGGGGGGGGG
>CALSBV010010707.1:143816-185586 GCA_943590825.1 Bovichtus diacanthus
CCGACCCCGGATAAGCGGTTGAAGATGGATGGATGGATGGATAAATATATATATATATATTAATATATATATATATACTATAGAGAGAGAGAGAGACCACAATTTACTAAATTGTGTGCACGAAACAACTTGTTATCTCAATTTAATTAAATTGTTCCAACGTTTTTGGTCAATTTGTGCCCACAAGATGTGTACAACGCACCCCGCTACAGTCTCTAGCTGGAGTGATGTTGTGCGCCGTCAAGCCACAATTATACACAGCCGGACAGTTGGTTCAATATTGTACTACCAGCATCAGACTGTTGTAAAATAACCACAGAGCCCCCCGTGCAAATGTCCACATTAAACA
Source organism: Bovichtus diacanthus (assembly GCA_943590825.1). Lineage (NCBI taxonomy): Eukaryota > Metazoa > Chordata > Actinopteri > Perciformes > Bovichtidae > Bovichtus > Bovichtus diacanthus. The sequence goes on from CALSBV010010707.1 coordinate 144,166, forward strand.
GGCGTCTCATCAATTAAAACCTCTCACTCCACTCATAACTCTCAGGACCGTCGGTTCCTGCCAGTCTGTTAACGTCTTCTCCGTCGATACAGTCCTTGTGTCCTGAGAAAGACATTGACAATGTTCAGACTGTGACTATAGTCTGACAATAGAGGACACAGAGGACAGACTGCCGTTATTGTGATGAGGGAGCTGTAGAGACAGAAGAACTCTCACACAATGTAAGGGAGGAGTTCTTCCTCATTTTATTGTATAATATAATATTTTAAGTTCATTTGCTTTGGGAACACAATGTCATGCCAGTAAAGACTATGGAATTGAAAGCGTTTCATTGCTTCGGAATTTAACTCGTAAGAGGAAGATTATGTTATTTCTTTTCTCAGGTTTCATAGTGTCACCTTAAAAGGTTCCCAAGTCGAGATGGAACATAAAACAGGACATTAAAGCCCCTGTTTGTGTTCTGGATCCAATAAAAGTAGCCAGGCAAAGAATTTGTCAGAGCCACCTCTCTGTCTGAGATATCACACTCTATTGTTGTCATCGCTAATAGCTCCCATATTTTGGCTGGAGGTTACAAAGTACATTTCATTCCTTAGTGACTGCAATTAGTTGTTTAACGCAAGATCACAAGTCAATAATAAGATTAATATCTGGATCTCACTTACAAAGATTTCAACAAGTGTAATGTGCATCGGACACTGATTGTTCCCACTTTAGCTAATGAACAAACTGTTCACTGGCACACTATTCTTTCCCCTCAATCCTCAAAGACAAACTTAAGGAGGTAATAAAATAAAATAATTCATTCTTAGTGGGGAACATTTAAGGAATTGTGTGACTGTTGCAGTATATGGTCTTTTTTATTAGAGCCTTTTATAAATAGAACTCAAGTTGATAAGGTTTGTTGTGTGAAAACTGATTGAACCGTCTTATGCATGTTTTTAAAACAATAACTACTGATGATTTTCTTCTCATCCTTTGCATGGGAAAAATAAAAGACAATGCCTTTTCAAGTAACTCCATGTTGGTACCCCACTTCATTGCTTAAGTGAAATGTCACACGTGTGGCAGTATGACTGAGATTGACACTTTTCTTAGAGTGAAACATCAAATATGAAACAGAATTTAACTCCCCTGAGAGAAACATCATTCTGTGACTGATCCAACAGAGCAGTGTTGACTTGAGTCGCCCGGCGGGATGCTGTCAATCATCCTGACAGGCACAGGGCCCAAGGGACTGAAAGTGAAGAGCCACATGAGCCAAAGGTAGATGGTAGATATATATATATATATATATATATATATTTATTCCAAAATTGAGAGTGATTTAGATGGTCAACACTCAAGTGTATATGAAACTAAAATTTAGAGCTCTGACAAGGGCTCAACCATTTTCCAGGAGGGCATAGCCCAAGTCTATTGAGACGTGCCAGACCAATTAAATCGACACGTTTTGGGTGCAGTGACTTTGTTGAATTGACGACACTTCAAGACGTCACTGCACCCCGTCAAGAAATAGTCCACCACATAAACCTCTCTATAATGTGAACTGGTTGTTTTTACATTTTCGTTCTTGTACAGATTAAAACAAGATTTAGCTCGTTAATTAGTGAGCTTCAGAGGTGCTAGGCTAGCCATTTCCCCTGTTACTACTCTTTATGCTAAGCTAAGCTAATCGCCTGCTGGCTATGAATGATACACGAAAAGCAAATGACCACATTTGTCAAAATGTCAAACTACTCCTTTACTCCAAGTCGTCTGTGCTTCTCTGACCTGCTGATCAACAACTGCTACAGCAGCGTCAGCATTCGATACCTGACGAGTCACATGCCGGAGCTCTTATTTCTCTGTGAAAACGTCTTTGTTTGTGCACCTTACCTTAAAGCCTAAAGCGTATCATGTTAACAAAGCATACACTATGTAATGCTTTAAGTCAATAAAGCCGGTTTGCTTCAAACATTTGTTCTTGTCTTTATTGTGCTTATCTTCTCAATGGTGTTTGTCTTGGCAGGTTGTCATACTTTCTCCGTCAGCTGTTAACCCAGCAGGTGTTATAAACATGCAGTCCATACTTGAACAAAAATAGTTTTGCATTGTTGGGAGGAGTAAGAGAAAGAAGCCTGAGTTCTAATTACTGCTTACTAATAATCTACTTACAGAAGAAGCCACTTCATGCAACTATTCACCATTGATCTGCGCTCTTATTCCTTTCCAATTTGCAAAGTCCAAACAAGCTGTGGTACATCTTGAAACTCGGATGAGCAAAATAGGGTTCGCTTTCATTTCTTTAAAACGTTTTGTCTAGACCAATGGTCTCCAATGACCTGAAGGTCAGAGTTAAAATGAGCTCATGCTTCATAACTAGCTTTTTTAGTAGATTTGGATGAATTGCGTCCGACGGCTTCTCAGATGTAGGCTGTACTCCTAAAGAGGGGGATCAGTCAGGCGATAACAAAGAAGTAAGGGTTGCAATGCTTTTTCCTGAAACCATCTTCGTCTGGGCCTCTCGTGCGTGCACAATGATGTCCAAAACTGATCAGTACTGAAAGAGCCAATGTTCTCTGTGGGGAAATTGGGATTTCAGTGATAGAATATGCCAAAGAAAGATAGAATATTAATATAAGAAAGGAGAAAATAACGGTATTAAAACTGTATAATGGACAATTACACAGACTGCAAACTAACAGCAGGCAGACAGACAGACAGACAGAAAGACAGACACTTTTGTAATGTGCATTTTCAGCATGCAAATACGTTCATCTACAGGCTATATCCATGTTTTTATTGTCCATCATGTCCAGATCTACATCCTGCGTGTGCATCATAGTTCACAAGATCAAAACTCCAGCTGGAGGCCCCTTATGTACAGGAACTACTGTATATATATATATATATATATATATATATATATATGCAGTCAAACTCAGAACTCACACGACATCTGACTTTCAGCACTGTGGAAGTGAAATGCTCTTAAATGAGTTGTTCCCTTCAAAGTAATATGATCATTTCAAAGAGGAGATAATGGCACCGTTTGAAATGTTTACAGTTTTCTTGAAGAAAAGAAAGAAAAAAAAAAGAAGAGGATAGACAGATAACCAGATTGCATGGGCGTTTTTCACAGCCTCACAAATGAGCATCCACAAACGGTGGGTTGAATTAAGCAGCCTCAGTGATTTAAAGCTCCTGCAGTGTGCGGTTTTCTTTGACCTTTCTTCTACTGTGCAGCTTTTTCGTTGTCGGCTTGACTCTTTTTCCTTGCGTCTTTGATGAAATACATTTTGAAATCACCCAGTCAGCTGAAACAAGGCAGAAACCAGTCAAGTGAGACACCTTGTTTTACTGGTTACAAAGCAAAGACAGATCCCATTTAAAAAAGGAAATCTTTTTATTTTATTTTATTTAGTTTGTTTCTTGAGAGATGACATCACTTGTAGGCTATGACCTTTATTGCAGCGTTTCACTGATAGGACTTTCGTCTGGCAACAAAGACACTAGTCATATCGCCTTCTTCACACATCCAACTCAATGTGCAAAATCCAATTAACAAGTTAAATACCGCATTGGCTCCAATTTATTTTTCACTCCATGAGATATTATTTTTTTTAAATGGAGAGAGTGCCCGTTTCACACTGGCTTCAACAGAGAGTGCTGCATTAAATCAAATCAAATCAAATCAAGTTTATTTATATAGCCCAATATCACAAATTATACATTTGTCTCAGTGGGCTTTACAGCCTGTACAAGGTACGACACCCTCTGTCCTTAGACCCTCACATCGCACAAGGAAAAACTACCTAAAAGAAACCCCACAATTAGTGGGGGAAATATGGAAGAAACCTCAGCGAGAGCAACTGAGGAGGGATCCCTCTCCCAGGATGGACAGACGTGCAATAGGTGACGTGTGTCCAGAACAAACAGCATAGTTAAAAATACAGCATAGACAATCTATGCGACAGAAAACATGATACGATGGTTAAATTGTTAAAATATGCCTTCCATTTGTTCCGTGTGAACAAGCGAGTGCACACTATGAATGTCTTCTAGGAGAGACTGTGAAAATGCGTGCAGTATTTCCATATTTAAACAACGTCGCATCTCCCCCCAGCTTTACACAAATTTTGAACAGTTAAACACTTTCCAGCACGGTTGGACAGCATGTCGTACCAACCTGTTCTTCTCTAGCATAGCCTGACGCTTGTCAGTTAGTCCAGTTTAACCTAGTTTCAGCTCCCGTTACCTGCTTTGGAGTGAATAAATTCCTCACAATTGAAACGAAGTTGAAACAGATCACAGGGCAGAAAATATGACAGCAGTCAATAAATATTGCTTTCACTGAATGTTATTATGAAGAGCTCAACGGGACAACAGTGCGCTAACGGCTGGAGAAAATCAATCCGACTGCTTCAAAGAGGATGACAGGAGAGAGCGTGATAGATAAATATGGGATTCACGTTCCGCTGAAGGGTTTCACTCTGAGAGAGAAAGCGTCAGAGATATGGAATGTCTTTGGACAAGCACTTCTTTAACAACACTGTTTGAAAGATTGTTTGCATCTTGAAAAAACTAATTTCCCAAACACGATTGTTTGAAAAGAGGTCTTTAAATCAGTCTCAGGTCGATAATAGCACCTCACTCAAATTCGCATCTTTGATCAGACAACACAGGATATGATACCATAAAAGTCATCTATCATGTTGAAATTTGTTACGCTTTCAAGCTCACAATTTGACCCTTCTGATACACATCTACTCCACCATGACCATGATAACAAACATGGCTGCACACTCTTCCTTTTCTTTAAATCTGGGACATTTTTTCACATTTCATACGTGGACTTCCTTTTTTATATTTATTACACATAATTTTTAACACCTAACAAACAATCTCTAACCACATGGGACATAAGGTTTAATTACAGTAAATGCTTCACCATCTGTTACTTGTGTGACTATGTCTACCGGCATTATTGCATCATTTGTAGCTGTCCCGTATGTTTTATGTGTAATTCTTATATATTTTGATTTATACGTTTCTTTCTATGCTACGGCTCCATCTTGTGTGTGTGTGCAAATAATGTGTTAGTGTGTGTGTGTGTGTGTGTGGGTGGATTTTAGATACCTTTGTTTATTTTCACACCTAAGCCACACATAAATTAAAAAAAATGGTTTTGGCTAATAGTTAAAGCTGCTATAACTGATTTTTTTTTTTGGCCACTTCAGGACATCTTTTGAGTTGATATGGCAAATTCGCAGTTGCCAATTTACACAGCGGCAGATATGGAGGCACAAGCATTCATTTTGTTCTCCAATAACTTCTGAGGGAAATGTCCGTCTATTTAGCTGCCAAATGCTCCACTATGGTCACAAAGTAGTCTCTAACTGCATCTGTCTGTTGTTTGGTGCTGAGCAGGTCGTGTGAGTTTTAGAGCCGTTTCAGCTGATTGATGCAACCAAATACTACATTGATGAGAGACTTGAGAATGAACCAAAACTAAACTAATATATATAAAAAAAATTTTAAAAAAAAACGTTTTTGCACCCTCGACCAAGTGAATTTCCCTTTTGTTAAATAGTTAGGCTCAGTCAAGTTCAAGTGTTGTATACATTTGTGGAGGACCCAGATATGTCATAGACCCCATTTGGCAATGCTGCCGTCAAGCTAATCTTGCAATAGCACCTGCAATAAAGCAGAAATGCCCAAACAGGGAGGGAGGCATACGTCTTTAATGCTTACACCTATTAGGGGCTGCCAATTTATCGTAATGCTAATTCTCTTCAAGCAGCATTAACCATCAAAGTAATAGCAGCTATGTCAGCCAACATTTCACCTGCAATTTCGTCTCCATTATCAGCAGTGGTTTTGGAAATCATTGCTGCTACAACGCTAGAAAAAAAAAAAGGAACTGGCTTTTCTAAGAGTGCTTTTTTCCAAATGTATTCACACTGCGTGACTCTAAATGAAAGCCTATTTATGGAAATGAGGCAGAGTTTTTTCCCTCCATAATTTCACCTAACCGTGAAACATTGTAGTTTACTTTCAATGCAAAAGTTTCATAAGCCTTGTGACTCTTATGTCCGTCTGCCAAGATAATTACATTATTCGCCTTCCTTCATCAAAAAAAGGAAGACAGAATGTTTGCTGTCTGGTGATCGTTTAGCTCACACGAGTAGACTAAATGTCATTCATTCAACCTGCAAATGGGCTTTTCCCATGCTTGTTAATCTGTTTCTTTTGCCTGTGTGTCTCCATTATTCTCTGCATGCTAGAAATAAAGGTGCCCTATACTCAAAGGATTTTCATTCAATTATTCGCGGAGGGCTTCAGAAAAACATTAACTCCCAATGTGGAACTGTTGAGTGATGATTTAATCTCATTCCTTTTTGTGACTTTAGACACTGATTTATTTATTAGAGCTTCTTTGGAAAGAATCATAATTCAGAAGACAGCAGCTTCCTGAGCCTGCAGCATGACCAATAGCTTCCCACTGATTGGTGCTGGAAATGAAATAAATAAATAATAATAAAAAAAAGAAAGAAATAAAAAAAAAAGGTACTGTGTATCTAAAATTAAGCAAGTGTTGTGCATGTACTGATACTGGGGGGGTGTTTGGTAAAATACTAAATAGGAGCGTCACCCTCAGTTTCCTGCCTTTCTTCCAACCTCTTAAGATGTGCAAGAGTACTTCAAACCAACCCGACTGTGAAGAGGACATCCTGAGCTCTTGGACCTGAGTGAGCCACTTTGCCACTCTTACTTTGTACCTGAAATTTACTGGAACTTTCGTCAGAGATGTTTTAAAACAACACATCCCCAAGTCTTATTTTCTTGTAGGAATAGAAATAGACAGACAGTCTGCAGGGCCACTGAGCTACAAGTGGTCACGTAGCGATCTACTGCACATTGTTTGGAACGCATCCTCCAAGCAGAACTACTACGCATCCGTGTTGTTGTTGTATAACCCGAGGCTTAAATATGCAGCCTTGTCCCCTAAAAATGTTGTTCCCATTAGGGGTGTCACGATACCAGAAATTTAGCAGTCAATTCCAATACCAGTGAAATTACACGATTCTCAGTTCCAATTTGATAACACAGAAAAAACTAAAAGAAAACCGATGAATTTATTATATGTATATATATATATATAATATTCCGATGAACTTCAACACACACACACACACCTTTATTACCGTTTTAAAAAATTCATTTTAATTAATCAAAATTCTCTCTCTAATATCTATTTTCATATTGCTGTGAAAACAGTTTTAGTCAAGTTTCTCAAGTGTTGTACAACAGGGGTCCCCAACCACCAGACCAGTACCGGGCCCTGGATCATTTGGTACCGGGCCGCACAGAAAGAATAAAACCTTTTTTTTTTTTTGTGTGTGTGTTGGTAATATTTATAAAACATTTTTATATATATTGTATATATATTATATATATACATTTAATATATATTTTATATAATATTATTAATAAAGTGCATAATATAATGCATATAAAATGGAATAATTACATTTACATTATATATGTAATAATTAAATTATATGTTTTGTACTGTGTTGTGTGTTTTGTCATGACCCCTCTCCCTGGTCCGTAGAAAAACTGTCTCGCATGAAACTGGTCCGTGGTGCAAAAAGGTTGGCGACCGCTGTTGTACAAGACTCATTTGAACACATCATGATAGAGTTATAATTTACCTTCGGCCAAGAGTTATTTTTACTGAATAGAGCTTGAACACAGCATAATTAAATTATTTGGAACCTCTGTTCACTGGCTGCTAACAACTTATGTTACCTAGCTCTCCTGCTTGTGTTGTTCACAATGTAGCATTCATGGAAAAAATAGGGTGTGTCAATAGTGAGTTTACTGCTTCCCAAACACATTTTCTATTGTCCACGGGACGCAGTTAGTCTCGAGCGCCGACAATACTCCTGGGCACTACAGTACCTGCAGTACTGTAGACAAATGTGTACATTTTTCAGAATTTTGGCTTCGACTTGGTAACGAAGTATCGTCTCCCATACAACAAAAATGCATCGTCAATTATCACAAGCATCAAGTATCACTAATGTGTTTCTAAGAAGACTCTGCAAAAGTCTGCTGAGGGAGCCTGAATATCCCTGATGTGTTTTCTGCTTTATCACTGTTATTAAAGAGAAAATATGAGATCCTTGAAAGCACTACAAAAAGGGTACAGTGATTATTTTGTAGTTTAAGACCAATCTTCTCAACCTGGCCTGAGGCCAAAGAGCTCAGTGATTTGGAGTCAAATTAATTTCCGCACCTTCTTGTTGTAGGAGGAAATTCAAATGATTTCATGATTGCTGAGCAATTTTAAAAAACAGCAGTTATCTGGAGAAGAGGTCATGGTTGTAGAAAATGGGGTGAAGAATTTAAGTAAAACACGCACGCACAAGCTACTTGACTCAGACCGAGAAAGCAGCTTTGTCTTTACATGCAGTCCGAGCCTTTGTTCTTCTCGTCTCTCCATCACAAACACATCCTTCTGCTCTTTGCTTTTCAGTCCTTGCCTGATTATAAACAATGTGTGTGGGTGACGGTGCGTTATTAAGTGTTTGCACCCCCTTATTTCTCCGTCCCCTCAAGGTAATCAGGAAGCACCAGCTCGGCCCGGGTACCACACTGCACACTGTCCTGCATGCCGATACACTTGCAGTGTGGGAAGAAACCATTGATTTGAAATGGTCGGTGTGTGTGTTTGTGTGCCTATGTGTTGTAATCACAGAAACCCATCAATTACGTATTTCAAGCACATCCATGAACTTTTTACTATTTGAGACATTTCTGATTTTTTTTCTCCAGTTCCCTCTGAGGACCTGCATGAACAATAGCTGTAATTGCCCCCAAGTAAAAGCCTGAATGTGAACATTTCAACCCAGTCTTTAAACCCAATTTCAACTCGCTTAGATTCCGGTGTCAGCTTCCTTCACATTCTCACATCATTTGTCTGAGCTTTACCTGAAGGTTTAACATCAATGTGGAATTTCCTGAGTGAAATACAAAGATTCGACACCCATGAACAACATTTTACCATTTCACTTTTCAAAGAGACAGCTGACTTTAAACCAGAGTATGGTGAACTAAACTGAGTGGTGGTCTTGTCTTGAATTTGTGAGAAGTTGTGTGTTTGGATGTCAAAGAGAATGCAGGTTTAGGCGTTTCTGCATTGGCTTCGCTTTGCAGACTTGGAGGTTGCCGCTTGGTTCAGACAGAGAAAGAATACAGACGTTAGCTGCAAGCTAGCAAGCAACTTTCCACTGTGTGTGTTGTGTGGGAGCTCAGTATCCAACTGATCTCAGATATCTCTCCGTTTTTCCTACGTTTTTCGCCACCAGGATACAAGTGAATAATTAGCTTGAAATAAATTTTGCCGAGCACAGACACGTTGTGTCAATATTTCAGTCATTTGTGTCTAATGAACACAGTATAAGCTACTGATTCTGTCAATGATGATTCAGTACAGTTGAAGATTCAGTGTTAAAAATGTGTGACAGGTACGAGTTTCCTGTGTTAGCAGCAGGCTACATAAGATACCTAGATTAGACAGTAAATACATTATGGAGGTGTATTATGAGATTGTCAACCTGTGTGTCCAAATGATATATGAACACTGTTACTGACGTATTATTGAATGTGCTGCACCAGTCTGGAACCAGGGCTTTATTCTGAGCCTGTATGACACTACTGGGAACAAACAAATGTTAGTTAGAGTATTAATATGTTGAATATTAGCTTCTGGAAAATGAAAGAAAGCTACATTTGTTAAGAATTGTGAACACACATTGGATTAGCTGTGGGCTTTTTAACTAAATAACACTACATCATGCATGCTGAAAATGTAATTTTATATATATATATATATATATATATATATATCACACTACAAAATCATGAGCGGAACAAATGAAGCAGACGGTATAAGCTATCATTTCGGTCTGCCAGGCCATCTAACTCCTTGTGACTGATCTGTATAAATGCATTTCTCGCCGAGTCTCTTGATTGTGATTATGCTGCTGTATTTCTTTATGCTGAGATTTGCTTTCCTCAAGAAGGTGATGATAATATCAGCTTCAAATCAGACTAAAAGTAAAGTGGCATCATTATTAGCCCACAGCAATATTTTTTACAGAATGTCCCCCTGAACCGTCAGCTGATTCACAGCCACAGATGAGTTGGTATCCTGGACTGTCCTCCGTGCTACCAGTGAATTTGAAAAATGTCGTGTGGTCTCTAAGGCAACCCATGTTGACCTTCAGGACATTTTCAAAACGAACAAGAGAATAGCCAAAAAAAAGGTTCACTTGTGAATAGTAAGTGTGCATTAAAAGGGAAAACTTTCCTGTGACATTTCAGTGCCATCGCTCACTTAAAGCTCAGTTATATGGTATACTGTTATGAATGATTCATGCAATGAAACGCTTAAAATACAGAGGCAGAAAGTGTAAAGAAGCTAGAGGGGGAGATTTGCAAAGAGTGATATCTGTTAAATGTCTGGTGTAGCCGGGAACGTTTCACAAGCCATCTGGCAATTGTGACTTTTTTTACAGATTCTTGGACAGAAAAAGTGATGAGTTTACGTCCCTGCATTGCTAACATCCCATATTGTCGGTCTACTGCATGGAGATTCAGATAGAGCAGCTTGTGCCAACAATCCAAAGACAATATTTACAGCCTTCCAGGTTTCATTAAAGTCAGTTCATGTGATGTGGATGTATCCGTGTCTTCTTCTTTAACTGCCGTGAAATGAAAAACACCCGGGAATTTATACGGTACAACATCCAAATTGACAATCATCCGGTGCCCTCTAGGAATAAATCCCAGCCTACATCTCCCATCATTAAACCCTCGTCCTCAGCTACAACACTGAGCACTTTGTGAGCAGACACTGAAAAAAAAACCCTTCTCCTTTAGAGTGTTTCCCATCAACATGACCTCGACCTCCTGCATCACTACTGAAGACTGCGTTACAACAAACAGGGACAGCAGAATCCTGAGGCTCGCGCATCCCATGTGGCTCAGGGCTGTGAGCAATGTGTCCACACCTGATCACTTTCTATTCATTTTTATGGAGTAACTAAAATCAGGATTTAATTCAAGAGCCTACAGGTGAATAGGGGAAAAGAAATTAACTACTAGAAATCACCACAAAACTTCCCCAGTTGATTACTTACATTAAGATAATCATCTTTTGTATTACAAGTTTTCTGAAATGTTATGTTTAAATATGCAAATTAGGCTCTCTCTGCTCGCTCTGCTCGCTCTCTCTCTCCCTCTGCCGCTCCCTGCTCTCTCGCTCCCTGCTCCCTCACTCCCTGCTCCCTCGCTCCCTGCTCCCTCGCTCCCTGCTCCCTCGCTCCCTGCTCTCCCGCTCCCTCGCTCCCTGCTCTCCCGCTCCCTGCTCTCTCGCTCCCTGCTCCCTGCTCTCTCGCTCCCTGCTCCCTGCTTCCTCGCTCTCTCGCTCTCTCGCTCCCTGCTCTCTCGCTCCCTGCTCTCTCGCTCCCTGCTCCCTCGCTCTCTCGCTCCCTCGCTCTCTCGCTCCCTGCTCTCTCGCTCCCTGCTCCCTCGCTCCCTGCTCTCTAGCTCCCTGCTCTCTCGCTCCCTGCTCCCTCGCTCCCTGCTCCCTCGCTCCCTGCTCTCTCGCTCCCTGTTCCCTGCTCTCTCGCTCCCTGCTCTCTCGCTCCCTGCTCTGGATCGAAAACACAATAGCTCCAGGAGCTTGTTCGACAGAGTGCACAAGACAGATAGGAAGTGGCATGCGTGTCCAGAGGGAACCATGCGAGACTGGAGAGTCACTGGACTTCAGTGTTGTGTGTGTGTGTGTAGCACCTTGCTTCTGCACTTCCCTCAGACAAAAGGGATCATGTAAACACATTATTCTCCCTCAATGTGAGGTCAGCCTTTACAGTAGTAATCCCAGCTGTTCTCACTCTGGCAGCAGCAGCAGCAGCAGCAGCAGCACATGCACCCCGCCAGGATTTTGTCAGCCCTCCAACTTGCTGCTGCGGCGGGGGCCTTTGATGCAGACGAGCCCAGGCGTCGGATGGATGGTGTGCTGGGCGATGGTGAGTCTGGAGGTGTCAAGTCACTGAAGCGAGTCGGGCGAGTTAGTTGCCAGTTTGTTCAATAAATAAACTCCAACTGAAGAGGAAAGTGGGCAGCGAGAGGACGAGATGTGGGAGGGATTCTGGCAGCTCCGATTCATTTAGAGCGTGTGACAGCAAGAACACAGACTGGGCTTTGGTGTTGGGTGGTGGTGGGCTGTTTGATTTTAACACAAGCCGCTGCATGTACACACGTCTCTGTGGGATTACGTGCTGTATGACATTAGTGGAAAATGGTGAAATATTGCAGCTGCACAGAATGATCTTTGCAGAAAAATACACCCTGTAGTAACAATGTATGGTTCGACTCCAATCATGCGTTCAACAGTCTTAACGATAAAGAAATGTATAATTAACTCATATGAAGCGGTCTAGCTCACCATCATGGACACAAAGTGAAAAACCGAGCACGGTTTATAAAATACAGGCATTATTATGTAAGAAAGAACAGACTTGCACAATGTTGCCATTTCTTATTTATTTACCTTTATTTATGCAGGAGACCTTATTATTTATGATTAACTTAATTAATTAATAAGATAATAAGAGTGTTTGTAATTTACTCAAAAAAGGATGTGTCCCATCTGTGGTGCAATAAAAAAAAATACATTTCTAAAATGTAAGAGTTTGTTGTTCCACTATGTTTTAGTGCCATTTTAAAAGTTTTAAGCATATTTTGATTATTAGCCGGATAATATCGTGAATCGCAATTATTTTGGCCAGGATAATCAGGACATGGAATTTTTTACATCGTTTCATATTAAAGTGGTTCAGGGTGGATTTCTGACAATGACCAAATGGTAAGAAAGCCTCAAGAAGAAAGTGCATTTCCACACAATTAGGAATTTCCTGATTTCTTGGTATAACAAGATCTCAAAGTTCAAGAAGTCTCTTTTCTTTGCCCAACTCCTCTAAATGTCCGGCGGTCAGCACAGTAAAATAGGGCCCATGAGATGTGGAAATGTCAGGCCAGTTGACATGTAGTTCAGAGAAGGAAAAAGAAAAGGGGGAAATGAGTGGGAGATGTGCGAGCGCTGCTGTGGAAAACTGCATGAAATGCCAGGGTGAGGAAATAGCAGTTATACCAGTTTAACAGCCAGGCTTCCCATTTAGCAATTGAAAGTATGTTAATCGGTGGTGATGATTGTCTAAATAGGTTTGCGTGTCCACATTATTTCAGATGCTAGTCAAAATGTTACATCCCAGGTTGAGGAAATATTAGTTGCTTCCAATAATAATCAGTAAATGCATTTGCCTGTACCCTCTCTATGGAGTAGCTCTTGTTATAGTAGATACATCATGTTGACATGTTCCGCCCTCTGTAGACATTTAATGTGAGCACAGCGATACATCATACTATATCCTTTTATTTTCAGGTATTCTTTGATTTCTCATAGTTACCATTAGGATATGTTGGTATTATGCATGCACTTAATTGTACATTTATTTCAGCCAGATATATTTTCTTCAACAAAAAAAAAAAGTTAATCTATTAACCATGTGCATTACACGTTTCCTGTGTATAGTTGATACATACCTACAATCCATGTAGCCTGTGTGATCTAAAATGGTCCTGTAGTGTCACCTTGTGGCTGTATCAAGGTATTGGTCAGTTCTTGTCTCGATCTGGGAGGATGGCAGTGCACTTATCAGTGACTGCTTTAGTAATAATCTAATGAAGATAATAATATCCTTTATCTATATTGCACTTTTCAAAATTGACACTGATGTTGCTCGCCTGATTGCCAATGGAAGGATATTTCAGTAAATGCTCTACTACCGTCCGTCTCGTCCTTGCCTGGGGGAAACAACCTCTGGTGAGCAGAGTACAAGGCCTATCCGTGCCTTAAAGACATGCAGTTACCACAGGTCACCAGTGTAGGGAGGCCAGAACTGGGGAAATGTTCTATATTACATGACGAAATAAATTGCATTGAATGTCAACATACACAATAGTACAACATCTCACCACAGAGGCGGTATGTCCAAACTAAAGATGTTCCATTTCACTTTGCAGCCTATGCATACTACTGATGATCAAATATACATGTACGTCCACCTTCATCTGTATAGCCTGACTAGAATTAACCATAAACATTTTTTTAAAAAAAGAAAAAAGAGAGAAAACCCAACAAAAATTCCAGCAACAAATAAAAAACAGCAACGAACACCCCAGTGGGTGCAACAAGCAATATTAGGCCACATCAATTAAAAAGCGGGGCACTTCTTATAGAATCAGCAGCAGAATAAATCATCATCAAAGCAGAAAACAAATGTACTCAAGTACTGTACTCAAGTACAACTTTGAGGTACTTGTTCTTTACAGGAGCATTTCCATTTCCTGCTACTTTACACTTCTACTCCACAAGAAAATAGTGTACTTTTCACTCAACAACATTTATTTAATAAGTTTCAAAATGTTGATTATTATTATTATTATTATTATTAATAATAATAATAATAATATTTAAAAAAATAAACAAATAGTGTATCATATTATTTTAGGTTGTGATCAAACTTAATTGATCCCTTGGTAAAATTCACAAGCTATTCAGCTGTAATTAATTAAATATATATATATATATACATATATATATATATATATGTATATATATATATACAAAAATAAATAAAATTAAAGTGATGATCGATAATTAAAATCCACTAATATAAAATAAATAATCCTGAAATGGGCCATTCTGCATAAAGAGTACTTTTACTTTTTGTACTTAAAGTATATTTTGATGCTAATACTTTGACTTAAGTAAGATTTTGAATGCAAGACTTCATATATAGTCCAGTGGCTGCTTCCACAAACACACACACATAGCAAAGGAGAGACTGCACTTTAGTGTCGTTGTACTCACTGACCTTCATGATGTTTAGTCTCGTGCCCCGCGAGGTCCTCCAGAAGCTTCTCCAGGTTCAACTTCTCTGCTCGTTCATTTTTTTAACCATAGTATAAGCAGTCCACTAAGCCTCTCTGTCCTACTTCACTTTGGTTTCTCAAAGTGTTCAAACCGTAAGAGCTGAAAGAGTCAGTCAGCAGCACGTCCTCACACACCTCACCGAAGGTAGCAGTACTTCAGTGAACACGAACGTAGCATTATAGTCTGTAGCATTTCGGTATAATTTAGCAGTTAGCCCAGCGGTCTCCAACCTTTTTGCACCACGGACCGGTTTCATGCAAGACAATTTTTCTCCGGACCCAGGTGATGGGTCAGACACACAATAAAGTGCAAAAACAACATATCATTTAATTATTACATATATAATATAAATGTAATTATTCCATTTTATATTATTCACTTTATTTATAGTATTATTACATTGTAATATATATAATATAATACATACAAATGTTTCTAATAAATATTACCAAAAGAAAAAAAAAACATTTTATTCTTTCTGTGCGGTCCCGTACCAAATGATCCATGGCCCGGTACTGGTCCGCAGCCCGGTGGTTGGGGACAACTGAGTTAGCCTATCCCCAGCATGCAGCTCGTAGGTGTAGGGGTGTTTGATTTGTGTTACGGAGGTGACCACTGATTTAATGCACCACCCAGGTGCATTAAATCAGTGGTTAATTAAGGTAACCTTAGATGCAACCTTTTTTTCTTTTCTTTTTTTTAAACTACAATAATGATAATCATACCGCATAACGAGTGATACTTAATTTCGCTCCATTGTCGTGCATTTATGTATTGTTCACTAACTTCTAGAGCCGCTCGGGTGCGACCACTGTTCCAGTCGGCCAGTGAACGGACTCATTGAACGCACCACCTCTCTGGACATGGAGCCCTGTGGAGCTCTGCTGCCCTCCTGTGGCCGCAAGCCGCAAACATCCCAGTTTATCAGGACTTGTTCGTGTCACTTTGTGTTTGTATTCTCGACTTGAAATGTGGTGAACTACATACGATTATATTTAAATTCAGAGTATTAATGCAAAGGGTTATTTATTACATTTTTAAAAGCCTCCCAGCAAATTGAGATCATTTTTATTCGAGTGCAGATGTTTTGCCTGCTTAGAGAATCATTAAAACGTCATCAGGTTGATGATGCCCACAAGTGAACAATCAGTTGTTTTCTTTTATACTAAAAGACTAAATGATGTTACCTAACACTCACACTGAGAGTGGAGCAAAGAAAATGGTTCATGCTGAAGAGTGACACACGAGGACATTAAATGCGGTCTGAACCCTGAAATATGAAGATTTACCTCTGCTGGTGAACAGGAGGAACTGGGTTATACTGTATAATGATGCTTAATTATCTCCAGAGCCTCAGTGTTCAGTATTAAGTAAATACGTACATAAATATAAACGTAATAATCACATGACTTCATTGTTTAAATAATATTAATGAAACAATATTGTTTTTTAATGATTTACGAAATTATTCAACATCAACTTTTTGTTATAAAATGTAATTTCACCATTCTTCATTTCATAATAAGAGTTTTCATAAGACTTTACAATAAAGTATTTCGTAATGGCATTTTTTTAGGAGCACTTTTATTTAATGCCCTTTTTTATTTCATAATGTCACTTTTCATGACCGTGGTGATGTCACAGCCGCTCATCTTTTAGCCAATCACACGCTCCCTGCCTCTCAACAACCAGCACCAGCATTAGCCCGTTAGCTCCTGTTACTAGAGCAACAACAATGTCAAAGTCATTGTGAATCTACCAACTAACTGCTGCTGGAAATAAACCCTAACAGAGGCAGGCGGGCGTATGATTGGCTGAAAGGAAAACACCACTGTCATGAAAAGTGACATTATGAAATAAAACATGTCATTGTGTAAGGTGACATTATAAAGTAAGGGGTCACTGGGACGAATGCCTTTATGAAATAAGATTAGACTTTTGTCAAGGGACATTTTGAAGTAAAATGTCTATAATTAAATAAAAATTTTATCCAATAAAATTATAAAAGATTATTCAATTATTTCACAGATTGTTGGATCATTTATTTATTTGATTCAAATAGTTATTTATCTCATAATATCTTTTTTATTCATTCAATATTGAACACTTTGGGGATCTGTGATTATCAATGTCAAAAACAGTGAAAAAAGCACAAACACCAGTAATGTTTAACATAATTTATATTTATTTTCTTTTGAACAAAATGTTAATAAATGTATTTGTTTTACGTCCAAAAAAGATCATGACTCGTGGGACGCATTTTATAAATAATTTCATCCAAGTCTTTTGTAGAAAAAAAAGAAAGTAAATTAGCAAACTAAAGCATCTCTAGTATGACAATATGACAACTTTATCATAATTTTTTCTCTATATTTGAACCCTTTTCTCAATTCAAGCTTCATTTTTTTTTGTATATTTTTCTCAAGACCTCTTTATCTCGTCTTTTTAACATCCAACTTAGTCCTACTCATCAACTCACACCACTGCTTTAGACAACAGAAAAATGCGGCAAAAATCTCAAAAAACAGACAAAAACCAAGGAGGCGAACAGAAAACACAGTGAGATTCCAACAGTGGGGGGTGGGCAGGGGGGATGGGGGCGTCCAATAAGGAAGGGGGCGGCCATTTTGGGATCCCACATCCTCAGGACATATTTACAACAGAAAGGACAAGGAGGAGGGGGGGGGTGGTCAGGGAGGGTAGGTGGGTGTGGGGTTCATCTGCATAGATCCACAGGACTCAGATGGTGAACAGCTAGAAATCGAAGGGACGAAGCACAAAGTGTGGGCCTGTTACATCCGCTGCTGTCTTCAAGGGAATGTAGTTCTCGTCGTCACAGTTTGTCAAGGAAAACAAACCAACGAAACAACACTTCACAGGAAAATATCAAGCAAAAGGGGGTCAGAGAGTAAACTGGGGGGGGTCTGAAAATCCAGAGGCAAGTGCAGACTTGACTTACGCGTGACATCCCACTCTGAAGGTGTGTAAAGACCAAACTGATGGTCGTTGCGTGATGCAAAGCGAAGTAAGGTCAAGCTGTTGGTGGGGACAGCACGTTTTCACAGCCGAGAACAATTTGGAGGTGAAACTCCAATCTGTCGGGGGCAATAAAAAAAAAAACGGCTTTGTTTGCTTTCATTTTTGGTATATCACTAGTTGCTCATGGTGTCAGATTTGAATATTTTGGATCTATTTTTCTGTCCAATCTCAGTGCGGGTTTAGCTAAAAAGCGGGAAGTATTCTTAATCCCTGCGTGACATGTCCTTGTGCCAATGTGCACTTTACTGGCAGCAACCATGCAACAACAAAAAAAAAAAAAAAACAGAACAAAATGGGATGGATCAGCCCTTTAAAACTCCTCACACTCTGACACTAACACAGCCCTTTGCTAGTCTGTGAAAGATAGCGGTAGATCAGCTCGTCTAAGGGTATTTAAGAGTCGACGGACTGATTGATTGATTGATTGATTGATTGATTGGCTGGCTGGTCACTTTCACCTTCCCTGCCATACAGAAAAGCTGAGGCGACAGTAGTGAAGATGCCACAAAGTAGGGCACTGACACCGGCAGTTTTCTTTCTTCTCTATATTGCGTTGTCAGTATCTGCCTCACTGAGCGTAACGCAGCAGAGAGGCACTCAAAGATCCGGGGTCTCATTTATCAACGCAAGTGCAGGACAAGTTCATCGTGTGTGTGTGTGTGTGTGTGTGTGTGTGTGTCTCCAAACAAGAAGACGCACACACGTCTGTGTTGCTGGTCTTATTGTTCGTTACATTGTGTTCCACAACGTTTCCATCGTTTTTACAATTCATCCGTTGTCTTGGAACTAGTCGTTTTAATTCATCAACATCTTTTATCCCTGCCGATATTAAGGTACTCCATTCTTACAGAAAAAACTGTCTCTTTACCCCCTCCGCTACCTTAAGCCCCCCCACACCCTGCTCTGTTTTAGACAACATACACACTACTGTGTTTTAAATGAGCCGAATTAACAGTACAGTTATTATCTAAACACTTCTGTTTCTGAAGTGGTGTGGAATTTGATCACATACTTCTCATAGATACTACCATAACAAGCTAGAAAACACTTTTTAAAAAAATGTGTCTTAAGTCTAATTACCTCCACCAACAAGTTTGTCTGTCAGCAGGATTACAAGGGTGAAGCATGGCCCGAGGAAGAACCCATTACATTATGGAGCGGATCCAAAATCATGAGGTGGATACACAAATTATTATTCACTTTCGTTCCGATGCGAGATGGGACGTTTGTGCTGCATTCATGTGTTGTTGGATCGATCCAAAGACGACTTCACCCCTCTGGAGATGGGAGTGTCTGAGGAGCATGTGAACGCACCTTTGGCCTTGGCGGGGCTCTGCGCTCTCAGAGTGACATTCTAGTTTATTCATTTAACACTTATCCTCCTCCTCCTGGGAGGTGGAGGGGGAGGTGGAGGTAGCTCGCATGCTTTGTATTTAACTGTATTCGCTAAGCTACGTCCACTTCTGAGTGATTTAAACCCCTCTCGGGACTAAGCTTAAACTGAAACTAAAGATGCTTTAACTTCCATTTTACTATGACTTTACTGTAATTCCATTCAAAAAAATTCTGTTCCCAGATAAAAACAGAAAGAAGAAACTGATAAGTGTGATTCTGTGTGTAGAAATGAGCGTACGTGCACTTGATAAATGAGGCCCGTGGTGTTTTGGCATCATGCAACCGTTCTCTAGTGTCCCCGGATCTAAATACTCTCTGTGGCGTTAAGACAAGGCCGCCTGTCTGCGACACCAACACTACCGTATGAGGTAAAGAGGACACTTCAGAAAGCAGAGAATACCACTTCCTGTGCTCAGCGTCGAATTCCTGTAATCACCAGCTGAAGCGTCACTACTTTCGCCACTCCGTCACTCCTAACTTGCTCAATGGCCCAACAAGTTAGAAGAGAAAGCGAGCCAGTCTCAGAGCACTTAAGGTCCTAAAACGTGTAGGCATGTACCGTCGTTAAGGGGTCGAGAAAAGATCTAGTGGGACAAAATACAAGCCGAACATTAGAATATAGAAGAATCACATACATTTTGTTTTCAGAGAAACAAGACCCACATGAGTGATGGATGAGCTGGTCCTGACAGGCCCTCGAGCAACATCACACACAAGGTAGTAAGAAGGTGACGGAGAGAAGGAAGTGGAACACAGTTGATATGTCAAAAACATTCTGGCACCTGAAAGAAATGCAGCAAAAAAATCTAAAGGTAGAGATGAGTGAGAGCGCACACTTCATCAAAGTCCGTTTTTCCTCTGACGTGCCATCCATACACACCGAAAACGCCAGGAAGGGAGGGAGGGAGGGAAGGAGAGAGGGGAGGAGAGGAGGGACAATATGCTAGAAAACATTTGGATGGAATAGAAACAATGAGCAGGTTTCAAGTGGCAAGAGGTCAGTTCTTTATGGGGGTGGTTCTTAAACATCTTCGGTCCATGTCCAATCCCAGCACCCTTAGCTCCAGTTAAAACCCTCCCACTTCCTGTCGTTGATGGTTCATCTGTGGCAGATTGTAGAGGCGTCTCCAGCATGTCTTGCCAGATGTGTCCCTGGCAGCCACGACAGTGTAAAAGCCATAATCCTCTCGAACGAGCACCAGATTCAACCCCAAGGTTCACTCCTCGTTAGAAGCGCTCTCCTCTGGCGAGAAAATGGCAGCCACGCCCACCAACGTGGAATTATGGGAGGCTGAAATGATGATGACAGTGTGTAGGAGGACGAGGGCCAGCAGGCAGATCTTCAGCCGCCCGCTGCACAGTCTCGGGGTGGCAGCGGAGGTGACCGAGGCCCCCTCGGGCTGGCAGGAAGAAGCAGTCCTTTTTAGTGTCCCGCCTGAGGGGCTGTCCATTTTGGAGTCCCATCGGACGTCGCAACACTCCGCCTCACTGTCTGATAGATGATCTGCCAAGAGCCCTGAGGAAGAGATGACACAGGAGAAAAATGCTGACTGTGTGTATGTCTCCATTAACAACCAGAGTCAAGGTGATTGGGTTGGACGGCTGACACCAGTAACAATTATTTGTGAGTTAGCAAATGTATTTATTTATATATTTTTGTTAATGTATTTAGTTAATTAATACATTTTGTATTGGTGTAAAAACCAAACAGTATTGACTTTACAGGTACAACAATGATAGGAACAAAAACGAAAAGAATTTTAAATACGCAAAAATAAATAAATATATTATTTTATTTTATATATATATATATATATATATATATATATATAAAATAAAATAATAAGAATTAAAAAATTATATTTAGAATTATATATATATGGTATTATATATAAATAATTATAATTTTAAAATGAACATCTTGCCGTTTTAGGGGAAATCTAGTAAATGTGGCATGACATTTGTATATGTATTATTGTGTGTATAGGGGAAGAGAAAAGAAAAAAACAAAATAATAATAAATAATAGTAAACAACAAATGCAAATAATACCAATAATAACAATAAGAATAAGAATAGTAGTAATAATAATAAGAAAAATTAGTAATAAATAAATATTAATAAGGCAGGAGTGAAAAAAAAGTTTGATATTTTGAAATGTCAACTATAGTAGTATGGCATGATGTGTATGTCATATATAACTTGTTAATTCATGTCCAGTAAAAGGCCGAGCTGATACAGTAGAGGTTTATTCTAATACGGCCCATCTTCAGCAGAAATGCTGGGATTAAATAGAAGTAGGGCATTCTGAATGAAGCCTGACTGCTCCAGTTCAGTTAAAAACAGCATCTGTTAACGGCAACAATCTAAATTGCATGGAACAGTGCAGTGATGGTTTTCTCATCAACTTCCTTCAGCTCTGTAGAAACATCAAGTCCAGCAGACTTCAGTTTGTAGCTGTAATCACGACGCGGAGGAGCAGACACACTGACCCTCAGCTGAACTCAAATTACAGTCCACGACTCACAGAGGGCGACGCAGCGCTGCAATCGCAGCGTCGCTGTCCATGACTCCGGAAGTCTTAACTTGCCAGCTGTCACTGCACACACCTGCACAGGGAAAACTAAACTGCTGAGGGCAAACGTCGCTGAGATCTCTCCAGCTGAAGTACTGAAGTATTGAAGTACAGGTTGGATGAAGAGAGCAGATCTGATGACTTTCTGGACTAAAAATTCATCAAGAGTTAAAGAAAAAAAAGACCAAACTCCTCATTTATGGATTTCTCAGCTGATCTGACTCCTCCATTGGTTTTGTTTGTGTAACTTAAACCTTTATCATTCTTATTAGGAACTGTATGAAAATAATTGAGGAGGGGAGAGGGGTGGAATTTTATATTTTACATAAAAAAAATTAAAAAATCAAGATCCTACATAATATTGTAAAATAGTACGTAAAATAGTGAATACACTCCATTTTATAATAAATAAATAAAAGATAAACAAAAGGCTTGCAGATAAATAAATGGCTAAAGTTGAATTACAATATAGGCCAACTTTATATGAAATACTTTGTCTTAAACTTTTTGCTAACGTGAAGGAGGAAACAACACTAAAACTGAATCTCTAATATCCGTCACTCATTGTTATCCATATTCTGTGTTTCATAACTGACATATGTTTTTTTTTTTTATATTATTCATCTCTCAATGGGTGGATATAAATGATCTCCTGCTCTCAGAATACCCTTCAAAATGAAAAAAAAATGACTACAAATACAATTCACCCTGCCGTACTTATAATTGTTCTACAGTTCCTTCGACCCTAAATTGTTGTTGACCTGACATCATTTCCAGCTCAGCTTCACCCAGTGTCAACCTGCGCTGAATACCTACAACCCCTGTGTGTGTGTGTGTGTGTGTGTGTGTTGATGAAGCTGTGATCTCAGATTACAGATACCTTATTTGTTGGCATACAGCCAGCGTCTGCTCCTCTGAGGGAGAGTCCTTGCTGATTACTATTGTATAAACTGCAGTAAATCTTGAGAGACGGGCCAAATTCAATTCATCAATGCATTGTTAAAATGTCCTTGTCTGAGCTCGCCTGTGCTCAAACACGCCACTAGATGTCATCAGAAAGCCTTCAGAAACAACTCTCACCTGTTTTCTCTGGAGGAATACCATCCAGTAAATACGGAGACACACATTGTGCATGAATTAATACTGTGCAATAAAATGCTATTCACTGACATGAATTTAATTAGGAGGTTTTTCTCGGAGGCGGAAGAGGCGCAAGGACGCACAAACACCCACATGTGCACACATGTCCGCACTTCTGTGCTGCTGGACAGTGAGTGGGTATTAACCTGTGCAGATGAAGCTGGGGCTGCCGCCGTGGATCAGGTCGTCGTTGTCGGGCAGGATGAACGGGCAGCTCTGCTGGACCTCCAGGCAGTACTGGTGGCACGGCACCTTCCTCTGACAGGACAGCTGGGTGGTGGGGAAATACTGAGCGCACAGCCAGGGCTTATAGGCCGTCTGAGGAGGGAGAAGAAGAAGAAGAGGATATTAATACATGCTGCTTCATAATCCACCTGAGGACTGGGGAAAGTTATCTTCGGCCTCCATCTGTTAATAGTACATCCCAACACCTTGTGCTGTGAAGTGATCACCTGTATATCTAGGATACAACACTTTTCTAAAATGGATACCCCACACTTCATGCACCCCTGGGATACTGAATCAATCTTACTGCAGAGAATTAGCAAACAGAATGTCAGAAAATGCTGTTTTCAGCCTCTCAAATATGGAGATTTCCTGCTTTTTTCTGTTTCATATAATATTTAACTAAATATCTTTGGGTTTTGAACTGTTGCTCACACAAAACAAGACATTTTGTAGATCAAACGATTAATCTAGAAAATAATCATTATTCCCTAATGTTAACATCAACAAAATACAGTGAAAGAAGTGCATCACCATTCCCCAGAGACCGAGGTAATGTCTTCAAATGTCTTGTTTTGTGTGACCAACAGTTTAAAACCTAAATATATTTAATTTACTATCATATAAACACCAAATACTCAGATATGATTGGCTATAACTAAAGAATTTTGCTTGAAAAAATATCAAATTTGATTCCTATATTGTTTCACTTCTAGACCAAATGACTATCAGGTGGTTTGTCAAAAATGCAATTAAAAATCATCGCCAAACAACGTCATCAAACCGAAGTTTCCGTCCTCTTCCAGGTAATATTTGATGTAGTTCACCGGGAGGCTAAATGTAATACAGAATGCACAGACGTATGTGCATAAGGAGACAGATGGTGACATGTAATAGCCAAAGCCTCAGGCTCGGAAAGCTTAGCAAAACAAAATGAACCAAGGGCAAACCACAGTCTGGATTCATTTCGTCATGTGCTTTTTACTGGGATTAACACTTAAGAAGGGAAATGACTGCAAAAAGCACAGACAATCCATCGTGCCGAGACTGTATTTGGATTTGTTTAGAAGCCCATCCTGCTGCCAAAATCTCGACCAACCTGGTGGGATGGAAGGTCGTCGAAACTCTGTCCGACAAACAGCCTGCATGTGCGTCTGTGTGACTTTTGCTACAAAGGTTTGCTTGTAAATGGGCAGGGTGAGCTGGAATAAAGTTTATATAAAAAGGGCTACAATCTTTGGATCAGACAAAACACTCTTTATGTTCCAGTGCAGCAGAATACATGACTCTTTGATTCACTGGGTGTGTCATAGCAACATTTGAGAGTTAAATAATCACTCTATATTTGTCTTGTAGTCACATGACATAAACAAAATGTTAATCCCCTAAGACACGTATAACTAAAGAGTATGCAGTCTACTGGAACATTGGGACATTTTACAGTTGAAAAATCATGTTGTCAAAAACATTTACAGCAACTATAACAGTAACTTTTAAACAGTAACCGTAAAAAGCATTAAACGAAGTAGTGTGTGAAGCGAGCTAGCATATATTTTAAATATTACATCTAACAACAAAGCTAACATGCTGATGTTTAACATGTTCACCATCTTATTACAGCATCAGCATGTTAGCATGCTAACATGCTAATGTTTAACATGTTCACCATCTTAGCACAGCATGTTAGCATGCTAACATTGGCTGAGTAGCAACCCCAAAGTAAAGATACGGTTGCTTATTAGCAAATGCGGCTAATTAGCACCAAACTGAAACACTTATTGCTAATTAGCCACATTTGCTGGAGCTACACTGCTAGCAGGGCTAAATGTCAGCAATAATATAACAAATTGCTGTATACACAAATCTTTGTGTATTAATTTATCCTTCATTAACAGTTTTGTATTGTACACATCTTTTAATAACATGAAAATATCTTTTTATAGCATGAAAATATTTTGTTATAACGTGAAAAAATCTTGTTAGAATAATAAACTTTTCACAATATGAGGTGATACTGATCCGCTTCTCTTTTTCTGGCATGGCAGCATTACACGTCTGTACTATTGATATGCAAGCTACAGAAAATGCATGGCAACCAATCAAACTCAAATCAAACACACATTCGCATTTTTGTACTGAAGTTGGTGGTAACTGTAGTTACCTATTGGTCGACGTATACGCCGGTATAAACGTTTGATAGGCTAATAGCTGTCTGTTAGATGTCACATGGTCTGTCTAATGTTAGCAGGTAAGAAGTTTTCAGGACTTTACCCACGTCAGGGAGTGAACACGTGATTCAGTTTTATTTCCAGGGGAAGGTCATGTGCACGGCAAAGCAGGGCCGCAACTTACACAAGGTTACCGCACGCCATCGTCATGCATGTCACCGATTGTCTTGCAGAAGTCAGTAAGACATGCAAGGGAAAGGTCTGTCCAATAAATGATTGAGAAAATATGCCGTTATTAAGTGATGAAGGGTGTTAAGAGAGTCCTTTCACTACCAGACACATTCAAGCAAGAGGGGTACAACAGCCCTTTCCAAGTCATGAATCACAGACAAAGCAAACCATTAGAGCCAATCAGGTAATTACCAAGGGGTAGAATAATAAAATGTTCAGCATTGATAGTTTCACAGCAGCATTTTGCAAGAAACAATATCTAGTTTGAAAGCATTTGAAAAATTGGTTTAAAATCCTGAGCATCTCTTTCTTTATAAATTAAACATTCTTCTCTAAGTAGCAATCAAAGCCAAATCTTCTTAGTCATTGTTTATTAAGAGTTTAACAATCCACCACCACCTGTCGTCATATGTGAATTCAAATGTTAGTAAAGTTTGGTGCACTGTACATCCAGCCGAGCCCCGTCCACTTCAAACCAGCGAGAAAAGAAATGACAAAAAAGCACAAATCTCTCATGAAACAACCAAAACTGCTTTAACGTCAAAAAAAATGTTGTGTACATGTTGGACCCCATTGATCATAGTTTGAAGATAATTGAGCTAATAGGGTTTTAAGCCCTTAAAGTAATAGTATAAGATATTATCATGGAAATAATGCATGGCTGCACAAAATATTGTTTTTTTGGGGCGATAGACTGCAATACTGCACTCAGGGAGTTAGTTGGGTTAGTTGAAAGAGAGTATGAATAGAAAACTGCACTTTGATTTAACATTTTTGCCTTAGAATCGAGTCAACTTTTTCCTGGCTTTAAATGTCTTGTTTGTTGCTAACAGTTAGCATTTGCAATGGTAGCCACTGACGGAAAGATCATCACAAACACAAAACCCAAGGAAAGAGATGTCACAGTAGAGAACACACTGCACACAGTTAATTATGCCTTGTGTTATTTAACCACATTGGAACATCTATGGCTGGGACGTGGGCTAGTTAACTGCCATTGTGGTTTTAAAGTGTCAGTGATGTTTGGTTAAATTACATCCAGGGCCTCCACAAGAATTCAAAGGTAAATGTGCACCTCCTCCAACCTCCTTTGCATTTTCAAATGCTGAGAAATCACATGGGGGTCTGATTTGTGTCCTGTTTAGACCGACATACACAGATAACAAACACTGCACTGGCAATTATAATAATTATAATAATCTGATTATGTTGATGGTATGATAATGATGAGAACAGTGTGGACCCGAATGCTTTGCAAAATAAAATATATTCCAGACACGTATGACTTCATGTTGACACAAGAGGAGTGTGGAATAATGTGTGCTTTAGGGGTTAAATCCTCCAAACTGTTTTCCAGGAAACACACTCATCCTTCAAAAAAAAAAAAAAAAAGGTCAACACTATGTGGTTTTAGTGCCTTGATGGGAAATGTGTCTACATTTTAACCCAGGTTATGCTCGTGGTGCTGGGTAAAAAAAATATGTTTTTCTGTGGATACTTGTCCTAATAAACATGTTCATTCAAAGGCGTAGCGACTACACTTCGTTGTATGTTACAGGGTAATTTGGATAACTCACGGCGACAGTTTAATTCCCATGATCCTCTGCTTTCGGCAGCAGTGATCTCGCTCTACAGCTGAATGTAAGAGGAGAATCTGGCTCAAGGCCAAGATAAATCACTCAGATCATTGATTACATTTGTGTTTTAAGAGTTCTGTGGAGGTTGGAGGTGTTAAATCCATGACTGGTGATTTTCAGTGTGGCGACTTCCTGTCTGTGCAATGGGTGATGTTTAATTCCCGATGATTTAGCATAAATTTTTGCCAGCCGCGAGATAATCTGTCTAGGGATGCTGCGGCTATCAAAAGAGAACCAAAACAATATGATCGCAGTCAGACAGGAAATCTGGGTCCTCCTGAAGATGTGTGCTGGCAGTTGCCAAGGTAACGGCTTTTTCTGCTTTTCATTAGAGCTCAATGGGTACTGCCCCACTCTCTGTTGGTTTTCTGTATGTGTGCACATGTTAAAGTGTGCAACCAGGTCTGTGTGTGTGTGTGTAAATGTGTGTGTGCGTGTGCTCAGCGTGAAAAGGGAAGCGTATGAGAGCAAATTGAGTTAG
This sequence comes from Bovichtus diacanthus, assembly GCA_943590825.1. Lineage (NCBI taxonomy): Eukaryota > Metazoa > Chordata > Actinopteri > Perciformes > Bovichtidae > Bovichtus > Bovichtus diacanthus. The sequence goes on from CALSBV010010707.1 coordinate 172,111, forward strand.
TCAGGAAGCAGGCCTGGAGTCTGATTTGATCAGTCTAATGTGTGATCAGTGTGAATGGGAACCTGGCACTCAAAAAGCCTCTGTCGCCATGCAGCTTAGTCTGCTTTGAACAATGTACTGAAGCCCAGAGACACAGACAGGAAAGACACCAAGCTGTCGAGCATTTCCACCGGGGCTTTATGCCTGCAGATGATTTCAGCCAAGGCCTGGTCATTTGTACACAAAACGTTTCACCCCACTTTAAATGTTTCATCAGCCAACAAATCTTACATTTTAAAAGGCGTAATCAAGGAGATTCTGTTGTATGGACATTTACATTAACGTAAAGATGTAAATTACGCCAACAAGACATTTTCTGCTAGTGCTTATATGCAAATCTTTTGAAGCCTAAAAATAGCATTTAAAAATTAAGATTCCAATGCTGACGCTTTGGCAGATAAGTGTCAGCAGCACTGGCATCTGAATTTCACCACAGTGATTATAACTATTATATAAGAAGCAGACTGTAGAACAAGCCATGGACTGCTTCTTATTTTCTGCATGCATTCAGTCCTCTTACCAGCCAGAACATGGCCTACTGTTCAGAACTTCAGATAAATCATTTATCTGAAGAAAAACAATTTATAGTTTGAAGTTAATTAACAAAATATAAAAGTGATATATATTTTATTTTGTTAATTAACTTCAAACCTTGAATTATTCTTTCTCCAGAAACACGTAAAGAAACATCTGCCTTCCCTCCACAGTCAACCATAAACTACAGCAGATGCATCAGGTGGTCTAAGAGGAAGCTAGTTAGCCTAGCTTGAGTGGAAGATGCTACAGTAGTACAACTTGAAAGAGGAAGCTCGTTAGCCTTGCTTGGTAACGTTAGCAGTGATTCCCAGTACTTTTTACTTGTGTTATCTTAGCACCTGTTGAGTCATTGACAGCTCCCACACACTCAGTGTTGTATTCGTTACACATTATAGAAGCTATATTGTTATAGCTGGTGTGAGCTGTCTCTCTTTCATGTTCCAGTTGAAGTGATGACAAATGACCAGACTGTCAATGCTCGCAACAATGAGTAGACCTGTAACTTCAGCTCTATGTACGGTACTCCATAATTCACCAGGTAATATAAGGAGCGGGACTAAACAACGGCTACGTCAGCTAATAACTAACAATACAATCCGGCCATAATCAAATTCATGCCCCCAGGAGAAGATTATTACGGGGCCGCTATCAATGCAAAAAAAATAGATTTCTTCTTTTTGATAAATACAAATGCAATCAAGTAAATACAAAACAAACACCAAGGATGTGTATGCTGATTTCTTAGCAAACATGAATTTTAATTTCAGTTCAATTTAAATGCTTCAAGTATGTGTTCCTGCCGTGCACATAAAATAATTGGCAGGTTGTAAAAATGTGCATCTGATGCCTTCAGGGTGGGGGTTTCTGCCTGTGTGCTGTCATGTAGCATCAATCAACCTGAGAGCGGAAAACATTCTCAAATCGAATGGACACACGGGGAGTGGGAGTGTGTGTGTGTGTGTGTGTGTGTGTGTGTGTGTGTGTGTGTGTGTGCGTGTGCCGGGGGGTAATGTACTGATGTTGCAACCAGCAGGTAGCGAGCTGTACTACATGCAAAATGCTTAATATAAAATAAATCAGCAACAGCAGAGAGAGAAATGTCATGTTTATGATGTAACGAGGTGACCCTTGTTTATTACTACAAAGCATTTATCTCTGCTTGGCTCCAGGGGGATCCGCAGCTCAGCTCAGACAGATAAACCCCCCGTGACTTTTGTGTTGCGTTTGCAGTTTGGTCATTCCACCAGCATCCATTAGTTCACAGGCAGCAGTCGTCTCAGAGTGACAGATCCTGCAAATCTGACATGCAAAGCAGTGCTTCCTCCATTCTGCCTCGCCGTGGCGCAGGGCTTTCCCCTCGCCATTCCCATTCACATGCCTGTCATCTGACCCAAAGAGGATTGTGGGAGAGCTTGTCTGCAGACAAGAGGAAGCACCGAGCAGCAGTAAGCGTAAGTTAAGCGTTTGCTTAATATGTCTTCTATAGAGAAATTACCACCACGTAAGGAAAATTTAAAAATGTAATTTATTTAACTAAAATGACTCCGAAGTTGCAGCTGCAGCTGCAGCAGAAAATATTTGAAGAAACACACAACAACAACCAGAACTTTTCGTATCCATGTTTAAATATGTTTTCATCTGTTACAAAATAACTGTTGTCCTTTGACAAACTACTTTGGAATATTTGTTTCCGTTTTTGTAACAAATAAAAAAAAAGATGGGAGAAATCATTTGAAATTGTCCTTCCGTTGATGCCGATTACTGGTAGGACATTTGTATTGGGAGATTCATCTGCATCATCTAAGTGTTAGGGAATTTAGATTGGTGGTAAAAGCGAAATAGAAAGTATTATGAAAATCTCTTAATTACCCACAGGTTATTTATTTTATTCTGTGTAAGTTATGCCTCCTGTAATTGACAAAATGGACAAATATTTACTTAAACTAATGAGAATACATGGTTTAAAAGTAATTACAGAAAAGGGCAGACTAAGTAATTGAAAGAATTAGCTGACTGTTTTGAAACAACAGCTGTGCCATGCAAATGGTAAACTAATAATGTAGGTATGATTGATATGTTCATATACTGTAGGTTTGTATGCATGCGTAAGCATTCGTCTTTTGATATATTGTATAAATGCTTCTTCTTTGTTTGTCTGTCAGCAGATTTATGGAAAAACGACTTTGTAGAAAGGTGTAGCCTGGGCTAAGAAAGAATCACAATGTGGTTAATGCATTATTTTCTCACTTATTAAAACGGCCTGTGCTCTCTTATTGCTCTTCTAGTTAAGTTTTTTTCTTTCGTTCACTTTCTTCATTTATAAAAAAAATTATCCATGTTCTTTTTTCTAAAAGTATTAGATAAAGTTGCTGTGAGTGTTGAGTTTACACCTACAACTGGGAAAATATTGGGGTTATGAACCGAATAATGACTTGATTAATGTGTTAAACTGACAGTAAAGAACACAAAATATGCAGTTTATTTGTCTTATTGCTCTGAAGCGCAGGAGGTAACAGTCTAGCTGTTACCTCCTGTTTCCAGTCTTTATGCCGATCGACCGACAAAACAAAACATTTAACGACATCACCTTGGACTATCAGAAACATTTTTCACTGTTTTTTGACATTTTATGGACCAAACTATCAATTGAGAAAATAATCTGAAGATTAATCAATAATAAAAATTATCGTTATCTGCAGTCCCACTTTATGCTCAGCTAAACCAACCAACAGCCGGCACTAGCTTCATATTTAGCGTACAGACATGAGAGTGGAATCGATCTTCTCATCTCATTCTTGTCAACAAAAGGGAACAATTGTATTTCCATAAAATGGCAAACTCCCAATCTCTTCTTTGGTCACGCAACTCGTCAATTTCGGAGCATTACATGTCTGAGCTTCTACTCCTCTGGCTTTTAAATGTCTGTGTAAGAAGTTCTAAATGTACAGTGATGTAGCACCAAAACAAAAAGTCATAAAAGCACAAATTCAGCCAGTAACGCTCTATCCCTGAGCTGTATTCCCATATCCAGCAGCATGGTTTAAGCTCCCAGGTATGCACAAACTTTAACTCAACGCACCACGAAGTATCAACACTCTCTTTCTTCCCAGCAGGACGGTGTCACACATACACCGGCTATAAAGTGGAATGACAGAGCCGGCTATAAAAAGCATATGAGTCAGCTGCAGAGTGAGATCACAGTTAGAAGCTGAATGGCACAGATCATTGCCACTCACACAAATCACGGGAGGACAGGAAGTGGCTCTCATACTACCTGGGCTATTTTCTTTGTTTGATGAATCTTTGTTGTTGCGCCGTAATATCCTGAGTTTGCAAAATATTCATTCCTGATACTGAGAGAAAATCAAATATTTTAGGGATCAAGATGGGGGTCACTTGGTCTATTTCATAAGCATTTTCCTGCACACACAACATGAAAGAAACACTGACAAAATGTTGTTGACAGGACTTTGATGCACTCACAACTCAAATCTCAGTGCCGCCTCGGGTCACTGACGCAACCCTTGGATAATCCGGCAGGACAGGGAGGCATACGGGTGTCTGTCTTCCTGCATTGATGTCCGCACTTATTACATCCCATTCCCCGGTGATGTAACGTTTCCAGGCGCCGTATGTGCGCTTCTGGAAAATGACACTCCGAGGCACAGTGTTTTCATCAAATTACACGGTTTGCAATCTCAGTGCAACCCCTGTTTGTACGTTCACTGTGTCATATTCTACCAAGCAGTGCTCTCTGGAAGAAACAGGGACTAAACGTTTGACAGAGTCTCAACATGTTTTTTGTGTCTTTTCTGAATAACATTCTGGCAAGCAATGGCCTGAGGGTTAGAAAGTGGAAGGGGGACTCAGTCCAAGCTAGTTGTTGCTGAGATGAATGACACCTCTGACACAAGCAGGCTGACTGACACTCCACACAGTGCAAAATGATCACAAAACAGCCCTATAGATCAGATGGCATTTGCAGATTTCTTAGCAAGACGCGGGCAGAAAAACACTTTTTTTTTTTTCCGGGTTTTTTTCTTGTAAATTTGTGATTTTTGACCTCAGAGAATTTCTTTTTTTTTTCTCTCAGAAATGTATGACTTCATAATCTCTGAGAATATTCAAGTTTTTCTTTGATAAATGTACCACTATTCAATTCAATTCAACTTTAATCTCCAAATAATTTTTTTTTGGAATATTACCCGCTTCTCCAGCTCTGCAATTTTGTTTACAACTACAGCAAACCTACAAAGGTCCTAATACGCCATTGTACAATCTGGAAAACATCAACGTAAATATGTGGAAATTCACAAATCTATTTTTTTTGGATTGAGACACATTTATGCCTTCGTACACACAAGGGATTTCTAGGAAATGATGTAACATGTAATCCAGGATGATTCCCTGATTGTAAAGTCCTTTGGGACAAACTTGTGAGTTAGGGCGATATAAATAAACTTCAGTTGCTTAACCTATGCAAGTGAGCATGTTAGTGCGCTGCACATGTTAAACTAGAAAGCCCTTAGAGAGCTCGTGCCTCTGCCAGAGTTGCACAATTCTCTAAATTTATTATGTTATTTGTTATGAAAAATATTCAACAGTCTCAAAAATGTCAAAAGAGCTGACTCCAAAGAGAAGTAGTGTGTCACAGAATATGCAATATATGTATATATAAACTGTGTATATATATATATATATATATATATACACACAGTATCATGATGAAACTTTACACCCCTGTTATTCAAGCCATAACAATCTCATTTTAGCCTATTTAGATTTTTTTGTGTTTCATAAAATGGAACAGTATCTGTGATTCTAACAAAATAGAAAATGCTTATTTTTCACAAACGGCCAAATAGTTGCAGTGTGCAACGCAAAAAAAATGTTTTGTTGTTTCAAGTCTCAGGTTTCTCGCACTAATCAGAACTACATTCGCTGTGCACATGGCTATAAATAAATCAAATACAAACAGAAACACAAAATGAGAGCCATGTCAATTTCTCAGAAGCAAACACGTCTGAAAGAACAATGTTTAAAAAAGGTGAAAACAGTAAACAGAGGGCTTGATTAGTGATCTATCAATGGTATTGACAGGCTTCACAGCTGGAGCTGCTGTTACACAATGTTTCAGCTTCTTTAAGTGATGCATGAGGCCACACTGAGACTAGCCGGGACAGCCCCATACAATATTTGTGTTGAAGATTCAAAGTATACCTGCAATTTCATAGGTATTATGATTAAATATGACTTTTTTTTTTCAGAACAATTCAAATAGATTCTTTTGAATATTCTTTGTCATCTATTTATGCGTTATACAGCTTTAGTCATAAAGCTTTGGTTCGTCCTTAAAATCGTAGCGATCTGGCCGAACGAGATCTACACACAACGTGAAGATGCTCATTGTAAGCTTGTGACGTTGGTTAGTGATCCATCAATGGTATTGACAGGCCACCGGAGGCTTCCAGAAACCTTGAACCCTTTAACTGGAAATGCCCTGTCGAGGACACGGTATTATGGAACGTCTGAGCATGGATCCACCCATCAGGACATGAAGACAAAGATGGCATTCATTTCCCTGAAACATGTTTTGTAGATCAGTTCTGAGAAAACATGTTCATGAATGTGTATGGCAGGATTTGTTTTCAGCCTGGTTTAGCACGCAGGCGCAGCAATGAAGCGCTTAGTTTACAAAACAGGTAAGAATTGTCTTCCCGCCGATATAAAAATCGCATCTGCTGTGGGAAATAAAGGCAATCTCGATAGATGCAAGGTTGTTTCCCAGGTTTGGTTTCATGTCTAATAGATAAAGCTGTGCTCTGGTCGCAGGATTCCTGTTGGCACAGCTCCAGCTCTGCAGCTCTCTTCTCCAAAGATTTAAAGAATTAATTTTCAGCTGGATCACAGCTCGGGGAGGCTGCTGAATAGGTCAGGGTGGCTCTGCTTTCTCTATCGATGCAGAGCCTGCTGACCGCAGGAGGCTCGACCTGAGCCCAGGACATATTGACTGAAGCGGCCCCCCCTGAGATGTCACTCCACGATAAACACAGATAGTTAACTGCTGAGTGGGGGCTTTGACACACAGGAACCAAAACAAACTGGACTGAACCTAAACTGTACTATCATCAGCACAAATTCAGCCTCAACTCAACATCGTTGTGTGTAAATAGTTTGAGGTCGATAGATAATAGATAATAATGGTACAAATAATAATAATTTGTGAGAACTAGTTATTATGTTCTGCAACAACATAGGGTTGGACCAAATAGTTTTAATAGTTTACATTTTTACTAAAGCAATAACTGGTTGCACAGATTGTGTGTTTAACACTAGCAAGTGTGGTTGACAGAGAGAGAGAGAGAGAGAGAGAGAGAGCGAGAGAGAGAGAGAGAGAGAGAGAGAGAGAGAGTGTGTGTGTGTGATGCCGAGTTAGTAATTATGATTTTATGAAACTGCCGATCTGCGACCACCGCCTGCAAATCATCTCCCTTCAGTCAACAGTACCGTGCCGAGCGATAGCCAGTGTGTGGTCGGTCAGTTGAGGGGGAGCGAGTGTGTGCGTGTGTGTGTGCAGTGAGTATGAAGTCAGCAGTAACGTAGCCGTGCAGTGTGTGTACAGTTTATTTGTCATGAATAAACGCTTCAGCTCTTCAAGACCACCTGCTGATAAAAGTGAAGGGGCTCTGGTTAGCCCCAAAGCTAACAGCGACAACAACGGCTCAGGCTTAAGGTGTGCTGACCTTTAAGGTGGTGGACTAGCTATTCTCTAGTGACAAGACCCCCCTCCACCCCCCCAGGGAAAGTTGATTTTACGAAAGAATGAATCACTGAATTAAAATTGAGGATTTTCTACCAAGAGTGATGACTTCATAAAATATGATATCAATCATTCAAAGCTTTATTTTCGAGAAAAAAAAAAAAAAGACAGCCCTACAACGAGATAGAAAATAATACTATTCCTTGAATAATGCATCATAACTATTAACTATAGCTTTAAAATACATGTAGCGGAGTAATGTTTCCCACTGAAATGTATAAAGTAGCATGACATTTAAATACTTACGTTCAAATACCTTAAAGTTGTACTTAAGTCCAGTACTTGAGTAAATGTACGCACAACATGGATATGCACATTCTTATCTTGACCCTCTACGACTCAGTGTCTTGAGAAAATAACATATGAGGGGAACGACGTCACTCCTGATCACTTTTCAAGGTAAATACTGTAAATGACGATAATCATCGGCTTTGATGACAGTGAGGGAATGAGGAGGAAGGATCGGCCTGAGGGGGGAGGGCGATCAGCATATAGATTTATCAGCCTTGGAGGGGAGAGAAAATGTGAAAGATCACTGTGTGAGTGATGGAGGGCAGATAACTGTGGTCCAGATCCTTATGTAACACTGTCAGTGTGGACATTCATCTGCCACTGCCTAGGAAAGAGCGAGGCTGTCGTCATCATTGAAATCAGGAAACAGGAAGTATACAACAGTGTTTGTTTCCCAAGAAAAGCGAAGACATCTGTAGCGCACACAGCTAACCCCAGACACAGTTTAGTGAAAGAAATAAGTAGAAATTGTGCCCATAATTCGTGCACGGTAGGTTTGGAATACAACATGCTCTGTAGCACTCACTGGTATTATACTTCAGAAATGTTAATAAAAGCTATCCAGGAATGTATCATTAATATACAAGGACAAAATGAGAGTCAAACAGCCAAGAGGCCTCCAATTCCGCCCACAAGCTCCTGCAATGATGAGGAGCTCCTTCTCTTGCCGTCTCCGCAGTCAACATCACGGCCTTGTGCCTGCAAAAGAACTTTCTAATATCTCTGGGACATATTCTGGCCGTCTCAGAGTTTGGAAGAGAATCTATTAGAATTAAAGGACTGAGCGTCCCCATTTAACGTCTCCTGTTGGGCTGAACACTGTTGCAGAGAAGGACGAGGGGGCTCTCCTCAAACTGTGCAGAGCGGCTCTCAACTCAGGTGGCCACTTGGCAGATCAGATGTGAGGATTTGGAGGACAGGTCGCCCAGGAGCAACATCAAGACTGTGGGTGTGCCAGGCTGCTCTGATAATAGTTTGACATCTCTTCTCTATTTACGCTAAATGGAGGGGCTGTCTCAGGCAGACCATAGAAGCCAGTCGCCAGACGAACCTCCACACCCTCACTCTCCACCTTAAAGGGTACACTCATTTATTTGATTTGATAGGGACAATGCAATTTAACATAGTTGCAATACAGAGCATGAAATTGATGTGCTGCACAGAGTTTAAAGTTGCTGTAAATCTTCAACTCTCGTCCCTGGTTGTGCTTTTACATGTACAGTGTAATCAAAATATACAGCTGTCAGTATGAGATGGTCCCATTTCCCCAGTTGGGAAGTCGTTCTGCCGACTTCTGTGTGTTTATGAGCTTTAATTCGTGATGTAGAAACAGCATGGACGCTACAAAGAAGTTCTGTTCTGTGTTTTACTGCTCAGAGCGTTTAAACAACAAGATGATAGCTGATTCCGAGTTGTTGTTCTGATTCCAATTTATACCGACACCACGTGAATGCAGTACAAATGCACTTTCTCGCGGTATTGATGAAAGCGAAAAAAACAAAAGGTAGTGTATCGGACCTTTCTACCAAGTTCCATGAAAATTGGGCCGGTGGCTTTTCCTGAATCCTGCTGACAGACAAACAAAAAGACAAACAAACCGAGCCAAAAACATAACCTCCGTGGCGGAGGTAATTAGCTGAAAATGAGTCCTTGCTTTTAGCCAGCACTTAGCGTTTGTTGTTAAATATTTTATAAGTGGAATTCATTTGATTTCAGTTGGTAATAAGTTGACAGCTGATAGAGAAAGCTGATTGTGTGCTTGTCTTTGGATATATCTGGAGAGAGGCTCTGGGGCTAAACTGTTAATACATTTGGAAACCAATTTGAGAAAACAAAAATGAGTAAAGCTCTCAAAGATTAGCACATTTTGTCTTTTTAGTATGTGACAGTGATTTTAAATGTTCAAGTGAGCCCTGTTTTTCTAATGGGAAAGACATAAAAACTGATTCAATAAAAGGATGATTATGAAAATATTTAGAAACAGACTAACAAATAGGAATTGTTTACAATAATGCTCTGCTTGGACAAGAGGAAAGATTAAAAATGACCACAGTACTATTTTGCACCCAGACGTCACTCTGCTGTGCATCCATTACAGAAGGGCAATTAACAACTAAAAATGACTGAGCATCAAATCACAAAACTACACTTTGAAAAATCTAAATCTGAAATATTATGTCCATTTCTTTAAATAGCCAGAGCCACAGGGGGACAGTAACGCTCAGGGACATGGAAATAGGAAGCAATGCGCAGGTTAATTTGAACTAATGGTCTGCCAAGTTTAGCTACTTGTTTGTCTAGGTAAATAAAGTCTACCTCCAAAAACACCTTCCAAACCTATTCAAAGTCTCTGCCAAGGTGATGGATAGAAACAAAGTTAACACGGTGACAACGGCCAAAATGCTGGATAAATACAGCAACATTTCATAGAGAAGCTGATTCATTGCAATAGAATCGCCACGATCACTTCCATTTGGTGAACTTTGACATGCGAATTCTCTCCGCTAACCAATAACAAACTGTCCTGACAGCACTGACCTCTGAGGGAAAGGAGAGTTCAAACTGGAGGAAGCCATCGTAGCTCATTAGCTGTGTTGCACCATTCACTTTTGTTTAACCTCCTCTGAGTGTAGCCTAACATGCTCCCAAAAAGGAGCATGGTTTGCAGACAGTTACTTCTAGAAGACAGGAGAACTTTGTAAACGTATTGACCAATGAGCAATTAAGCTACCTTACTAAGTGACAGTTAGCAAGCTAGCTAGCTCAGAGAGCATTTTCTCCCTTCAATAACTCTTTATTGAATAACATTATCCTGAGAACAAAAGGAAAGGGGAGTTAAGGGCACAATAAAGGTGAATAGAAAGAAACTTTAAAAGACAGTGTGACTGACTAGCATGTTCCTGGCTTGCTAGCGTGTTAGCCATTAGCTTGCCAGCTACAGTAGTTAGCCCTGCGAGTATTCCTTACGTCACAAGCCATGTGGATTAATTTAGCAACGTTCTGATGTGATTGGATCGTAATTTTAAGACTATAGTTTGTTAGTTTGTTGACTTTTCTCCCCTATGCCTATTTCTTGTTGTTATTTTTTTGTTTCCTCTCATTGATGATGTAAGATGATGTAAATTATGGCTGGGCAGTATGGAGAAAATCAAATATCATAATATTTTATTTATTTTTACTTTATTGCTACAATATTGTAGGGTTGACCATTGGTACTTTCACAAAAAATTTGCACACTGAGATTGTTGATAATTAAGAAATGTGGATATAATGACAAAGTGGGTAAAGGGAAATCATAGAACAGCTAGAACATTCTGGTAAGTTCAGAAAGTTACATCACTCCAATGTAATGCAGCCTTTAAACCCAGGACCATAACACAGTTATGCCATATTACCATATCCAAAATCTAAGACACTATTAAGTCTAATATCACGATATCGATAGAATATCGATATATGTAATGTAAATCAGCAGCATTTTAATACACTGAAAAATGTATACATTCCTATAAATCTTACGCTGGCAGTGTAGTGGATACTTTACATCAACTTACTGCATTATACAGAAGTGTACATCACGCATTGAACAATTTAATGGATAGCAATGTTGCGCAAACTGTCACATTGCGCTTTTATAAACAAAACTCATGTCCAGTGACTGACAATTCATTTATCGGGACAAACATCATCCTCAATCATCCTAATGGGCCACACAGAGCTTAACAGGGATTCTAACCTTTTACCTAGTCCACTGAATACATGCAGACCTGGTTTGAAAAAGCTTTTAAAAAAGGTCCCATGAAGAGAGAGGTACCTTACTGGGGAATAAGAGGAAGTCAGATAATCCCATTAGTGCCAAGTGGTGGGGGAATTTAGATGTGATCATGTGAAGGCAGCCCACAGGATATCTGAGTTACTTAGTCATCGCTTTTCATATCTGACACCACCAGCTATGGACAATGCTGCCCCGTGAACAAGGACACAAACCTCCACATTGCTCCTCGTTTTCGACATTAGTTAAATCGTAAAATTCATCCAAATTGCACACAGCGGCTAGGATATGCATTCAGGCTTATATCTGTCTCTGTAAAAAATAATCCATTCAAATACCTATGCAGACAATAGGACTGTTAGACTAATTGATGTCATGCCCATAAATGCATGAAGGTATTAGTCTGACCCTTAGGTGTTTCACAGGGGAAAAAAACATCCTGCTTGCAACATCTTCATTTTCTCACAATTATGAAGCCAAAGTAATGAATGTTTTTACTATAATTACATTTTGGTTGTTCTATTATTACTCAGGAGAACAGCTTGGCAACTAAATGCAATGTATCTCCTGGGAGGATATTTTAAGAATGTAATTTTAACAAATCTGTGTTTGTGTTTTCCTTCAAGCAAAATACACTTTTTAAAATGTCACACAATAAAATGCAAAAAGAAGGGGAAAAGGGATAATCCACAAATTTTACACACAAAGAAATGTTTACTTGTTGTGGTAAGTTTGGAGCAGTTGTATAATGTCCTTCGCGGCTTTGAAGGGAGCTTTTTAAAGTCTGAGAAAAATATGGACCCTGATGATATTATCAAGTCAAGTCGACCTGACCCTGATGAGACTTCATATTTGTAAGAGAAAGCCCGCATTATGAGAGTGAAGTTTGAAAGATGTGGCCATTTCCCAGGCAGGGAACAATGCAAATGTAGTTTTTGCCCTCTGCTGCTTCAATTTTGGCAACGCAAAATCTCTGTAGTGTCCCTTTAAAATGTACAGTCATTTCCTTTCATTTGTGAAATATATAAATGAAATGTATATAACTTTGGCTAAATATAGGCCTGTAAATTGTTTCAAATAAAAAATGATCCCAAAGATGCTGGTAAGCTTTTGTACTGTGTTATAACAAGAGTCTAAAGCAGGGGTTCTCAAACTTTTTCAGACCAAGGACCACATAACCAATAAAAAAACACTCACGGACCGCCTAATTCCCCAAATATCCAAAAACAATAGGCCTGCTTACCACTCCAACAGTATATTACAGGCTAATATTGAGTTTATGTGACCTTCTCTACATCACTTGTTCACACATTAAATCAACAATACAAATACAAATACGGATTCTACAAGCATTTCATTCATATGCGATCTAAACGGTAAATGCTGATAGATTTTACACATCATATGAAACATAGATTACATTTATTACTGAGTTTATGTCCAAGCGAACAGAGCCGCAACTTACTTACGAAAATTAAAGTTTTATTCACATCCAAGCTTTTTTCATGAAAATATTTCATGAAATATTTTTTCACATCCAAGCTTTTTTCATGAAAATTAAGTTTTTTTTTCATATATAAGCTTTTTCCGTGAAAATATTTCATGAAATATTTTTTCACATCCAAGCTTTTTTCATGAAAATTAAGTTTTTTTTTCATATATAAGCTTTTTCCGTGAAAATTAAGTTTTTTTTCACATCCAAGCTTTTTTCATAAAAATTAAGGTTTTTTTTAAATAATTTTTTTTTTTTCTTATCCAAGCTTTTTTCATGAAAATTATGTTGTTGTTTTTTTTTTTTTTTTACTAAAAGCTTTTTCTGTGAAAATTAAGGTTTTTTTCACATTCAAACTTTTTTCAAGAAAATTGTTTTTTTTCACATCAAAGCTTTTTTCATGAAAATTAAGTTTTTTTTACATTCAATTTTGTTTTTTTTCACATCCAAGCTTTTTTCATAAAAAAATGTTTTTTTTTTTTTTTTTTTTACTGAAAGTTTTTTCCGTGAAAATTAAGTATTGTG
>CALSBV010010707.1:194138-205095 GCA_943590825.1 Bovichtus diacanthus
AGATAGATAGATAGATAGATAGATAGATAGATAGATAGATAGATAGAAACTCATTTCTTTCAGTTGAAGGCTAGAGGAAGTAAAATTATCCAGTAGCCTGTTTCACAGGGAAAAAAAGTTAGACACGTTAGCGAAACTAAACATAGGCTACTTGTACGTAACCCCCCTCCCCTTTTCTTATTGCTTTAACACTCTTATGACACCTCCGATTTATCTCCTGACCCCCAGGTTGGGAACCGCTGGTGTAGGACCAGGGTCCTGCTTGCCTATTTGTTTCAAATGCGTTTTTGTTGTTTTATTGTTATTTTAAAGATGTTTTAGACAGGAAAAAGTTTGGCTAATAGACATATGATAGTAATATGATAGTGTTTATGATAGTGTTTACTACATTTTACTCATACTATATTTCATATAAAAGTTGTACAAGTGATGGCATGTTGTGTCAGATACATGTTTTATTTCGAAGGTCAAAACACCCAACATCCGGCATTGTGCTATCTAATCTTACTAGCTTGAGACAATTCTCCATCTCTGACGTTATGCGCGCGCATCGCAGTCACCGCATCCCTCAGTGCTAAAGGTGCGTCAAGTCAGAGGGAACCCGCTGAAATGACAACAGAAATATTGTAATTTTGACTTCAAAATGAAAGCCTATGATGTTGCTCTCCAAAACATGTACTATCGCAACCATTTAGGTTCACAGTGCAACAATAAAGACAAAGCAACCACTAAAAGTAAAGCATGCAGCTGTACCGAAGATATGGAACAATAACGTGTTGATGAGGATAGTTTAGATAACCGTAGTCGTTTTATTTTGAAAATTCCCACCGACATACGCATTTTAGCCTATATTGTTGTTGCTTGACACTGTATCAGTCAGACAGGTTAGTACTCACCTGGTGTTCAGCCTCAGGCAAGATGCTCTCATCAAAAGAAAGGAGCCTGTTTCCTCCTTAAAGGACAATACCAATGCTTTTGCACGTATTAGCCTATTTAAAAATCAAGTGTACTTTATAATACAGGCACCAAACTTCAAAAGCACAGGCTGTTGTTGTGTATTTCTGTACACATTAGCACCAATCCTACCTGCCAAGATTTACACTTGCACCAGATCCATCACAGTGAACAGTTTGCCTGCTTTTCTTTTCCCTACATCCTGAGTGCTTACAACTCCATTACATCCATCCGGCGACAATTCAGACAACAATTAAAGCAGACAGGCTGTTTATTCAAGCCAGTCTCAAGTCCTTCCATGTAAAGTAGTGACATGGTTGAGACTCAGCTGCTGCCTGGAAGGTGGAAAAACACAGTTTAAAGGTGCACTAATGTAAATACAGTATATGATTTGTCATGAAGAGGCTAAAACCATATGCTAAAATGTGCAAAAACACAAGTATGGTCCTTTAATTAAATGGGTTTTCTCAACTCAAAACTGTATTTGCATCTTTTCTATTGAGAGTAAATAATCTGGAGTCAATCTGATGCGGTAAAGCAATAATTTTTTATGGAGGAACTACTTTAAGCCTGGTTCCCAATCCCTTGGTTTGGGGGCCACAACATAAATCTGAGGCGTTATAAGTAACAAAACGAGACAAAACAAACTGTTTTAATACTCCACAAAGCAATGTTATTTTATTCAGACTTTCCTCCAGATAATTTTTCTTAGAAATACACATATTTGTTTTACTGCCCAGAGTTAGATGATAAGATTGATGCCACTCTCATATGTCACATGTCTGTATGCTAAATATGAGGCAGGTGGTTAGCTTAGCTTAGCATAAAGACTGTAGGCAGGGGGAAACGGCTAGCTTTTCTCTGTCTGAAGGTATCAAATCCACCTAGGAGCACCTCTTAATCTCACTAAATCAACACAATACATCTTATTTGACGCCCTGTAATTTATCACAAGTGGCTCCTCTCCTCCACGGTGGAAAAGGGTTTTGGAAAGGGCAATCTCAATTACTCTTAAAAATGTTTTAAAGCAAATGGGAGCTTTTGAAAATGTGCTAGACATCAACGACCAGAGTGGTTTGCACATTTAGTCAAGTCGAGTCAATTTTAATTATAGGGTTTAATATCACAAATCACAATTTGCTTTTCTGGATAAGGAAAAACTCCCCCCAAAAAATATTTTAACGGACGAAACCTCAGGAAGAGCGACTGATGACGGATCCCTCTGATGACAAAGGGGTAACAGGACGTTGTGTGTACAGAATAGACCAGCATAAGAAAATTACAATATTAGACGATCCATATGACAAAATGATAAATAGAATGTAAGCACACGAAAAATATGGATCCTCATAGACATTTCAACAATGAACAGTTTACCAGAGCTTGACGCCAAATATATAAAAATGATTACGAACTTTATGACTAATTATTTATGAGGCACAAGATGGATCTTGATTCTGTTGTTTTGACTGGATTTCTTCATAGGAGGGTGGGCCGTGCTAATTCCTCCCCTGCAGCCATGAGCCTTGTGTTTGGTCTCTACAGGAGCTCATTTATTTCAGCCGAGTGCATGAAACTGCTGGTTGTCTAGGGGCCGCTTCCAAACCATTTCTGCTCGTGTCCAGTGTGCTCGCTGGTACCATCTCTGCAACAGCTACGGCCAGCCTAATTAGAGCATTTATCCCATTAGGGAACCTGGTATTTCTGCAATGCTGGCTTTCAGCAGCTGTTTACATCTCCAGATCCTGAGGACTGATCGTCTGCTCCTGCGAGGACCAGCAGTTAAGACTTTTCAAACCAACAGTTGCAGCATCATACACACAAAGCCACAGGGGAATAAGCGCTTGTTGAGTAGCTCTAATTAAGGCCTGTCAGTCAAACACTCGCATCACCTGGAAATAGTCCAGAGTGGGCGATGGGTTTCAGAGTGTTTACTGAGGCACAAAATATTTTTCTTTAACCAGTAATGAAGATCATTTTGCTCCCGAATACTTTTTGTGTTGGTTTTCACAAAGAGGGATTAACTCTTAAAGCCAAGAACGTCTTAAAAAAAGGTAACATTTTAATAAATTTGTTTAACAAAATGACAAACCCTACAGGGAGCGCAACATGTCGATGAGAGCTATTATTCACATTATATGATTGAGAACAGGTACCTCATCACTTTTACTTTGAAAATTTATTCATACGGCATTTATGCACAACAATGCCCAGGACACCACTGGCAGCTACCTGCACCCTGGAGGCCATGGTAATGAAGGTTAGAACATATCAATGAGTCCCAAGGCACAATGGTGACATTTTTAAAGACAGGAAAACATGGCCACATCTTTGTTGGAGGGCCTTGAGCTGGACCGGTTTTAACTTACCCCTGTGGTGTCTCTCTGCCGGATGAGTGCACGCTGAAGAGCTAAAGCAAAAGGCCAGCATTTCTGTCACACACACACACACACACACACACACACACACACGCACGCACGCTCGTTTTAAGTTAATTATCAATTTTTAAAACAAGACTCCAGTCAAAACAGTTTATCATTTTAAACAAATTCAAGATTTTTTTTTTTTTTTATTAGAGTGCTTGGCATGTAAACGGGCATAAAAGGAAAAACGCACAAATCACAAAAAGGCCAACTGTGCAAGCACAGTAATCCCCACTTTTCACCTCCACCTATTTTACACACAAAGCTCAGTTCACTCGTTACAAAAAGTACTGCAAAGACAGAAACTGAAAGTGGAGGTGTGGGGTTTGAAAGAGGAAGGCATTTAGGAGGCTAGGGAGGTCTAATGAAAGACACTATCCAGTTGCATTATGGGAAATGAGGGATGTTTTTGGAGCTAGACTCATAATAGGGACTAAAAGTCAGCCTCTGCTGCTTTCATTATGACCATTCAAGTCCACCAATTTTATGCAAGTGCAATACTAAATTGAAAATAAGAATAGACCTTATTTTATACCATTATGTACGAATATTCCCATCGTCACAGATTCTCCAACGTGGACTGAAATATACATCAGTCGGTCCACTGTGGATTCCTTGATATTTCATATCTAAAGACAGAAAAGTTAAGAGGATGAAAGCGGCTTCATTTTTGAGACACCAACTTTATATTAGTAATCAGTAATTTAACATATTTAAAAAAAAAACGAAACCCCTCAATCAGCTTTTCCCTTCTATAAAATGTTTTAATAACTGCTCGGCTAAAATTTAAAAGGGTAAGTAAAGTAAAGGGGAAGAAATGTCTGAAAAAAAGATTAATCTGTATTTGAAACTTTTAAAATGTAAAAACCAGTCATTGCCTTCTGGACTTTTACAGTGGCCTATTCATTTAAAACTAATAACAAGCAGCCTTAATCACTCATTAAGAACAGCACAATTAAAACTCATAAAAGTTGCATCCCTGTACAGAACAGTTTAGTTTAAAATCGTATCGTTTATCTCCCCCTTAACAGTGATTGTCTGGATTTTCTTTTATTGCTAATCTTATTGGAAATGTATTAATATGCTAGCTATACAATGATTTCTCTCCAGTGTCAACTTAAATCCTGTGTATATCACCAGAAAACTCTTCAAACTAAGTAGTCAGTGTCATTCATCAGATGCCCTGCTTTGATTGAATCAGTCACCCATGATTCTCTTACAATCTTAAACTTCATCCTAAAGCAACGCCTCAGAGTCCTAAAATCCAGAAGTCTTGTTTCCTCTGCGATAATGACGTGAGAAACTCCTTCCTCTAACTTCTTCACCACCGTCCCTCCATGGTAACCAAACTCCAGCGCCCTGATGTCCAACAAGGAGGCGGGTGTGGCCGTTTCAGGGTCTCCTATGTCGGTGTAGCTGTCCATGTAAACCTCGAAGGGTCTGAACATGCTGCTGGGAAGGTCCTCCCAGCGATAGCGCTGCTCCACCTGGCAGATGTTCACCGCCGCAGATGCTGCCTCGTTGCTGATCCGGCCAAACACCTCCCTGAGCCGCTGCTCGTCTGTGTCCACAAAGTAGCTGTCGCCGTAGCTGTCGTACTCCTTGGCAAAGTGCTCCCTGGTGGAGGGCGACATGTGGATCATGTGACGTGGTTGCCATGGGACCATTTCCTTCTGGCCCAGGCACTCCAGCAGCCAGGCGGCCCATACCACGTCATGCTGGTCGGACGAAACCAGGTTCTTCACACGCATGTTCTCCACGCCGGCAATCACGCAGTAGGTGTCCCGTCCTGGGTTTTGAACCACGATGCCACCACATCTAATGAAAAGATGACACCAGCAATCAGTTTGTTTATTTAGGATACTTTAAAGCTTGACTATGTGACTTTTGAAAGAAGTAGTAACACAATAACCCTCCACTAAATTTTAATATTAACTCATAAGCAATCAAATGCTCAATTCAATACACTCAGGGGTTTGCTGTTACAGCCTTAATTGGTCTAGTAGGACCAGTATGGTGGCTGATTGTAGCTAATGTAAGCTAACTTAAGATAGATAGTGTTGCCTAACATTACTGATCCATATGGTTGACTTTAACTAACACAAAAACGTTTTTTTCATGTTACCTGGCCACGCCCTTTTCCAGCTCGGCCTTGGGGTGATCCTCTGTGCCATTCAGGATACAGAACTCCACATCCTCAAACATATCCGTCTCCTTGGAAACTCCGGAGAGGTCCTGGGGCTTGAAGTGGTCGATGATCCCGACCACTTTCCTGGGTTTGACTGTCAGCTTGCGCTTCTTCTTTTGCGGTTCGTCGCCATTGATGTGAAGGTGCCGCGAGGCGAGTTTCCCAGACGCCTTACTGCGAAACTGATCCAGCTCTGCCAGGGTCATGCACTGGTGCCACTCCTTGTCGTCGCGGATCTTCTCGATCCTGGGGAAGCGCAGGGTGCAGTTGGTTTTATACATTTCGCTTCCGACTATTTCTGCCGCCCTGACCTGGATGATGACCGAGTTGCAGGGTTCGATGTAAACTTCTGGCTTCTCTGTTCCACACAAGATGGATGCTGGTGGGTCATTTTTCCGATAGACTTTCCAATGCTTGGCTAGCTTTAAACCAAGGTCATACAACTCCTTCATGGTGTAGCCAGAGCCGACGCGGCAGAGAGTATGGAAAACGGAGGGTTTCTCGCCAGGCTTTGGAGCTTCGGCAACGGCGCATAAGAAATGGGACATCATACCACCCCGCCTCCCTTTCCCCCAGTAGCCACCAACAATCAGCAGGTCAAGCTCATCCATCAAGCCATCCACATATTCTGGCTTTATTTTCATCCATCCCTCCCCCCGCTTGTCAGGTTTGTAGATGGACGAAGGATCCTTCACCATGATCCCCTCTTCTCTGCCGTCAATGGCGTCATTGAGGGCATTCACCACCTCCTGCATGGTTCTGGCATCGACCTTCGGCACCAGGTGTATCCTTCCCTTGACTGGAGTGAAAACTGTCTGAAGGGTCTCATGGCGCTTCTTCAGTGTTTCCTTGCCAAGCTTCTGGTCATTAACTAACAATACGTCGAAGACGCAGAAGCATGTCTGTAACTCAGAGTCGTCCATGAGTCTTTTGATGTCAAATTTGCTCCCTTTCTGCATGAAGGTCTCTGTGGTCGGGTTGTACGCCATCATCTCACCGTCGAGGATACAGTTGACAACGTGGCTTTTAAAAATGTTGTGGATGTAAGGTGTCAGTGAGCCTTCCAGTGGGGATCCTCCAAACTGTTGGGTGTATTCAAAAGCATTTCGGGTGAAGTACTTGTACACGTCCCCGTCTTTGTGCAGTTGTATACGCTCTCCATCAAGCTTGGTCTGAATGTAAAAAGGGCTGTTTCCCATCTGTTTCTCCACATTGCGAATGTTTGCCATAGCTGCCAACATAGGCTTAAAAGCAGAGAATAGTCCGATAGAGACATCGCTTAAAGACATGGAGGGGTTGTGGAGCTGCTGGCAGACCTTGTTTAAGTCCGTGTTGACATTATAGAGCTCACTAGCATCCGGGTGGAAGGATTGGAGAACAGTTTCTTTGCTGATCCCGAGCTTCATGTCTTTCAAAATCATTCTGATGAGCCATTTTTGCTCGAGGGCCGAACTCTGGGTGATGAGATGCAGCAGACTCTTCTTCACAAGATCCTTCTGATTGCTAGCGTTGTTGATAGCTACCGAGTCCAGAAAGTCATTGACTTCTTTGATGCTGAGATTTCCTTGGCTGGAGCACCGTTTCTTCAGCACAAAGTACGCCATGCCTGCAAAGTCTCCAGCTTCTCCTTGGGATGTCGTCGGTGCACGGTAGTTTAAAAGTTTATTGGCTTCTGGGCCACTTTTTGGGAGGCCTAATACGTCGATATACAATTTAGCTAACATGCTTTCTTTAATGCCATAAGCCATACGCTCCCTTTCAAAGGGTGGGACTATGAGGCGCATAGCCGAGTAGAAAGAGTCTGTTGTTTTGGGGTTGTCTTTGTGGAGGGCAGAATGAAACTTCCTCCATGACTCAATGAAATCCCCAAGGATCTTGGATTTATCAGGACGGAGTTTAGATTTTTGGATTTTCTCTAAAGTGGTACAAAGATGGAGGAAAGGCACCTGAGCAGCAACAGAGGGTTCACTTTTGGAAGTTCCCTCCATGGTGAAATCTGGAATAAATAAAGATAAATAAAAAAAGAAATCAGCCTAGTAGTGGGGGCTAACCAGTTCACTTTGCAGTTTGTAAATAGTTGATAAAGTGAATAAACACCAATGGACAGAAAAATAATCAGCAACTATTTTGATAATAGATTTATCTTTGATGGGCATTTTCCACTATTTTATGACATTATATAAACTAAATGATTATTGTCCTAATCGAGAAAGTAATTGGCTTTTAATAGAGGAAAATAATGGTTAGTGGCATCTCTTATAATTTTGACTCTTATTATTATGGTTTTGTTTTAAAAAAATAATAATAATAAAGTACATTTTAGGGTCCTACCATGGTCTAAATAAGTGTGAGGGATAAAAAGTATTTGTGGGAAACACTGAATTCTTTTTTTGTAGAAAAAAAGTTACAATTTTAAAATTTTAATATCATCAATTGGCAGCCTCAGTGAGAAAAAAAAATATCATTAGAAAATATCATTAGCATTATGTAGTGTTAATGAATTGAGGCACTGGCTTAGTGTAATGCAAGAAAAATAAACAAATAACTTTCTCTTACAGATGAAATCAGCGATAAAAAAAAATACAAATCTTTGTTGTTTTTTCCTCACTTTTCCGTTTTTGTCAAACAAGTTGTCCATCTTAAATCGGTTTGATACATTATAATACAAACATACAATTGAGAATTGAGCCAGAGTGAACAAGTATAGAAAGCCTGGATGTGCTCCATGTGACACGTATGCTCTCAATAGTTACTTACCACTTAGCTGTAATCACACATTCTAAAGAGTGAACAAGAAAGTACAACACAAAACTGGAATCAAAGATTAAGAAGCACATCTGCCAACCTTGGTACTATTCTGAAGAGCGCATTACCCAATTCAAATTTAAAAATGTCTTCCATTCTTACTATTTCACTGACTTACTAAGTTATTGTTCCACACAGATCACACTTCAACATGTTCCAACATGTCTCGAAACAAGAACTCTTTGGATCTGACAAGCAGCAGACAAACACATA
The DNA here is from genome assembly GCA_943590825.1 of Bovichtus diacanthus. Classification (NCBI taxonomy): domain Eukaryota; kingdom Metazoa; phylum Chordata; class Actinopteri; order Perciformes; family Bovichtidae; genus Bovichtus; species Bovichtus diacanthus. The sequence goes on from CALSBV010010707.1 coordinate 202,722, forward strand.
ATAAGAACTAAACTAAAACACTTTAACTAAACATGGTGGAAAGTAATACATTCAATACTACGTTAAACCTTAATATGAAGTAAAGCACCTCGTACTGGTAATAAAGCAACTAATCGGACGTGTTCATGTATTAACATGAACGTTTCCTGCTGTCAAACAAAAAGACACTGCCAGTTAGTTCATTTTCAAAATAAAAGTATGTTGTCATTTGACGTCCGTGTTGTACAGGCGTGTCTGTCCAGATAAGTGAAACTGAAGCAATAATTAGGATTCATGCTCTGTTCTTAAATGGCAGCCTAATGTGATATTCCGTCCACGGGCAACAAAACGTGAACGAATTAAGCGTTTAATGTTAGTCGCGCTTTCATTTTGAAAAAAGACGACAAAAGTGAGAAGTGTTATTCTCGAGCTCGATTTGAGGAACAGCAGCGATACATTCAATATATAATATATATAATAAAATAATGAAAGAGTGTAGTGTTACCTTGCTCGTTTTCTTCGACTTCTCACCAAGCTACATGTTGAACACTTCCTCGTACTCAAAGTAGGGTCCTGCAAGTTAAACATTCCCCTGGAAACAAGAGCGGAACTTTTGTTGCCTTACAATGTTGATTTGTGTTTTGAAATATTTATTAAATAAATTGCGGTCACTTGTAGCTAACGTGTCACACTTTAAAAAGGTGTCACTAATTGTTAACTTAATTTCGAAATATCTCATTATTTGTTTTATTATTATCATTATTATTATTATTAAGTTTAAGTTTTTTTTTATTCTCCGTTGTAAATATGTTTTTAAATATTTTTGTTTATGTTGGATCAATTTATCAACAAGTATATTTCTTTGTGATCTTCTGTCAGATTAAAATATAATCTTACAAATCGTGTAAATTCTTTAAATACAGTCTATGGTAAATACCCTGCAGACATAACACTGTTGCGCTTCCCTTCGCCAGCAGAGGGCGACACTGAGCTGCTGCAGTGCTGGGGAGGTGCAGGCATTGAGCTTGTTTACCATCATGGCTCTGGAGCCAGTGAGCCAGTAGCACGCTGGTAGTAGTAAAAGAGAGGAATGCATTCTTGTGGACCACAAGAAGGTGTTTCTCTTCACTGCAGTGATGATGTAGGACATATTTTGATCAGGGTGCTCTGGTAGCAGGTAGTAGTATGAACAATTAACCCTTGTGCCTCACTCGGGACATTTTTAGCTTTTTAATCTTTTTGGCTATGTTAATGCATATGGCATACATTTTGGCAAGGTTGTGAGTTTTTATTGGAAGTTCAACCTCAGCTCCTACAATAAATCAATAAGTGTGTAGCCAAAATACAGACACTCAGCCCTTAAGTACAAAAATGTCCCCATTGAAACCCATTAAAACCACCATTTTTTTTTTTTTTTAATCTCACAGCCATTACAGCATAAAATCATGCTTTCTATTATATCAGGCTTTCAATATAGAGCCCCGGCTTCAAAAATTGTACTTATATATTTTCCACCATTATTTTTCACATTTGCCACATTGTTGCTGTATTATGGAGCACTGCAATGTTGGATGCAATGCAAAATCAATGTTGTTGCTCACCATTGACATATCCTAGGCAGTGAAAAAAATAAATCCCCCTAGTATACAGAAAATAATAAAAAGTGTGTGTGTGTTTTCATAATAGCAGTGGCATTATGTAAACAAACTGGTATTTAAAGGGTTAACATTCTGAAAATGAATAAATGTGCTTATCAAGTTAAAAGATGAAACTCAGTGAAAGTGGAAAATTATTTTAATATATCATTTCATGGCATATTTGTCCTCTGACGACATCATAGCATTCCCGGTTTTGTGTCTCTATCCAACAAATACACACAAAAACAAACATATTGTATGCTTATATTATTAGTATGATCTACAAGTACTGACAGACATTACTTATACATGTTAAAATAGAGCTGACTCAACAACCAATGCAGAGCGGCACAAACAGCCTCCTTCCGGACTGAGTATTTGTTGCCTGCTCATGTTTGGATAACAGCTTCGCGACTTTTAACCCGAGCTTTGTTCCCATTATAAACTTGTTTTGACAGCCACACCATTAGGTGGCAGCTGGTGTAATGCCAAGTACACGGCATTACTTGTAAAGTCAATCAAAATTATGCCAGTGATGTCTTCTTCCCAATCGAAAGTAAAGAGGTTTGTACACGTTATTATTTGACTAGGTGAGGGACTTTCATGCTGTTGAATCTTTTATTTATTTAGCTTCAGTGTCTTTGAGCTAAACAGAGAATCTCCTCCAGCCCAGAGGCGTGCTGCTCAGTCATTGACCCTAACCTTTGACGTGTGTGTGTGTGTGTGTGTGTGTGTGTGTGTGTGTGTGTGTGTGTGTG
>CALSBV010010707.1:218508-228720 GCA_943590825.1 Bovichtus diacanthus
ATAGATAGATAGATAGATAGATAGATAGATAGATAGATAGATAGATAATATATTAGAATACTCTATAACTTAGAATATAATAAATATGACAAACTACTACAACTAAGATTGATAGATTGTATTGAACCAGTAGAGGTGAAATACTGACTCCAATTTCTTTGGATCAGGTGGCTCAGAACTACACATTGAACCTTTAATATTGAATAATAATAATAGATAAATTATTTGATTTATTAATCAGAATTTTCAATGTAACTAAAAGTAAAAAAAATAAATGTAATAGAGTTAAAAGTACAATATTTGCCTGTGAGTTTTAGTGGATAAGAAGTATAAACTAGCAGAAATACTAATAAAATGTACTTATGTACAGTATTTGAGTAAATGTACTAGTTGCTATCCACCGCTGGCTGTAGGCAGAGACTAGAGTTCAGACACAAACAGTTAAAAAGAGCAACAAAGATATATAGTCTTTGTCAGCTAGTTCCTTCTAATTACTGCTAAATAACAGACTGAACCTACAAATGAACAAAAAACAAGAAACCAGTCCAGCAGTGTTTGATTTAGCAACATACTGCACTACTAACTGTTCTGGAACAATACAAGACTGATATGTAATGCAGAAAAACAACATTGCATGATGAGAAAGAATATTTAAACTGATCAATTTAGAAACGTAGATGAGTCTTAGAATCTTAACTATTTATCTTTCAGACGCCTGTGGCTGCAAGCCATCAGGATTCCTTTTGAACAGCCTGAGCGTGTGAAGTAAATAGCTTGGAACGAGTCATTCTTTCAACATTTAAAGGTCGCACAAACCATATATGCAAATCAGGGTAAAGGTGTAGCTATTAGCAAACATTTCATTGGTCTGTGAGCCCAATGTGTGTTCACATGTTCAGCCCAAGACCTACAGTGACTCAGAGGCTTCGATTTAGAGCCTTTGCTCGCCTGTTTTTCTCATCTAAAGTACTCGCACACTAATGAACCGATACATCCATTTGATGTTCATGAGGAATGTTCTATTTGCGGTGTCTCTTACTGGTCGGTTCAAAGCTTTCAGTAGGGCTGTGGTTGTAGATTTAAAATGATTTATCCAGTTTTTGGCAATGTCACCTGGTTGTTTTTGTAACATTTTAAAGCAAATTTTAACTTTATGTAATGTTGCTGTAACTCAAATTGTGTCATCCTGAAGTCTGAAATATAACACTTTGTTAGATTTATAATAAACTAGACAAAGACACATTCACAGTCTGTGGTTCTCATATTTCTCTGTTAAATATTAATCTCGGTTATCTTAGCTTAGCATGAAGATTGGAAGCCGGGCAAAAACCGCGAGCTGGCTCTGTCCAAAGTTAATGGTTTTGTCTATCCGTACCTCTAAATTTAACAAATGATCAAGTTATAGGTCGTTAGTTTCATTTGTACAAAAACAAAAATGAAACAAAAACAAGTTGTGGTTTTATGGGCGGGATATGTGGACAGAGCCAGGTGAGCCGTTCCTCCCTGCGTTTAGTCTTTGCTAAGATAAGATAACCACCTCTTGGCTACAGCTTCATAATTAACAGACAGATATGAGAGTGCTAGCAATCTTTTCATCCAACACAAGTGGGAAATTTCTCAAAATGTCAAACTTTTCCAACTCACTTACAGAACCAGGAATTGTATTTGCAGAAGAAATATAAGCATTTGACTGATCTCTGGAACAATTGATCGCATGTTAGCCTAGCCGACAGAGTCCACATCAGTGTAGTCGTGCTAGCTTTTACTTTCCTGGATGTTTTATCACTTCCTTTCTTTGTTAACTTCCTGCTTACTTCTCAATGTCAAAGATCATTTTTAGCTAATAAAAAGCTAAATCGTTGTTCTCCACACGGACCGTTCACCTGCATGCAGCCAAAGCTTGCTAAACGTGATTGTTCAATACTGCTCGGACTACAAATGGTGAGGTCTAAAAATGGAAATCAGAATGCTCCAATACCAAAATCTTATCCCGTTCCCAATACATTGTGCGTTCATATGCAGATATCTGTTTATAGACATTACTTACTTATTAAATCTATGCTCTGCCCTGAGGTTGAACTCATTCAATGAGATGAGAATCTAAAATTCAAGCCTGAAGAAGCTTTCCAGCATGACGTAGTTGGGTACAGGTCATGTTTTGCTATGAACAGAAGCAGGAGGGGGGTATGGGAGAAAGTGACATGTAATGCTGCCTGCATGACTTTCAGCACACTAGATATCAGCTCATCAGAAGAAACAAATATGAATCGACACGTGTCTGGCTCTTTGACAACAGTGTAATACCAGATCATTGAAAACATGTTTACGAGCTTGCGAGAGAGTGTCGGCTGATAAGACGGCATGTGGACCGGCAGGCTGGAGTCTTCCACTCCACTGCCAGCGTGGTAAACAGCAGCAGGAGTGTTTGTGAGCAGTGGGCGGGACCTGAGCTCCACATGCTGTCCAAACACGTGGAGTCTGAATAGCACGGACCAAGAATACAGACCTGCGGAGACTTTCCATTGACACACGCACGCACACACACTGTTCTTGATCTATTTTAATATATCTGTCAACCATCTTCATTTAAATCTTTTCACATATTATACTATTAAGAATCCTAAAGAGACAGTAAAAAAGATTTAAGTTAGAGTCAAACAGAGCAAGCTCAAGACAATACAAGTGTTACCACACATGGTCTGTAAGGCTCTCAAGCAGACAACTCAACCCAGAAACTTCCATTGGCATTACAGCAAGAATTCAAAAATGACAGATGAAAATGAAAAATGCTCAGTCTTCAGATATAAAGCCAAGCGTACAGATTTTTTCCCTGGGGCAGCTTTCTGTCTAGGCAAGCATGTAGAAGTGATGGTTGATAAAAGCCAAAAAGGTTCAGAGAGAACGCGTCAGGGCTGATTGACCTGTCGACCTTCATGTAACGTAGAGTGCTGCTGTTGCTTTAGGAGAAAGAGGCGAAGAGAGTGCAGGCAGTTAACTGATCAAGATAGTCTCTGACCGAATGACCTCTCACTAAACTACAGTTCTCTCCGTTTGAAACAAACAAACAAACCAGAAGAGAAGTGAACAATGCAAAGTCACCAATAGCCCTTTTCCACCATAACAACTCGCAACCTGGTGTTTCCTATAATATCCCCCAGAGGATCAATCCAATCACCTTTGTCGAATTAGTTTCCATCAATATGATTTTTGAGTAAAAAGTCTCAACAACTATTGAGATGATTCCACGAAATTTGGTACTCACCTTCATGACCTCTTCCGGGTGAATCGGCCCTTTTCACAGCGGCCATCTTTTTTTTTTTTTTTTTTTGACATGTCATTGCAGGGTAAACACAGGTGCAATTAATAACATTGATTATGGCCCTGTTCCATTTTAGGTGAAGCAGAGCCCTGTCATTGTGTAATTAACGTGATTAATTACACCTGTGTTTATCCTGTAGTGACATGTTAAAAAGGGCTGCTGTGAAAGGAGCCTGTTGTAATAACTTTGGTGAGCCCTTCAAGATCCCTCTAGCGCCACCATCAGGTCCAAATTGTAATTTGTCCAATGCTTTGTTTCATATATAAGAACTCTTTATCTCCAACAGGCACAATACAATAACAGTAACAAAGATACAATAGCGTATAGCATATTTGATGTTTTCTTAAAAGCACTTCTCAAACAGTGGAAGAAGGTTAAAACGTCCTATTCTCATTAGCATTTGATTCAGTATGGTGTTTCTAAAATATATGTCAGTATGTTATGTTTTCATGTGGGCTCACCAGTGCTGTGTGCGTCTGTGGTCTCTTCTGTGGAGAGCCAGAGCTGGCTACTGTAAGTGGGTCACAGCTCCTCCCTGCTGCTGCGCGGCGAAGTTCAATGAGCCCGGCTGAAACCCTCCTTAGGCTGATTCAGGGAGAAATAATGGGGCCAGCGACTCTCAATCCCCTCAAGAGCCGCAGCGCAGCACGGCAGCAAGCTGGCAGGGAGGCCCATCAGAGCACAGGGCGGAGAGGTTGCGAAAGGAGCAGCTATTCGCTCTTTAAGACCCTAATCAACAGCGCATACCACACACATGCTGTTCTAATGTACTGTATATCGGGTGCATCGAGTCCGTACTGTACATAAGGGGAATAGCCGTTTAAAGATCAATTTCACCTGATTATTTCCAGCTCGGCCTCTCTCTGCAGATCAAAGGTCTTACAAATCAGGCCTTTTTCCCAGTGGAGATGCTCTTCCAGTTTCACGAGTGCGTTTGACCTGATTATCTAAGCAATTTACGTTGAATGACATATTTTTAATTGTTGCAATCCTATAAAAATGTATTTGATTGTTGCCCACATATCTCTATAACTGTACACTATAACGCAAACTATTTAGTAGTATTTAGTTAACATGTTTAACATGTTTTGAACTGTTTTTGCATGTTCCCCTTTGGAAAGGAATGTATTCAACTGGATTTTGCTGGAAATTTCCCAATCCTCAAAGACTTCTAGGAACAAGAAATGTCACAAGTTGGAGACAATCGAGCCTCCAAATCGTATGATGATGATGACGCAGATTGCATGGCACCAGCATCGCAGCCAGGATGAATTCTTCCTTGCTTTTCTGTGTGCGTGTACAAGCATGTGATTGTGTGAATGGGATTCTAAATTTGGGAATAATTGGGGGCATCCAGGAATAGACCAGATAGACACACACACAAACACACACAATTACTTCAAAGGAGCATCCTGTAAACTGTATTTTAGGAACCTTTAACTGTTGTTGCACAGGCTTGAGAAATGCTCTTCCCTGAGACAAGCTGAAAGACAACTAGCAACAACAAAAGCATCACGCAACAAAGACTTCTGGTTTCGTGTCCTTCACTTGCAGTTTGTCTTTGGAGCAGAAATGTGCCCGTTACAGATTTAGTTTTTTCAGGCAGACAGTGAGTGCAGAGAGGGGTTAGGAACACTGTGTCCCTCCTGGTGGCTTGGTGGTGGGTTCTTATGTAAGGCTGGTTTCTGCCTGGCAGCAGAGCAGAGCCCCACTGATGCTGTCATACTGCTAATTAATACACACCAGCTAGAGGTGTGCCTTCAATGGCTGCTTGTGTGTGTGTGTTTGGTTCATCTTGTGTCTGTAGTGGAGAGCTGGAAACGTGATGCCCATAAAGAATAGCAACTGCATTATAATCACATTGTGAGTGTGGGATATTTCTTTTGCAATCAAAGGGTTCTGTGTTTTAAGGGGAAACATTGGGTGAGACCCAGGGTTACTAATTAAATTGATTTAGAAAGAGAGTAGTAGCCTGAATGCTGCTCAATTTTTCCTTCATCTGCAAACAAGACTGACAATATCAGCCGATTCATATTCTCACATTTTCTTCCCCTGCCATGTAAAACTTCTCCCACCTGATGATACTTCCACGTTCCCGCCATTCCCCATCCCCTGCACAACTGTAGCATATAGGCCGGCCTGGTTCTAATAAAGACCCTCCGTATCTTCACTTGTGCTTTTCCTGAGGCATTTTCCCTGCCTGCCTGAGCTTTGCCTGTTCTGAGCCCTTGCCTGCCTTTTGGACTCCTGCCCTCTAGTCTGATCCCTATCGCATACGTTTGCCTCATCTCCCCTGCCTGCCTGTTTTCGACCAAGAGTAAACTTGAACTTTGAATTTTACGGGCCTGATCTCAGTCATGCTTTTGAATTTTTACTGAGCCTTTACAAAGACCACGTCTACAGCCATGCTACAGCCCGGATATGTTCGGCTGTACTTTTAGCATCAACATTTATGCTAACATGCTCACAATGACAATGCTAACATGATGATTTGTCTAGCAGGTATAATGTTGACCATTGTCACCATCGCTGGAGAACGGGCCGGCTGAAGCCATCATAATTCTGCACTAAGGGAGAAAATGCTCTGGGTTGATTGTATTTCTTTATCCAATCAACAGTTGTCTTTATATTTTCTAGCTAGCTGAATGCAGACGAAAGGCCATGCTTGGAATATAAAACTTTTTCCATAACAGGCTGGCAAACATGCAGTTAGACAGCAAATGTTATATGAACCAAGCACGCCTGCCTTATTACGCAATCCTAAACTTCCATAAAACATGTTTAGCATGTAGGCTGCTAGCTCAGAGGTTGTTGTTGCTGTTGTTTCACATGGCGATGGAGATTTTGAAAACAGTAACGCGCAGATAGCAGCAGGGGAGGAGAATTCCATATGAAATAGCCAGCCAATGGCAGTGTAAGCACAGTCTTCATCCTGTGAGTCACACTACCATCTTAGTTTACCGCATTAGCATGCTAACATTTGCTGATTGCACTAGACACAGAGTACGGCAAAAGCTGATGGGAATGTCATTCGTTTTGAAGGTATTTGGTCATAAACCAATTGAACAAATTAAAACTATGACCTGATTGCTCCAGCTCCATACATGAAGCACAGATTATCGTGCTATCAGTCTTATCTAACTCTACGCAAGACAGCAGAAAAGGGAACATTTGAACTATTCCTATAAATACCACAAACACAACTCCATTCATCATTGACAGCAAAAGTCTCAAAACCTTGGAGAATAAAATTAAAAGTATATGCAGGACTAGATACCAAAATGATTGTTGGTGTGTGTTTGAGTCTCTATGCCTTGTTTTAACCAACAATAAGTAACCAAAGATAAGAAATGTAACCTTGTCAATGGAAAATATTCCCATATCTTACATTGATAGCTGCATGGTAAAGAAACACACAAGAAAAACACTGTGCAACAGCTGCATGTGAGTGCGTGGGAGATGCAGGGGGCAGGTGACAGGTAAAATGTGTTGTTTACTTCCTGCTTTGAACCTGCTAACCTCCAGACTATGATTACGCAGTACTTTATGGAGACGCGTGGCTTGACAGGAAGTCATTGGCTCAGTGTGGGCTTCCTGCCTCGGCCTCCGCTTGCGTTTGAAATAAAAACAATTACAAAAAGACAAAGTGTCGCTCGGAGAGTTCAGCTCCTCAACTCTCCTCAATACAGGACGGAGGTACAGTAGGATATCCTCCTCTCTTGACATACAGTCAGGAAGCTATTAGACTTTGTGCCAAATGCATGATATTCCAGTAAATAAGGCAGAAGAGGGGAAGGATTGGATTTGGTTTAGAGGAGGATAAACTAATTTTAAATCTTTTGGGGAAAAACTAATTAAAGCATTCTTCTTCTTACAAAGTATTCATTCAAGTAGTGAACTGGCACCGCTCTATGTACCAGTCCACACTCCGTACTTGGTCACGTGGGGACTTGAACTGGCGACCCTCCAGTTCCCGAGCAAAGTTCCCTACAGACTGAGCTGTAACACCACATTTCTTTTCTTTTTTTTTTTTAATCATTTACTCAAATGTCATTTTACTTGTGGAAATAAAAAATGAAGACAAAGATGTACCTCTTTAAATAAATTCATTTATTTCTGTAGGTTGCTATCCATAATCAATACAGACAAAAGCAATACTCGACTACCAGAATTTATAAATCATTATAATCATCTCTTGTGAGCATCACAATAAACAGTATATTGAATTATGTACAATGGAAGACAACGACATATTCAGACTGAGTCAATCCAAGATCAATCTGAGTCTGTCCATGGACACAGAAATGGGGAAAGCGCTTTGAAACATGTCAAAAACAAAGTTTCCAGCGGAAAAAAAATAAAAATAAAACACTTGGCAGAAAGAGAAATGTACAAGGAGCAAAACAGCTTCTGCTCGCCACAAAAAAGAAAATAAATCATCAATGCAATGTTACATTTGGTTCCACGGTTGTAAACTAGATTGTATTCATGTCACTATTGCATATGCCATTAGGGTAAAGTGTGTCAACAAGGCAAAGAGATCTCTATAATAAAATAGACAGTATTTTTTCTTATAGTCACAGAGACTGTGAGGGAGAAAAGCATACAATACACTTTACAACCCAAAAGCAAAAACCCCGTCCCCTTTTTAAAAATCGGAAGCCAAAGTCTTTACACAGGAATATCGTTGCAACATAGGTCAAATCTAAGTACTCTTTCAATAGATTGTTTGTAGTTAAACTCTTTCTATGTACACAATGTACACATTCAAGACTCTGAAGATAAATAGATACCATAACTTAGCGTGGTATACTCCAATATTATTCAACTCTGTCAGAACCATTTCCCACGCTATGTTTGCGTGGTGTTCCCACCAGCTCAGCGATACATTCAGACATGGTTTTAAGTTTTACAATCTACTGTACACTAAAGGGGTTGTGAGCCAGTTGGAGTCGGCACAGTGGACGACGCAAGGACCACACAGTCAGGATAGAGGGCTTTCCAAAAATGTTAACCAAATGGCGACCGTTTTGGAAGGTCATAGCTCGTCATTTATGACCGGAAATGGATGAAGATTTCTTTACCGAGAAAAATGTTTTGTTTCTTCTGATTAAAACGAGACCGTGTCATTTTTGAAGAAAATAACACTTTCTTCTTCTAACAAATAATAAAACACACCGTTGCTAGGCCTATGACCAGTAGTTTATGGTAGCCTAGCTAATATTAGCTAATGTTAGCAAACTTTTGATAGATATTGGCGTGTAGCTGAGATTACTAAATTGGTTTGCTCAATTTCTTTTATTCTTTTCAATTTATACTAGTGTTACTCTACATTTTAGCATTTATCATTATCATGAAATTGCTGCTCGAGACCACAGTGGCTGCTATTCAGCGAAACTTACAGAGGCTCACTTGATAGAAAAACAACTTTTAAAAAAAGAAATAACATGTTTTCTTCTTACAAATTGATAAGCAATAAAACTCTGTTGTTCAATTCAATACACTCAAGTTTTACTGCTAATGTTAGCAAATGTCAGCAAGTAGCTAACGGTAGCTATTGATAGCTTATGTCAGCCAGTAGCAGATGGTGGCTCATGTTAGTGAAACATTTAGGTACATACTGCTGTACAACAGACTTTACTCTTCTTCAACTTGATTCTTCTTCAATCAAGAATATGACTTTCTCTACTACCATTAGCCTACACTATATCCAAGCATTTAGCATTGTCCTGTAATTGACACATAGTTGCCACTAAGTGATATAGTTAGTTACATAGTCTTGCTTTCACTTGTAACATTACAGAATTCTCTTCAGTCAGATGAAACTCTTTGTGCCATCTGCCATATAGATATAGTTTCCAGACAGCTGGTTTTCCAGTGAACCTCCATGATGGAGCCAGATGTAGCTGTTGGCCTCTCTACTTTTTGTGATTGTCCAGCCCTGCTGACACTGGCGGCGCCTTTTCCGCCTCACTTCAGCCCTCGCTAGTTGACTGGAAACCGTCTCGACTGTGCCCCAACCTCGACATTTTTCGTTGACTCCACCACCCCTCCATTGTCACCTCAAATTGTACCGTCAAGTTATATCACAGCAGGGCGGCCTGCGTTGAGCTCAACAGCAGGCCGTAGGTTTGAAGGTAGGAGTGTGTGAGGTTTTCAGGCTCAAGTGACTGAGGAACTGTGGGAGGTACAGTGCACTCAGATGCCTGGTGTTGTGGGGTCTGAGCAGAGTTACAAAGACATGCATAACTCTTGAAGACATTTAGAAATATATTTTTTTTTTAAGTTCAGAGCTTTGATTGGACAAAAAATAAACTAGGTTAGAATAAATAAGAAATTTGTTATTAAGAAAATACTTTAATATCAATAAGATAAATCAGATCTCAAGCAGCCCCACTGTACTGTACACTTCTGAAATAATATTTTAAATGGTAAGCTTACTTTCCACAACAGAATAACAATATAGAGGTCCAAACAGACATACCGTAATAGAATATTTATCTCTTATCTCATAGAAAACATAAGGACAGTATAGACATTAAGGCATTGGGTAGGTCTTATCAGACATTCATCTTCCAAAAATAAATAACATATCCAATCCAAATATAGTTATATACTCAGTGTATCTTGGTATCCTCGCTCCCTGGGTCATTTCAATATGACAGACTTTCATACTGGTTGTACTTTGTCTCAGAAACACACTCGTACTCATAAAACTACCCTCAAGAAAATAAATAGTATGTGTGTACCATTAGAGTTTTGTTATTATCTGACTATCTTTGCTTCTGTGCTTGCGCCAAAATGTGGGCCACATGACAAATGGCCTCTGAAAGCACAGGGAACATGACACACACACACACACACACACACACACACACACACACACACACACA
>CALSBV010010707.1:228730-251561 GCA_943590825.1 Bovichtus diacanthus
CACACACACACACACACACACACACACACACACACACACACACACACCTGTCCTGCCTTCAGCGAATTCATGACATGCATAGATGGTGACCTGCTTGTTTTCCTAAGTATGTGTGAGTGATGCTGAGGGTCCATACAGTCCTTTAGGGCCACAGAGCCCAGTGGAAGGGCAAAGTTGATTTATTAATTTTTTTCTTTTCTCAAGCAGCAGGTCGCTGAAGACGCCAAGTCAGAGGATAGGAGTCCTTCAGTCTGAAAGAAACAACAAGAGAGGAAAAGAGGGAGTTAGTGGAAATATCTTGTAATTTCAACACTCTTTGGCTAGCACACATTTTCAATGTTATATTCTCCAACAATCACAAACCTTTAACTACTACAGGGTGAGCATTTGTAACCATTTGCAGCACATTTTACTAACTTTTATGACATGTAAAATACAAATGTGCATTTACATCAGGGCACCTTTAATATTTTAACAGTTAAATATTCTAAACCTGCATCAATATGCATCTCACAAATCTAATTATTTGACCAGTCAACACACAGTGTTTCACACTTTGCTTTTCTGTTGGACTGTGGGTAATTCAATCAAAAATACTACTAAAAAAAAAATAAATTCTAATTGAACACTGCTTGAATGAAAATGCAGCTAATGTAGAAACAATTCTTTCTTATTAGCAGAAAGTCAGGATACTTTAAGAGCTCCTTTCTGGCTGATTGTAAAACAAAAATGAGTGAGTGAGTCTAAATATTTTTCTACAAACACTTCTGCCACAATGCAGACCTTTCAGGAAATGAGAGAAAACAGTCTACTGTACAGTGTGAACTCAGATTAGGCTGTGACACAATAATAAGGAGACAATGGAACAAGCAGCTTGAATAACAAGAACACTGAGTGCTACACAAACAAGTTAAATAGGAGGGATTTGGGATGTGTTAATCTGAATGCTTTATGTATATTATTTGTGTTTAATGACGATATTTAGTATGAATGTTGGTTCATTATAGCCATGATGTGTTGTAGCGAGATGGTGCGTGTCATTTCTTAACCCACCAGCTGTTTTTTGCCCGGGAAGTGGGAGGCTGGATGGCAACGGTTGTTATTATATAATCTGGGATGTAGAGCAATGGGGGGTGGGGGTCCCCTGTCGCGCTGTGTGTTGCTATGGACACACGCGGCGCAGAGGCAAACCAGCGAGCAGTAGCTGATGCATCTTGTTTATTATACAGAGAAACTGAGGTTGCATTTATAGTGCATTGATAACTGTGACAGATTGTGTGGCCCGTCGTTGTGTTGACCGTCTGTGTGAGGAGGAGGGGTTGGGGGCAAGCAGAAAGAAGGAAGGATTTACTTGAAGTCAGAGTGGTGGGGAAGGGGGAGGGGCGAGGGACACTGGGTCAACTGAAAGCTTCCATGAAGAGATGGAGTCCAGCAGTGAAGGGTTTTACAGCTGAGGAGAGGCCTGCACGACTAAATGTGCGTGTGGGGACGAAGTGGACAAGCCCTAAAAAACGCGAGGGCCCTGGCTTCCACGAGGACAATATCCTCGCTGCAGCCATGTGTCATGAAACCACACAAGGATTATATGGTCGGCTTTGGGCTGGAAAACTTATATCAGTGTAAGGCTGATGGAACTCTTTAAAAAAGCAGTTGGATAACCTCAAAAATGCACGGCGGTCGGGCTCAAAGCAAGGCTTTTCTTAGTTCCTGAACAGTTGCCATTTTTGGAGCTTGGAGTCATCCAATGCACATATAAAAGAAAAGAAAAAAAGATCTTAATCCTATTTTTATAAAGGCAAAATTATAAACAGAGAAGGATGGAGGGTTATATCCATGCATCTTATATACACTTCACTATTAAAACATCCAGAGTTGATTTGAGAAGATATTACTGTCCAAGGGAACATTTATCTTCAGGTTTCTGCCAATTTCTAAACAGATTTCCGTTTCAATTGCGATGAACTGAGATCTGGACAGGCTAAAGCGAACAAATGCCCACACCTTGCGTTACGTATTAGCCAGCTGCTCTCCATGGAGTAGCCTCTGGCTCTCGATGGTCTACCCCATGCCGTCTAATCTCGCCCACAGAGGCTGTAATCTCATCTGGAGCCGTGGCTGGCTAAATGTGGGGAACGCTGGCCACGCAGTTATCTAGCAGCTAGCGCTTCTGTCTGGAACATCCCGGCCTACTTTAGCCCCCCTCCTCCCTGTGCCGTCACACACACACACACACACACACACACACACACACACACACACACACACACACACACACACACACACACACACATCACACACACACACACACACACACACACACACACACACACACACACACACACACACACACACGAGCCTGCGGTGTTACGTGTGCACGTTTGTTCTCAATATATCAAGTAACATGGCATTTCTGGATTTCCTGCCTTGGCTATTTTGCACTGCTTTGTTATGTTTGCAAGACCTGAGCTTCAATGCAGGTCTGACGCAAATGTAAATAAACTATTCAACAGCTGTGTGTGTGTGTCTGTGTGTGCAGGGATGCAGCAACAATGGATTGAACAATCAGGCTGATGGAGGGCTAAAATCAGGTGTCACCTTTACGAGTAATGCCAGAACAAAATGTGCAATGTAGAAAATCAAACGGAGCCACATGGGCGCCACAAAGTAATGACGTTGGCCAAAATTCCAGCAGTGGAAAAAGTGGTATCAATGCAGCCCTTATGCAAATCTCTAAGTCATAGCCTGCGTGTGTGAGCAGCAGAGAGGCAAAAGAAAAACAACCATTATTTTTTATTATTGCTTCATCTGCAGATTTGGTGTATAAAATGTCAGGAAATATAAAAAAAAAAAAATGGCAAGATCACGTCACTAAAATCCCAGTGTTATGCATCTACAGAGCATGCTCAGAGCGAGTTAGGGATGCATGGCTGTGCCGCTAGACCCCTTTCGCTCGCTGCACCCTCATCGTAACGCGCACGCACATCACAGGAAATGTAAGTAACATAGATATACGTGCTCCGGGTGCATTTGGATCTAGGATGACATCACTCGCAATACTACCAACTGAATGACGTTAAGGGGAATTGGGATTTAAGTAGATGGACACGAATGTTTCTAATCTGCCCGATGAATTACACACGCACACAATGCTGATGGTCATGCTATCTGCAGGCTGTGGGTGCGGCAGATGGTGGGCTGTCATTAGCGGAGGGATAGTGAGTAGGTTAGGGTTGTGTGTTTGTGCAGGAAAAAGACATATGTATACTTTTACGTGCTAGTGCGGGCATGGGATATTTGAAGAAATCAAAAGCTTGAAAACCTAAAAAACTATGCAATACATCAGAACGAGAAAAACACTCCATATTAAAAATATTTAAGGCATCGTGGTCATTAGGCCTCAGATCTCACACACACACACACACACACACACACACACACACACACACACACACGGAGAGAGGCCATCTGCCACGAGCACTCAGGAGGGACTCGGAGTGTCACAGTAGGGCTTCTCCGCTCTTGGGGCTCCTTAATCATTTCATTTCATTTCTTCTAGGGCTGCTCGATTATGGCAAAAATCATAACAACAATTATTTTTGGTCAATATTGAGATCATGATTATTTAACACCATTACTTATTGACAATGGAAACATTATGCATTTATTTAACTTTAAAAAAAAAAAAAAAAAGATAATAATAAATTTGTCTTTTTAAAAGTGGATTTTTCCTTTTTTATATATAATGTAACTGAAAAACAGATTTAAGAACTAAATGTAAGAAAATTTGATAAATAAAATAAATAAAACAATATATATATATATATATTTAAATAAATATAAAAATAATAAATAAAAACTAAATTAGATCACAAATAAATAACATCAACTAGCCTATGTCAATATATAAAATAATATATAAAAAATATATTGTAGTGCACTGCCACAACCTACCGAAAACACCTCAAAAAAATCAATGCCCCTACTATTATGAACACTCCTAGTAAAAGGTGATTAAAATCAATACTGATATATGAGCCTAACTGTAGTAATAATCACCTCACTGTGCAAATTAAGCTTCTTGAATCATCACAGAGGAAGCAGGAGCCGGTCGGCGCCGCCAGATAAAAGGTATTGGTCAGCCGAGGAGGTCGAAACAGAGACGGCTGACTTGGCTAATCTGGGTCTGGTACAGAACATCCACCTGGCTGAGCTGCGGCTAGCCAGGGCCGCGAGAAGAGACGGTGAGCTCAGGTTAGGGCAGAGGTAAAACCACCTCGGCGTCACATGGGCTGACTTACTGACAAAACAAGAGGTAAACAAACACTTGAACCTCATGCCAGGCAGGCATTAAGACATCTAATCTGAGTCCAGTTGGAGCACCAAAAGAACATATCAAAAGCTTATGACTTCAGGGTTTTGTTGACGAGGAATGCAGTAACGTTCCTCACCAAGGAGGCTGTCACATGGGTCTGGGGGTCGAAATTCCAAGGGGCAGTAAGGTCTGATTGTTTTAGTGGTACTTTGATCCTGACAAACATTTGCCTCCAGAGTGGCAGCATTCCACCAGAAGTTCTCATTCCAACCAAACTACATTTCACTGAGGAGGGTCAGCCAGGGTGTTTGGCTGGAATGAAAAGCTGCAGACTTCTGGGTCGAGATGGCACATGGTGCGGGGGCCCAGCGTGATGTCCTGATAAACATGCCGCTGCCAGTGGGGCCTAGCACCAAAAACCCCAGCGGCGCACTCTGAGCTCCTTCACCCCGCTTCGCCACACAGCACAGGACTGAGCGTTCGGTAAACAAGCCATCAGGTCTGCCATCCTCCCAGAATGCACTTTGGTTGAAGGGGGCCTCACCAATTTGTTGCTTTAAAAAAGCCCTCTCACCTCCTCTTTCTACTGAGCACACAAGCCCGTGCTCCATCTCCCCCTCTCTGCTTGTCTTACTTCTGCTAAGTGAACAACCTAATGAGGCAGAAGGGCAGTCGAGTGCACGTGCCATCCTGCCCCATTATGCACGCATTCATTCGCTCTCCCACAAACACTCAGGCACTGGAAAACAAAACAGGCCACTCTCTCTGCACATCTCTGCCAAGTGTTCACGGATGCAGGCTACGCCACTAAAAAAAAAAAAAAAAAAAAAAAGAAAAGAAAAAAAGCTCCCTGGGAGAAAAAAAACACCCCGACTGCTCTGCATGCGTACGTGCTACAGTCCACATGTATGTGCTTGACTCGTTTCCCTCCCTCTGCCTACTCAGGACTGCCTACTAATACAATCAGGATATTTGTACTCCATCAAAAACAGAACACGAGTACAGAACACACGTGAACCCACAGATAAAAACAAACAAACATGCGAGCGCACGTTGTTAAGACGCATTTAGATGTAAATACAATTTCTGAGAGGATGCACCAGACTATCATTAACTCAGTTTACCGCCTATTTAACCCATTTGACTTCAGTCACACACTGTACATTAAAATAATGCATTAAGGAACATAATTAATTTTCCATACTGTGGTGACTCCTCTTTATCCACCAGAACATGTGTAAATAATAACAATTTTTTTATAGCATTTTTTCTGTGCTGTGTTCAAAAAAAGAAACCGAATATAACTTCTCTCTCCATACACAGGGGCCATGTGGTGAAATAAAAGCCACTTTCTATTCAAATGTCATGGAGCCGGGACAAAAACAGGCCCCTCTCACAGCAACTTTTCAAACCCGCTTAGCCAGGAATGTGGACTGTGACATCCAGTTACCTGATGGCCGCATAGCAACTCGCCCACTTTGTTGTTTTCCCTCGCTGCCTACAAGGACACAAACACATATCCACTTGTGCAGGGCCTCACATGTCAGCGTACACCCCCTCCCCCACCCCTCCTGCTCCAACCCTTCTACGTGCTCGCAAACACATGTGAGCTCACTATGTCCAATAAACGGTGTGGGGACATAGGGTCAAACTGGGCTTTAAAGTCAACATTCCGTTGTTCCAATTTGTTTAGACCGTTTGTTATCCCACGCTGCAGCTTTATTTGGTTCATAGGGATATTCTGTGACACTATTGATTATGGGATGGTGGGAATAAGAGGTCTATAGGAGGTCACATTGATGTGCAACACATCCTAAAGCCTACCCAACTGAAAAAACAACAGCCGGAAATGCGCACGGCCCAGTGGCACATTAGGAGGCCTGAACAATACTTGTGTCTAATATTTCATGAAGAATATGTAGTCTGTAATTCCTTTCATTCATAATAAGCGTTGGTGGAATCCCAAAATCTACTTGTGTATTTTTAGTATGAGCAGCCCACGACAGCAGCAGCAGCGAGGCAGCATCCTGCTCTGTGCGGTCGTGGTGCTTGTTTACTTCAGAGCTCTCAGCCTGGTCACGTTTCATAGCAGCCTTCTGCTGCGTTCACATGTTGAGGGAAATGTGGGAATACCAAATATAAATGAGTCAAAAAACAGTAAAAGTGTGATTGATGGCAACTAAAATCAGAAGCTACTCTTCCTCATTTTGACACAAACACCAATTGACACTTGGTCGTTTAATTGCAATCATTGCCACTGAAATGCTATGTTACAAGAGATGAAAAAACTAAGAAGTAGGAGCCTAAGAGGAGCACCTGAAGGCTGCATTAGCACCGCCTACGCATGTACTTTGAAATCCACACAGCCGGTTTGAGTTTGAATCTGGAGGAAATACAAGTTTTCCTCCATCCTTGTTTTTCCTTTCTTTTTTTTTCATTTGACTGCCAACTGTACAGTGCAGCTATCTTTTCTTACAGTACGGCCAAACTGAATTGGTCATGCGTTTCAAATAAAAAGAGGTACATTTCACATAACAAAAATACTTTCTTCCCTCTTTTAAAAAACCTGCAGGACTTTTAGCAGAACGTTTAGATAAATTAGATACATTAGCAGCAAAACATCTGACAGCAACCTCACTCACCTTTGGCAGTAGTTGCTGCCTCCTTGAATCCCAAACAGACATATGGTGAGCTGTGTAATCCATTGATACCCCCTTTGCAGCTGCTGGTGGGTTTGAAGCCAGTCAGGTCTTCGCATTTCTCCACGTCCCTGTTGTCCAGGAGGTTCAAGGCAATGTAGTTCAGCCCGTTGGGGTAGCCGACTGAGCTCTGTCGGTTCACAGGGCTGTTGCCGTATTCCTCGTCGGAGCCCTCACTGCTCCGGGACGAGATGTTCTCGACCGAGCTATGCCTCTTCACCGTGTCACCGCGGGCGAAAGAGGGGAACACCGGCGTCACAGTGGCAGTAGAGGAGAAGGTCTCGGAGCTGTGGCGCCGACGTCCCTGCGGATTGGCCCGGATCACCTTAGCGGAGCAGTCGGGGTCCACTGTGGAAGAAGAGGGGGCCCCAAGCAGGAAGACCCCAATGCCTTCTGGGACTCCCTGGTCCTCCAGAGAGACCCTCCTCTCCCTGCTGCTCTGACTGCTGGACAACAAAGTTGAATGGTTAGTGAACAAATAGCTTTTCTTTTTTTACACAGGTAAAAACCATCGAGCTACTACAAAAGTTTAAGATAAAATCGAATTTCTAAAATATTCAGGATATTTACTTAAGCCACTTTGCACAATTCACATTCTTATCTGCTTCTTGTTGCCACCATTTCCCTTGTGATCAGTACACATTTATTAAAAAGGACAAGCATAATGGTTCACATCTCAAGTCACATCATCAATGTTGATAATGTTGATTCTCAGGCATTTTCAATTACATGCTGTACATTTATTAATTGAGTAAAACTTTAAATGTATTCATTCAGAGTAATTAAACTATTTTTGCCTTTGCCTGGGATCAAATCATACAGCCAGACTGTTGAAATAAATGATAATAAATCATAAAAATGGCCCCCTCCTAACACAGATACACATACCTTGCGGTGTTCTGAGGAACAAGCTGTGGAGGCGAGCTGGTCATCCCAAATGTCATCTCAGTGTAGTCATTTTTCACCTCATCACAGAGACCCTGAGACCCTTTCTCACTATCCAGATGGTACACTCTGTCCTCCTCTGAGCACATAGATAACTCTGGGAGTGTGTCCAAGCGCTCAGCGGGAGTGTCCGCCTCCTTGGGCGATTGTGAGCCCAGCTCCAGGTTCATGTAGTGTGTCAGAGAGGACCTCCCCATGCCCCCGCCGCTGGAACCCAGTGATGAAGACTGGCTCTCTGTGGATACAATGGAGGGTGGGGAGAATCTGGCGCAGCTGAAGTCAATGTTGATGTATTCCCCAGGGCTCCGGGGTTCTCCGGGCAGGGGGTGCTCGTTCATGCTGGGCAGGGTCCTCACGGTGTCTAGGGAGAGCCTGTTAGGCCTGCCAAGCCTCCCTCTGTAGGGCAGGCTCTCCGCCCGGCCAAGTCTGACTGGGGAGGGTACAGAGGGGCTCAGAGGTGAGGTTTGAGCTGCACTGGGCTGCATCACTGAATAATAGTCTGACTCCCCCACCCTCTGCCTCAAACTCTGAGGGCTCATCAACACATACTGGCTGCTTTCCTCATTCTTGGAGGCCTGAAGTTTAGCAGGGAGCGTCAGAGAGCCGCCCTGGTAAGCTGACCTCACTGCTGCAGGTTCACCAGCCAGCAGGCCCAAGTAGTAGTCAGGGGGGGTCTGGAGTGGAGGTGGGTGTCCAGGCGACATGTTCATGTATTCACCCTGCCTGTCTGGGCTCTCCATGGACGATTTGGAGCTACACCACATTCTCATGTAGCCATTGTCCTCCAGAGAGCTGCTGCAGGGTGAGTTGGTCTTGTAGCCACCACCGGCAACCGCCTGAGGATGCACTCTAGGGTTCACAATCTGCTTAGGTGCTGAAACACACATGGGGCTCATGGGCATGTAGTTGTCTACCTTGCCAGACTGGGCAGCTACACCTGGCGTCATTGGCATGTAGCCATCATCAGCAAGGTTACTGCTGGAGCTCCTGGATGAACCGATTTCAATGTCTCCGTAATCCTCGGGGTAGCACACTTTGGGTGAGGCGGAGTGAGAGTTCTGCCCATGGGCCATCCTCATGAGCGTGTAGTCATCTAGGGAGGCCGAGGACAGCGGCGCCACCATTCTCTGTTGACGTGGTGTAGTGAGGGAGTGCGTTCGCTTCCTGTAAGCCTTGTCATACGCCAGGCTGTCGCCGCCAACCCTGGATCTGCTGCCATCTCCCCCCTCCATTATCATGTAGCCACAAGGGTCGTTGATGTCACGGGATGGAGGCGTGCTGGACAAAGAGTCTGGGGTGTCGCTGCGGGTCAGGGGGAGGAATCTTGGTTCACCTGGGCTGGAGCTGTAATCATCACACAGCATGAAGCCAGTGTCGCTGAGGGAGCCGGAGATGGAGGCGCTGCAGCTGAAAGGCCGCCTGACTTTGTCAGGAGTGGACATACTAGCCCCCCTGGGAGAGCAGCTGATGGGGCTGGAGGTGCCTGGTGGAGAGTTGGACACCGGCATGGACCGGCTATGATGCAGGTTGGAGGAGGACTCTAGCATTCTACAGGTGCGCCCACTGCTGAGTGTATGGGACCTGATGAGGTGATTCCCAGAGTTCGGACTGGTGGGACTCCCGTTCACAGATATGGACATGGACACAGGCCGGGTCACGCTGCCGTCTCCCTCGCTGGCTGTTCTAATCCGACAGGACGTGAACTTTCTCCCTGGGGACGTGGCTGCCATGCTATCTGTTCTGGATCTCCTCACCAGGCCCGTCTGACTGGGGGGCAGGTTGTTGAGGTTGCGTCGTGTGGGCACAGATATGGGATTAGTGCTTGCAGACTGGCTCTTGCTCCGCGGTCTGAACTCAGACAGTTCCTTCATGGCTTTCATAGCCTCAAGAATAGTCTCATGGATGTTCTGTGCAACCACTGAGTCCTCTGCCTGCATCCAGAACTCCCCAGGCCCAGTGACCGCTGAGCGTCCCACCTCTATGAAGAAGAAGCTGTCCGAGTGGCCACATCTCCTGATGTTCATGAGCTGTAAACTGACAGCAGCTTTTTCGGAGTTCAGTTTGACAAAGCTGATGGTCCGGCTGGACAAACACAGCCTGTAAACTCCAGTGAGGTTCTTGATCTGACCCAAGCCTTTGGATTTCAAGTTGACCTGCCACACCTCCTTATAGGCAGCTGTTGCAGGAGTAATGAGTCCGTAGCTGGCTTCCTCAAAGCCTACTAAAGAGGAGGTAGAAGCGGGGCTGTCGTACACTTTCCCCTCGGCTATTAAATCAGTCAGAACCGTGTACCAGCTCTCCTGCTCCTGCTCGTTGTCTGCAGCCACAGCGAAGTACTCGTCCTTGGTGTAGAGGGCGATGAGGTGCTTGTGTTTGGCGTCGGCCCGTTTGTTTACGCACAGACATGAGTCCAAAGTTATGAGCCGTTTCGCGGCGGACTTGTTTCTCCATTTCTTCTCGCTTTCATAATACTCCAGCCGTGCCGGGCAGCGCTCGGTCGGCTCCCGCAGCACGAAGAAGCGCCGGTGTCCGTGTTTCTGCTTCCTCAGGTATCCGCACTTCTTCACGCCGTTCGTCCCATTTGATAACAGGTGTCCCCCCGTCGCCGGAGGACTTGCCATTTCTGTCCACTTCTCTTTTCAAGTTCCAGATAAGCAAACTCCTTTTTTTTCTTTTTTTAAAACTCGCAGCAAAAAAACTTTAAAGATATCCCGTTTTTTTTTTTTTTTTTTAAATCTAATCCATGTCAGACATCGCGAGCTGTGTCCTCTATCACAGTAGAAGCAACAGTGCAGTGGGACTGATCTGATCCGGGAGAAAAACAACATGTGACGCTGCTGCTCTAAAAACAGAATAAAACACGGAGTCATAGGGGGGCGGGGCCTGCTGCAGGGGCCGTGCCTGTCCAGTGCACGGCTCTGACGCTGCCTATTGGCTGATTAAATAATTCAAGGCAGGCAAACCCCGCCCACTGCTTTTCCAACAGCTCTCTCGTGTAGAAATCAGAAGCCCTTTGAATAACAACCAATTCCTGTATAAAAGAAGGAAAGTATATGCAAAAACACGGACACTAGTTTTATATATTTATTTTTACTACACTACAGTGGTACCTCAATTCAAATATATATTTGTTTTTTATTACAGTGTGATTGACAAGCCAGTTTGCATTTATGAGGGTTTGAAATGTGAAACATAATGCTGGATTGTAACCATTCATTTATGAGGCATTAACAGTGTCAACAAGCCAGACATGCCACTTGTTATATAAGCAGTGTTGTGGCCTATATTTAAACCAGTGGGTATTCCTCTCCCACTGGAACCTCATATTATAACATCAGCAAGTATTCTCCCATGAAACACTCCAGCAGTGTCTACATTTGGTAATAATTATGCACATTATTTGTTGAAAATGTGGTAAAGAAAACATCTGAAGGGAAGAAACTTTGTTTTGTCATTGATTTAATAATGTATTACGCTTGTGCTGCACTTTGCTGCATTTCTTACAAAATTTTATTTTGAATGAAAAACAGAAATCTCACAGAGAGGGGATGACTAAAGCGAATGCGTCAGAGGCTTCTGTGTCATAACAAGCTGCAGAAATGCCGCCATCATCTGGCTGCTCGGGCTCACTCAAAACTTTTCTCCTCAGTGTAGATCACGATCAGAGACTCCAAAGGTAATGCTGGATAACAAGCGCTGGGGGTGACTGTATTAGACTGTGAAGGGCCTGTCAGATGTCAGGAGGAAGCTTGCAGACATCTGCTCATCAGATCATCTCGGTAATTATGCTGCTAATTCTCCCTGTGATCTTCACCATCATTAGTTTATTCGCGTGGGGCAGACCCCCCCCCCTCCAAACACACACTTGGATTGCTTTTTTTAATCTCCAAGCAGATTACACCTCTGTCGACGAGGTGTCAGTGTGAATTAGATGCTATAGACGATGAGAGGCTATCCTGCTTCAACTCCTTCATAATGAGCATATCTAACAAACACATAGATACTACAGATTAAGGGTAATCCCTGCCTTCTCTAATCACTATTGTTCTCATTATTGTTATTGTGGATGCCAGTGTGTGTGTGTGTGTGTGTGTGTGTGTGATCTGTGATATTTGGCCATTGCCTATTTTTCTGTTTGTGCACAAGTGTTAATTTATCCGAGTTAAGCTGGGCCGCAGCATGTGTTTTCAGCATTAGTCGTCACCTATAATCTGAGGTATGAGCAAAAACATAAACACCTCCACCAGGATTTAGTAACACATCGCAGATATAAGCAGCCTGAGGGCGAAAACAAAGGAACAAAGAGTTTATTGTTGACACTTAACTGGCAAAGACGTAAAATAACTTGGCATCGATACTGAGGGAATACTGCTGAAGGCTGAATATTGTTGTTATGCTGCTCTATGTTTTGCAGGCAGTTCATGGGATGCGGTGTACTGATATGTTCCCACAGGGTTTACTTCGACACTAATCTGGGTGTTTTCTGTCCCTCGTCAAGGCTGAATCTTTTATTGTGCTAATGTCCAGGTGTGGCACAACCTTCTCAAAGAAGAACGTGGCATTATTAGGATTCTGTTGTTTTATTTGCCCGACACACAATTCCTACGTATTACCATTTTCTTTCAAAAGTCACAAACCTTTTTTCCTCCATGTAAAATAAGATGTTCGATTTCTTTTTTCCACCTCTGGTTAATTTTCAACTCCATGAGGCCGCCATGTTATACTACTGCAGTGTGAAGAGGCCCGAGGACAGACACTTGTACTCTTATTCCCATAGTGGTGATGATAGTGGTAAAAGTAGTACCTGCAGCATTAGTTGCCATAGCACTAGTAGTACAATGTTCAGTATAGCGTTAGCTCGCAACTGTGTTGAAATGAAAGTGTTTATGCAGTGAGAGACTCAAGGTGAAACTAAACGTATTATACAAATGTTTTTACTGGGTTTTCAAACATAATTCATTATACAGTATTCCAACACCTACAAACTACCCACCTGCGAGACTGGCCAAGACGCCAAGAGTGACAAAATAAAAACAATAATAATAATAATGATAGTCACACATTTATTATAATGAAAATAAATAAATAAATGAAGCTAAAAAAACAAACAAACTCACATGCTAAAATAAAATAAATAAATAAAAGGTTAATATGGTTATGAGTTACGGGCTCCTCAGCCCAGCGGCTATGCGCAGGGCGAGCTAGATTTCCAATTATATAGAATGAGAGGTCTTGCTAAACGCGACAAGAAAGCATCAGCGTGGGCCCGACATATGTTTCCAAATACAGTGGTCACACAGAGGCCCAGTGTCTCACTTTGAAATGTTTAAAAGATATTCAGCTAATCTTGCATTTCAGCTGCATCTTGCAAGTTCGTGTCGTATTAGCCAAACTGGACAGAGAGAGAAAAAGAGTGTTGATCCAGTGATATTAGCAAAGAGGAAAATGCACCAAAACACTTGGGGAAGACGTGTTCCAAAAGCGTTCAGTCTATTTGTTTGTAAAAGAACATTAAAAAAGCAAAGAAAAATATTTTTTACAATGTTACCACAGTGTAGTTGGATACTGGGTGATGGGAAAAAAAGGTAGATGAGGATTAGATTCCCACTGGGATCCAGGTTTAGTGCTTCTTGTCACACTACAAAGCTGCTTTTCACAGTGTAAACACATGCAGATTAGCGTACCAGGGGGTCATACGAACTGATATGTCAGTTCAGGACCAAAGGTTTTCCAGGTTATATGAAGCACAGAAAGCCTGTTGATTATCTTAACTGTCAATGAACTTTTTAATTTTTTTAGATTAACCAATTCAATGTTTAGTCTGTCTTTCTCCAGTTCCCAGAGACACATATAACCTAATGCAGTATTTTATTTTATCTTTAAGATATGGTGGCTAAATACATTTCTGACATTATTGTTTTGTTCAATCTTCGCTCTCCACTATAATGTTCAAAAGACTTCTAGATCAAATGTTTGGACATATTGAAAGCTAAAGTTCCAGCAACATCTTGTACCCATAGGTACATGGGCACATTATTGTAATCAGTAACAAATACTAAAGGCTGCACAGCAGTTCATTGCAAATACTGTATATCTGACATGTAGGGGGATTCTTGTTGGCAGACAACACAACACTGTCCTCTAGTGGCAGAGGACACACACTGCAAGCCTCAAAGTCAAAATTATAAGATTATTAGTAAAAATTATATATTTTTGTTTTACCATCTCAGAATGTAGACTAAGTAAATCAATATATCTAGTAAGTAAAAAAGTATTGCATTTGGACAAAGATAAATACGTTAATTAAAAAAAATAGCCGTCCTCCGAAGGCTACTGACTGTTGTTAACTCGTTAATGTTAACATTAATGTTAGCTAAAAGTACAGGCCTTAACCAATGTTACTTTAATAGGTGTAATTTACCTAAAAATGTCTCGTCTCAGCCTAAAATATATGGTATATATATGGTGGCGCCGACGACAAGCCATTTCTTCAATCAAAATTGGAAGAAAAAATAAGAAAATTATTATTTCTGGCTTCATTCTCTGGAAGAAAAAAAATGCTAAAAAGTAAACCGTCAACTGTGCTTGATAACTTCATATAGTTGCTAGGCGACAAGGAGCGGCAAAAGGTAGGGGCGCGAACAGCTGGTGACGTAGACCAGGCCGTCTCATTTCGTAGACTGCTCGGTTCTGCGTCCTCCGAAGGCTGCAGCCCCTGAATTGAGACACAGCTATGATCGGATGTTCCGTCACTTCCGTTTTCCTTTTCCGTGTCAAGTCAGCTATCAATACGCAGGCTATTCATTTCAAAATAAAATGCGAGCTTAATAATATGTGCCATTTTTAGTAATAAAAAAGGCAAATACGGGTGAAAATTAAGTATGCTCTTAAAAAAAAAACAATGGACTAGATATATCATAATTTTAAACACTTTATGTTCCCTCACACTTGCACGTTCTTTTGGTTAAACCTTTACGCTACATTTTATGCTTCAACTTCCGATGTAGTTGAGGCTAAGCTAACCGTAGTTGACTTGATGCATCTCAGGCAGGAGACATCAGCTATCCGCGGATAGCCCTCCGGTTGTACAGACGGAAACATGGTGTCCGCTGCGGTGCTATTTCTTTTAACAGTTGGTTCTATCTGTGGAGAAGCTGCTGCAGAAAGACAACTAGTATATGCTACTGTGGTGAGTAATATTAATATTTAATATAACGCTACGGAAGCTTTGTTGAATTCTGCAGCCATCTCCGCGTTCCGTTTTGTGTGGATAGACGCTTACGAAACTATATTCAAAATAGAGGAGATTTTGTGTTTTCTTTGCTTCTCTGTTAACATGTATTTTTTTCTGAACACGAATCAAGTATAAGAGAAACAACGTGGGTCTTTTAGTGAATTCGGCATATTAATAATCCACCTAGCAACTATTTTTCTTTTCTAAAGAAGCTCATTGTGTGTTTGGTCCACACCGTTCGCTTGTAATGCTTTGCGTTAGAAGACTAACAGGCTAACCCTTGACAAAGTGTACACTTGATTGATAATTCAACATAAAATTAATATATTTGAATTGGAAGTCGTGAGACACGAGCAAAGGCATAACAGGAACTCTCTCTCTCGCTGTGTGTGTGTGTGTGTGTGTGTGTGTAGCAGACACTTTAAATAAATAATTTGAGGGATCCTGAACTTTCATGTTAATATTCTTTCTGTTAACCCTACACTACAACCCTTACCTGTCTGTCCTGCCAGTTTGAACCTATTATTAAAATGTTAATCTCAATGAGTTTTAGCAGTTGTCATTCATTATCAGAAACTCATCCTGTCAGGTGACTAGTCAGCTGTTCCAACAATACAAACCAAACTACATTTGGGAATAGCTAACGTTTGTAACATAAATGCGGATTAGTTTTTGGGTCATATTTAATCTCTGAGGCAGTGCTGGTCTAGACAGATTGATAATGATTTGGGTCATGTAGATACCCCAATTCTTCTTGGATGTTTTTCTCTGATAACAAATATTGTAGCACTTGTTAAAGTATTTGCAGATGCAGCTTTCCTGCCCTAATTTAAAATGTACAGCACTACAACAGCAAAGGGACAGTGCAGATAAAAGGGTAATATAAGATAAGTACAAAATATAAGTACAAAAAACAACAACCGTGATAAATAAGTGGCAGGTTAACATAATACAGTAAGTGAACATGTGAGAGTCATACTCTAGAAGCCGGTAATAACAATAATACATAGTAAAAAGAGATGTATTGCACATATGTATTGCACATGCGTATTGCACATGATTGTATTGCACAGTAATAAATAGTAACGGGATTACTCTGTATCGAGAACAAAACGTCTCGCTTTGTGCTTAATCTCACCACTGTAAAAAAAGTGCATTTGAATGGATACAATGTGAATATCCTCTTCCTGTTTTTAAATGTACCTTAAGCGCTCACATTTGTTTATTTTTTTAATGTCCTCCTTTTGTATTGCATTATATCAAACTGTTAAATGACGAAGTAGATGCTGTTTCCCACCCTCTATTTGTTTTTTTTAGCGTTGCAGACATGGAATCTGTCACGGATGTGAGAATTAAAATAGAATTGGACGCACTCGTGTTTTCCCGTGTTAAGCCATGACATCAAACATCTTGCTTTCACGGTGTTAAAATGACCTGAGAAGCAGGTCCACTTAGATTTTCTCATGTGAAAGTTGTTTTGTTGACCGTCGTTGCTTAATGTTATGTGTTACTTAATGTTGCACTCGGTTACCTAATTGCCTGCAAGATAGCCATTAATGGACCCTGGAGCAGATGAGATTAGGAGTTCTAAAGGGATAATCCACCCTTCAGAGTTTACACACTTTTTCAGCTATTTTGGATGATCAGTCATGCATGCTCTCCACACCAAAGCACTAGAAACCACACTTCTCTGAAGTGGCTCGAGGATTGAAACTGGAACCTGTACTACTTGAGTACACGGCTGAGGCGGTGGCCTCCAATAACAAGCCTTTCATTCTACACCAACAACTGGCTTCACAAAACGAGTTCTCTATTCATTATCAGGAGCAGTTTTTTTTTTTTTGTTTTTTTTAAAGGGCCGGGTTCATAAACGCAGCTCCCTGTACTCACTTTTGACTGCCTTTTAATATCGACCTTTTCTTTTTTTTTAGTTGACATGATTTCATCTGTTTGTCTTCACTTCTGAATGACATTACAGTCTCTGACAAACACTAAGATCGTCACTGTCAGCTGACTGGATTGTATTTCCGCCAGTGACACAGATAAAACTAAGACCAAGCTTTTGGCTCAGCTCAGTTTCAGAGGAGCCGCATGGTGTTTGCAAATGTGATGTGTCATTAGGCGGAATAATATGTGTTGTCATTTTAGAAGCGATCGCATATACTGTCAAGTCATGGGAAATAGGACCTAAAGAGGGCTTCTAAAGACCAAATCCAAACACAAGTCACATGATGAAACGGTGAAAGTCAATAAATGATCAAGTGGCCAACAAAAGTTTGGTAAATACATTCTGACCTCTGCTCTCTGTCCCCTCCAGTTGTTTCGGCATGGTGACAGGTCTCCAGTCAAAGCCTATCCGACCGACCCTTACCAAGAGAGCGACTGGCCCCAAGGCTTTGGACAGCTATCGCAGGTATGATGAATATTGTTTTTGTGTTGTCTTGCATACTTATCTATAGCGGGCAAACTGTTTGTACTACATTTACTGTTCATATAGACATAGGTGCATCATTTTATGCAGTATCCTGTGTTTTTTTTAATAAAATGGGAATACATTTCCATATATATTTTTATATTTGCACACACACAAACCTGCATAAAATCCAGATAATGAGAAAGATTAGAAATTTGACAGGAGAGGTCAAGGAGCCACAGGCTTATACAGCACATCTCCCCTCAATTTAAGGAGAAAAACGAACAAAAAAGGAAAAGAAAAAAAAACACGAATGAAATTTGGAAAAAACAACCAAACAAAAATTTGCAGAAAAACTCAGTAAAACAGACAGAATTGATAAGCTATTCTTGAAAAACATAGTTATTCGTACATGGCTTCCATCAATTGTATTTAATCTCAGCCATTGTATACAGTAGAATCTCAATTCCTCTTTCAAAATGCTCAGAGCTGCACGGTGATGATCTGTACAGAAGCTCATTATGATGGCATGCACACAGTTTGAGTTACTGTGTAAACTGTAAAGCATTAAAGGCTGTATTCACTCACTTTGCATGCATAACTTGGCCAATACATTTAGGTCAAGGAGTTTTCATATGATTATAAAGTCATCCAAAAATCAGGCCTGCTAGTATCAGTGTGCATAGAAGCAGGAAATCATTCTCTAGTGTCTTATTGTTTCAACTCAAACAGATTTTCCCATTACTTCTGCATAAGTGTGTTAACGTTCTAAAGGGTAACTACATCTAGTGACGTCATCAGGAGTATAATGTCGGTTCCTCTGTGTGTGTTTTCAGGAGGGGATGAGGCAGCACTTTGATCTGGGCCACTTTCTGAGGAATCGATACAAAGGCTTCCTTAACGAATCCTATGAGAGACACGAGGTAACATCTCCGCTTGCACATCACATGACGCGTCATCAGCACGCTCACAGGCAGTCAGGGTTTCATATGGATATAAAGGAGAAGGGGCCCCTGCCATGTCGGTGTTATACACGGTTCCCACTGCAGCTGGAATTCCTGGATCATAATGGAGACGTTTTTTGTGCTTTTCCTCAGATCTCCGTTCGCAGCACAGATTACGATCGCACCCTGATGAGCGCCGAGGCCAACCTCGCAGGTCTGAACATCGGATAACTTCCTCCTGCCATTCCTCTTCTACCAGCAACACTCCTTCTGGTACTTTACTTTACCTCACATTAACAGTCTTTCGCTGTCGTCCAGGTCTCTACCCCCCCGCTGGTGAGCAGGTCTTCACACCAAACTTGCAGTGGCAGCCAATACCTGTGCACACAGTGCCTCAAAGTGAAGAGAGGGTATGTGGAATTTAAAAAGTGTTATTAGTGGTCCTTGCTATAAGGGATTTAACACACTTTGTCTGAACTTCCTGTTTTTTTTGTTTTTTTCTTAGCTTCTCTCTTTTCCTCTGGGGGACTGTCCTCGCTACAAACAGCTGATGAATGAAACTGAACACACAGAGGAATTTATTAATGTCACCACTACATACCAGGTACAGGAATTTAGGGGATTACAAGACATCAGAAGAAGAAGTAATTCTACGATTACACATGTTGGATTTTTATTTAAGCCTGATTCTAATAAATATGGAAGCCCTGAGAGGCAAGTGGGGAAAATGGATCACCTGAATTATATGTTCTCGAAGTCTGATCTCATTAAAAACAAAAAAGGTTTTTGTCAGAATAATCTTTCTAAGGTACTTAAACAAGAAGCTGAAGTGCAACACTACCCAATCAACACACGGTACATATATGTATGCAACACACACTATATGTACTGTGTGTTTAGAGTGCACAGAACAATTAAAACTCACCAGTTTTCACAGATGAAAACAAAAAAAAAAAGGAACTGAAAAAAATTATCCTGGCAACTTTTTTCCCCACCTGTTTCACAGATAAAGAAAATTTAAAAAAAAGAAGAATTTAGAAAGATTATCCCTTCGCCCCTGCTCCTAAATCATAAACACAGGAGAGAAAACAATTTAGATCAGACTTGCCTCGCAGGACTTAAAAGTGTTCTAATACATAATGATTATGAGATTTTTGAAGATGGTACAAATGCAGGTACGCTTACTGCGCCTCTCTCTTCAGGACGTTATAGAGCTGGTGAGGAATAAAACGGGGCTGAATAAGACTAGTGTGGAGTCAGTCTGGAGCGTGTATGACACACTCTTCTGTGAGGTGAGAACACACACACACACACACACACACACACACACACACACACACACACACACGATAAGTACATATACATAGGTATATATAGGTAAATAATAATTCCGGCCTTAAATCTGTATTATTATGAGGTTTTCATGTAAATATATTGTGGGAAGCCAAGTTTTTCAGGTATGAGGAACATCCTAGCTAATTTACTGATGTTTCCTCCATTTCAAAATAAGAGCGTCCTGTTATTCAATACACATTTAACAAGCTGTTTGAATTTGAAGAGATGTTACAAAAGTTGCGTGTGACTCAACCAACCACATCAGTTTTTAAGGAACTAGTGGACATTTTGGCAAACAAGCTGTTAGAGGAACAGAACTGAGCAACTCTGATCAGTTTCACATCAGTTGTTTTGTCTTAGCTAGTTTACGAAGGTCAATACTTGCATTGCCTTGTATTATTGTCAATACATATGCTGACATCTGTATTTATTACATTATCACGAGTCAAATACACACAAAATGGTGTGGCAAAAGCTTGAGCTCAGCTTTAGCTCAACTGCTGCTTAATAAAAGCTTTTATGCATTTTGTTAAATCCTTCTTTAAACCAAGTGTCTTTTTCATGCTTTTCATAATTCCTACGGTGTTTTCTCTGTGATTTCAGTCCCGTCACAACATGTCAGCTCCTGACTGGGTGACTCCCGATGTCATGGAGAAGCTCAGAGTGCTCAAAGACTTTGGATTTCAGGTATAAAAAAAAAAGTTTATACAATATCTACGGTTTCATTCAGGACTTTTAGTGCCTCATGATGGTCTAAATGCTATTTCAATGGCATGATTGGTCCTATTTTCACAGATCATATTCGGGTTCTACAAACGACAAGAAAAGAGCCGGCTGCAGGGAGGTATGGGTGTGTAGTTTAGTGAAGTTTGACTGCTTTACTGCAGGCACTCGTTAGTAGATGCACTCACTGCTGGGTTTTTTTTTTTTTTTTTAAATGGCATTTATTGACAATAGGAAAACTATAAAAAATATCACCAGACTTAACCTTTTAAATATGGGACTAAATAGGAAAATAAGAACTGCTGTCTGTCTTCTAGGTATGCTATTGGGTGAAATAGTGAAGAATCTTTCAAAGATGGCCGTCCCAGACCCAAAACAGAGACTGAAACTGATGATGCTGTCAGCGGTGAGAATTACTTTGGGTTCTCGTCTTTACTTTGAAAAGAGCCAGGCTAGCTGTTTCCTCTGTTTCCAGTCTTTATGCTATGCTAAGCTAAGCTAACTGTTTACCGTACAGACATGAGTGGTAATGATATTCTCATCTAACTTTTGGGGAAATAAAGCAAGTAAAGTGCATTTCCCAAAATGTCAAACTATTCCTTTTAATGTGCGTCTACCCCACAGCATGACACCACTGTCGCCGCTCTTCAGGCCAGCCTGGATGTGTTCAATGGAAGACAGCCGCCATATGCCTCCTGTCAGATATTTGAGCTGTACATGGATGACAACGGGTAAATAAAACACACACACGCACACGGAGTATACTGATAGTTGAATAAAAAGATGAGACTTTTACTTTGAAATTTAACATAACCAGAGTCAAAAATAAGAGAATATGAGAGCTAAAATTGCTTTTATAACACTGTAAGGCTCAAATCAATCCTGTACATCATTATATATTAATGTTCATTATGAGTATTAGTGGATGGATAGTGGACGTTAAACATCTTTTGAACGTGACATTAGACAATTGTAGAATGTAAAACTCTCTCTCTGTCTATCAGCTCTGCTTCTGTGTCGATGTTTTACCGGAATGACAGCACAGCGGGGCCGTTCCCTCTCCAGTTACCAGGCTGCTCCCTTGACTGCCCCCTGGAGGAATTTCTGAGAATTACAAAGCTCTCTATTTCAGAAGACCGGGACAAAGAGTGTCAAGTGCCTTCAGAGAGGAGAGATAAAGGTAAACACACATTACAGACGCTGCTAAAATAAAAAGAGATGACTGACTGTGCCATCCTTTATCCATTCTCTCCATCTTTCTTCATTCTCTCCATCTTTCTTCGTCTTCAGAAGTGATTATCAGTCTGGCTCTGTCCGGCTGTCTCCTCCTCTTCCTCATCGTCGTCCTCCTCTGCGTTATTTGTTGGCAGAAGGAGCCAATCAGCAACCGTGGATACCACCATGTGGTCAACCAGGATGTCGGAGAGGAATCCTGACAGAAGCACAAACTCCTCCCTCGGAGATCGACAAGCCTGGCATCTTGGGACAGCAGCGATGATGATGGACTTTGAACTGTAAAACTCCGTAAAGTGACGTTTTGATGGTTTCATAAACACGTTCGGTTCGGGACCCACGACAATTAGATGTTTTTATTTTCGGGTCAGAGAGAGGAATTTAAAAACTTTCGATTTTAGAGAAGCAAAGCGTTCTCTCGTCACTCTAGCACGAGTGATGAGTGAGACGTTGGTGGAGGGACCAGGACTGGTCAAGTAAACACTGCAGGGAAAATGTTTAGTCTTTTAACAGTTTATCAGCTGAAGTATCTGCTGTGTTCCCACGTTGTCTGAGCTCCAATCAGCCAAATAAGCTCATGATTTCTACATACACGTCCCAGAGTTCTGATTTGGAAAGACGCTGTTCGTCGTTCAGTCTGGGTATTTTTGTGCTTTTTGGTACTTGAATGGCTGCAGAAAAGTTTAATAAGTCCATACAGTTGTGATTTTAAATAACGTGGTCTGGATGTGACGGAAAATAGTGAGTTCTTGGTAATGTCATTGCAAAATCTCGTCATGCTTTTCCTCCTGGCTGGTCTGATATAAAAACACAGCACAAATAAGACTTGACTTGATAACAAAAGGCCTAAGATTTTTACTTAATCAAAACTTAATTGGCTAACAATGCTTTAATACTGAATCGCAGTTCTGTTTCCACAAGAAAAAGATCACTTTTCTTAATGGGCAGAATAGAGTGTGTGTGTGTGTGTGTGTGTGTGTGTGTGTGTGTGTG
>CALSBV010010707.1:251961-288730 GCA_943590825.1 Bovichtus diacanthus
AAAAAAAAAAAAAAAAAAAAAATCAATGTAAAATAGAAATGTATAAAAGCAAACTTATGTAAGATCACACACATACAGACTCAAAAACATGGATTAGAAAGCGATTAAATTGACACAAACAATTAAAAATACATCATCCAATCGTTCTTGTGCAAAAATATTTTCCTTTAGGAATGAAACTATTAGATATGACAAAATGTGATGGCACATTGATATTTCCTTTTTCAAAGGATAAATAGTCAAATATAGAATACAGACGATGATTGAAGAAACAAGTAGGAGATGAAGTCCCACATTCAGCCCCAAAGTCTTTTTCTCTGAAGGGTAACTTCTAAGTGCAAATTGTTGCCACACAGCTCTAAGCGGATGGTTTTTGGTCAAAAATGTGTTTTAGAGACATTTCCACCCTGTTAATGAACGATCCTAGGGCTGAGTTCTACTCATGTTGAACGTAGGTTTCATATTGATCTATTGTATGTTGTCCAAATGATACCGACAATGCTACTGCCCAGTAAAATCTACGATGTGTTTAAATCCCCAACATTCAGCAACTTCTCAGTGTATGGCACTCCCTGTTTTAGATTTTCACATGGTTTCCATTGTATATATTATGGGGAAGTAAACATGGATTGGCTGCCGTTTCAAATAATCCACCAGCAGTGGCATGTTAACAGAGCAGATTTAGTTAAAGCCAGTGTCTGTCATTAAAAGTAATCTGTTGAAACTGTCCCTCCAACTCTAGTTTTCTTTATAAATGCATTTGTTAGATGTTACATTTTCACACAGTTATATTGACCAAGCTTGTGCTATTGAGATTGACAATAACACGCATATGGTAGCTACATATACATTTTTTAAAACACATTTTGCGGTTGTATCCTAAGCAGTTTACATGGATGATACTTGTGAACACTGAAATAAACGGACCAGTATTTTGATTACAGCCAGTAATAAAAAACTGTAATAAGCTTTTTTTTTTTTTTACATGTTAAACTAAAATCCAGTACTGAGTAGGCGGGCTAAAGTCTTAAACTTGCTAACGGTAACAAAATGAACAGTAACAAAATGAACAATCACTGTTTGAAAAGAAGGTAATTTGCCTCCAACATAATAATTTGCCTCCTAGATAATATTACCATGTCAGTGATGGATTTGTTTTTCGCAATTCAGTTTTGCTAGGACTCTGAGGAGTTTCTCGGTTAAACAGATTATGAGTCTGAGCTAACTATTAGCGCTGGCGATAAACTAGCTCTTACTGCTACAACAGCCAATGGCTAATTAACAACAGCTAATTCCTGTCATACGTAACTAGACCTAAAAGTGAGGAACACCGTGAAATGCCCTTTGAAGATGCATTTGGTTTCATTGTCAGTAAAGCCTTTTTGAGGATCGAGAATCAAGCTAGCGTGTCTGTATCCTTCATCTTCTTTATTCTATTTCACGATTGCATATGCAGACCCATTAAAAACAGTCACACAACTCATTTCTGACACAGTTTGACTCATGCCGAGTAAATAAAACCTCTTGGTGTTCACAACTGTTGACTGACAGCCCATGGCGGCTTCGGTTGAGTTAGTTAGTTAGCCCGCTACACGGCTCTTATCTGAGCAGAATGGTACGTTCCGTTAAAGCATGATTGAATGAAATCTACTGGAAAAGAATGATGACATAAACATTTAACAGAAAAAGTTTGGTCTTTGCAGTTTTAGGTGTATTAGCCATATTAGTGCTAAAAGTCTGGTCCATGCGGCCTGCACTGGCATTCATTCTGGTCCATACATGCCATTTAAAGACAGTGACGTCCTGAAAAAGCAGTTAGTCATGGCAAAACTACTTCCTAACTACCGATGCCACCACACTTCAAACCAACTTTTAGGCCCAACCCGGGTCCAAAGCAATCCCTCAAAATATCACTCAAAAGTACCTGCTTTGATGATCTGGGGAAGCAAAATGGTGACAAAAACACAGGAAATTGTTATTAGTCTTTTTCAATCCTTACGATGGACCCTGCTTAATTCTGTGGTGTGCAGAAATACGTTTGTGAGCCGCAGTAATAATTCTGTGGCGTGGAAAAGTAGTTACTGTGATGATGATGGTGGTAGTTGTTGTTCTGCGGGGTGGAGTAGTAGTTGTGATGGTGGTGATTGTGACTCTGGATGTTCCCATAGGCAAAGAGGAGGGGGGCCGTGGAAGACGGCGGCTGCTGGGAGGACCCGACGCCTGCAGTCAGAGTCCCGTTGCGTTGGATGGAGCCATACCAACTGGACGTACCCAGCTGGGGAGTGGTGGAGAGGAGGCTGGGAAGAGGTGTCGAAGAACAGGCAGGAGGGAGAGGATAAGGAAAAGAGAAATCAATCCAAAGTCATTCTTATCAGTCAGGGTATTGATTTTCCAATGCAAAGCTTAAAAGACTGCATTTATGCTTGGTTGTGTGCCCACCTGGCCCGATCAGTCCTGCTATTAATGCTTCTGGACAGGTCGTCATCACTATCATACCGTCGAGGGTTGTCAAAGAAATAAGCTCTGGAGCTGAAACTGTGGCTGTTGATCATCCCTCCTGGAGCCTGAGAGTTATAGAGATGTTCAAGCCTCAGTATACTTTACAGCTCTGAACGTCTGACAGATTATTGCAGGCATTTGTATTTTCAACATGTTTTTTTTTTTTTTTTTTACCAGGTTTTGGTTGGGTCTCTGGACTCTGAAGAAAACCACCACTAAACTTGTAGGTAGCAGCTCCCAGAAGAACAGAATGATCCCAAACACAATGTAGGCTTCACCACTGATCTCCTGCACATCAGCCTGTAACACACACAGACACTGTATAATATATAATATTCATGACCTAAGTCTTGAACACACTAAACAACAAGATATCATCGCAATATTATATCTTACACTATCAACGCCGCTTGTCTCATGAGTATGGCAGCCTTAAAGGTAGTTTTGAGAAATAAGGTTATTGGCTTTTTACATTTCCCGTATTGGATAAGAATCCGTGACTCATAACCATAATGTGATAATAATAACAATACATTTCATTTATATAGCGCTTTTCAAGGTACACAAAGACGCTTAATTAAAATGTATTTCCTAAGGCAAAATCACACATGCGATGTTGTACTGACAGCAGCTATACAGATACAAAAAATCATTTATGGCAGATCACACACACACACACACACACACACACACACACACACACACACACACACACACACACACACACACACACACACACACACACACACACACACACACACACACACACAGTTATTTTTAGCCAAACAAAGCCCTTTACCCCACTCAGCATTACTTTCCCAAACCTCTTAAGATGGATTGCTTGCACGCACACACACGCACACACACAATAAATGCTTGTTTTCCATCTAGAACTGAACACACTTGGTGCAGTACCTGGTCAGAGACGCTGTACCAGCCGTAGCTGAAGGGGCTGGGTCTGTCCTGTGGGGACAGGGCCACCACCACCAGGTTATAACAGGCTCTGGATGTGTACAGCAGGATCACCGCGGCTCCTATGGCTGTAGCTTGGCACGCTGATGTACCCTGGTGGAAGAGTTACTGTGCTTATTTTACAAGTCATGCATCAGTCGGCTATTGGCCTGAAATTGAATGTCAGATACGGGCCACAGATGTGATCCACCGAATGACCGAGGCCTCTCCGTTACCAACAGGACAGAATATTGGCCGGGAATTGAGTTTTGAGGGACATAAATTCAAGCATCTGTAAGAATCATGAGTCACCATTACCGTCAGTGGCGCTGGGTATCGTTTGAAAATGATAGAATTAAGTGCTCAATAACCCAAGACGGAAATCTCCCTTTCTGCTCAGTGGGCAGAATTAGTTAGCTTATAGTGATATGGTCACAGCATTTTAACTAGTTTTGCACAGAAACTGGTTAGTGAGAAACCGTTTAAATAAATTCGGAAATTCATACCGTTACTGTGTGTTTATAGCCGCTTTGCCTGTATACACTGCAGTCATCTAATATGATGTTTTACAACAACATACACCTGGGATACAGCTAGTGTCTGGTATATTTAAATATTAAACCACAGGAAGTTCATGCCAACGTTACTAATATCCAGAATGAGTGCGTCTGTTTGCAGCAGGCACACAGCAGGAGTTGCTGATGTTGATAAAGAGATATACTAGATTAGCAAGGATTTCTGAGTATGCGACGAGAGATTACTGGACATACTCAACTGCCCCAAAATGCATTGCTGCTCTCCGATCATTTTAATTAACCTTCAATATATAACAACACTGGAATATATTACATGGAGTGTAGGAGGTAATGTTGATTTACATGTGTGATAAAGAGTCGTACACATGTTTTAAATACAGATTTACCTCTAAATATTAAACTTCAAAATACTGAAATTGTCCATATATGTATAGAAAGTCTCCTGACATTGTGACCTCATGTTTTCTAATACCTGCTAAAAACATACCTTACTTTGTCAAATACTGATATGATTTTGATAGTAAAATTATTTTGGCGTTAATTTCGCCTCAACACAAAGCAGCAGCACAAAGACTTTTCCTGAGTAAATTACATTCTCACTTTTTGAATATTTTATTCTGCATGCATATTTTTTTTTCCTACCTTGGACTCGAGGTAAACGTTGGCAGAGGACATTTTGGCGATCTTGAAGATGCAGACGGCCAGAGAGACAGCACACAGGACAAACAGACTGTCGTTGATCAAGACCCGGGCCAGGACTGCATGTCTGATACCCCCATCACTGGAGACATGAAGGTTATTCAAGTAAAACTGTTCTAAATGTGACATTATAATGTGGGAGAAACTGTTGTATTAATGGGTTTTTTTTCCCCCTTTTGTTTACCTTGGTGATTCAGAGCGCTGCAGAGCTCCTTGCACTAACAATGCACAAGTTAAATTAACCACCAGGAAAAGTATACTGAGACACAGGAAGAACAAACGCAGAGGAACCCTGGGGAGAGGAAAACACAGACAGAGAGTAAGAGGACGACCAAAACAATGTGACTTTATTCATAAACAACAACTAATTAAAATTCAGGGCATTGAAGCTGCAAACCAAGAAAAAATAAGGGGTCTTCTTTCTTTTACCGATAAAGGACAAAAACACTATTGCATGTTATTAGATGCAGATATCAACATTTCCTTTGAGAATAATTTCTGATAAGAAGTCAGGGACACCCTTACTTGTATTTGGTGAGCTCTGGGGAATACTTGGCTTTAGCCTTAAACATCACCTAAACAAAGAAAAGTATAAAAAAATATATATATCATCAGCGATGCACATATAATACATATTTTCACAAACTCAATATGGTATTTTGAAAATGTCACATTTAACATTAAATAAAACGAAAGAGAGCAAGGGAGGACGCTGGTTCTTTTAGGAGAGGAGTGTGAATTTAACAGAGCCTGGGGAGATTCCTGTGTGTCATTGAAGTACACACGCACGCACGCACGCACGCACGCACGCACGCACGCACGCACGCACACACACACACACACACACACACAGCATACGTTCAAACAAGACAACAAAAACAAGAGGGCCGACCAAGAATCCACATCGTAACAGTGCGTTTGTACACACACAGAGTTATTAGTTTGAGGATCACACTGATCACTTATGAGAAATGTAATTAAAAAAATTGTAATTCAATTTCTGGATTTCACTGGATTTGGCTAATCCAGTGATTTACATACCTGACAAATTCAGGTACTTCATCCAACTGAGGCATAAAGCCTGTAAATCCAATAATGTCATAAAGCAGTTTTCCTCAATGACTTGCAACAGACTGTCGCTCACAGTGGCCTCACTCAAGTCAGAGCCACGCAGTAAGTTCAGGCGCTAACAAGTATATGAGCTCTTTTATTCCATATGCATTTGGCTCTTAAAATAATACGTAATGCTGCATGTTATATGCTATGATATGGTATAAAAACGATCAAATAAATAGTCACGACAAGTACAAACAAGAACAAAAAGTAAATGTCATCTACCAGCTGCCTGGCTGCCAACATGTTATCAGTAAAATAAAATAAAAACATCCAACTGGACACAAGTTCAATTTAAGTGTACACAAGCTGACTTTTTGGTTTAGAAAAATGTTTATCAAAATGCAGTCTAATCAATCAGACATGTACAATACTATCTGTGGTCAAAGTGTCAAACATTAAATATCAGGGATTCAGCAGCCTTTTGAATGAGAATGTAGGCCAGAAGCAGGTAATTTGTAAGAAATGAAGCAACCAGCCAACAGAACACGACCCGATTACATACTTTATGTGCATTATATGCGTGTGCCTCAGTTTATTCAGCTATCTTTTCCCTAGATTTCTGTTTTTCCTCCAGTAGAAAATGAGCTTTGATTGGATGTTTGTGACTTGACATTACCAGTACTGTTTTCTGTAGTGAGAAGGAGCTAAAATGTAATAAGGGGGAAGTAAATCACAGGTCAGGAGTCATGCCTGACTCATCAGAAAACACACACAAGTATTTCCACACATGCGTGTGTGTCAGACAGCAGGCCGTGTCACGGCGGCATGATGTTCTACCAGCAATCTGCTCATGGCATGTATTACCTCCAGTGAGTTCAACATTAAAGGGATGGTTTGGATTTAAAGTGGGATAGTATGAGATACATATCCATAGTCTGTGTATCACCTACAGGAGAAACAGTTTAGTAGTGCAAGGGTTATTTTTATTTTTGAATTCAAAACGCAGTATTCAGGAAACGTAACTTTGTCTAGAAGAAATGTATTTTTGATTCTCTTCTATCCCATTCAGCGTCTCGAGACCCCCTAACACCAA
The DNA here is from genome assembly GCA_943590825.1 of Bovichtus diacanthus. NCBI lineage: Eukaryota > Metazoa > Chordata > Actinopteri > Perciformes > Bovichtidae > Bovichtus > Bovichtus diacanthus. Next base: position 258,796 of record CALSBV010010707.1, read on the forward strand.
AAAAAACAAAACAATTACCTGAAAGAAGTTAAAATGCTATGCTGATCTGAGAGGAACTGTAGAGTTGGGTGATACATCTTTGTGGATTTGTCACTACCACTATTTCACATATAGGCTCGTCATTTCATTAATTATTGATATCAAATTACTGATTATAGCGGCTTTAATATTTAGTTTAATGACTTTCAGGAAGGTCATTTGTTTCCGCAGAATGGTCAAAGTTTCTACTGTGGGAGAAAATATGAATGTGATCTATTTACAGGTCGGACCCAGCTAGACATGAAACCACAAGTAGGAAAAGTTTGTTCGCCGAGCTGGTCGGTCACATGGTTTCCCCATTAAGACAGAGATACCGGTACATAGTTTCAAACCGATAATGACATGGAAGAACACCATTCAGTTGGTAATGGTGGAAAGGAAAAAGGCAGCCGTTGCCACCATACATGTGATGCAAGTCAGTTTTGCTGCTTAAATTCAAAGAAGAAGAAGAAGAAGAAGAAGAAGAAAGGGAAGACGTTGACTTGTATTCAAAGAGAGTGCAGTTTAACTGGTCGCGGATCAGCTGATGGGCTACAATGTTTATCGAGCAGTCATATGACACCCTTGGCTTCATTACCTAATCTTCACTCAGCCATTTGAACGAGCTTCCTTTCTACTTATGTGCGATTTTGTGTTTTCCTTTGAAGCGGTGACTGGATTGTGGTGTTACTAACTGAAAGTGCCGGAGTGTGTAGGTCTCCACTGAGGGAAGAACAAACAGGTCTTTGACATTTGGAGTGGGCAGGTGTTAAACAACTGTGACTGACCAACTGTGTCCCTCTCTGTCTTTCAGACACACCATGCACACACAGTTTGTGAGAGCATGCCGCTGACAGGGACTTCAGTCTCAATGGAGGCTTAATGCAACACAGGCCTTTACCGGGAGATCTTTACATCCCTCACCCCGAGACCATGGGTGGGTTATGAGACAATGGGGTCCCTGGGCACCGACATGCAAAAGGCCCCACCACCTCTTCCACATATGAGGGAGACATACAGACTTTATGGGTTTTTTAAGCCTCTTTTAGTTGTTGTTTCGGATATCTTTGTGGTCATTTTGTGTCTTTTTGTGATCGTTTTGTATCCCTTTGGCGTAATGTTGAGTCTCTTTGCAGCTGTTTTTCATCTCTTTGTAGTTGTTTTAAGATTCTTTGTTGTCATTTTGAGTCTCTTCCACTTATGTAGGTGAAGGCTAGGGGAGGGGGGGAGGAGGGGGCTGACACTTTGGGCCTATGGGCCTGTGCTCGGTAGGCACTTACGGTAATCCATCCATGCCCGTGACATGAACTGAGACAATTTGCAGAGCTTTCAAACAAACAGCAATCTAAAAAAGCTGCTTTAAGTCAGTCCCCCGATTCTACGATGGAACATGAAGGCCAGTGCCGACCACACTGACCACATTTCCCCATTTACAAAAGAATAAATGTTGGCTATTACAGAAACTCTTCAAGCTAAAATTCTCTAGAGGAAACAGACATGTCTTTTACACATTGGCCACCAACAATACTGCATAGGGCAGTATTATACGGCTAGCTTAGCTTAGTATAAAGACTGGAAACAGGGGGGAAAAGCTAGCCTGGATCTGTCTAAAGGTTACAAAATCCACTTACCCACACATCTAAAGCTCCCTAACTCATATGTTGGATCTCATTTTTTTTTGTACAGGGATTACATGCCGGGCTATTTCTTAGCCGGGTACAACTTCTCAGAGCCCTGCTGGTGGCCTGGAAACCTCACAGTGAATCAGTCAATCAAGACTAAATCTGTGCGTTCCAATACCCAAAGTACCATAAATATGTCCCGTTCATAGTATGCAAATATTAAATGCAGTATGCTAAACATATACCAGGATGTCCTATTACATCCGGTCGCATCTTGCAGGATACCAGCCTGCATGCTGTTCAGGCTATTCTCACCCACAATCCTTTGGGCAGGGGTTATACGAGAAAGAGGGTCAAAGCTCGGGTGCAATGTTATGACAAATTGGTCTTACTTTATGCATACTGCATGCAACAGGACCTACCTTGTAAAGGGCAGATGCAGCACATACTAAAAGTGAAAAGGAAAAGTATGTGATTTGGAACGCTTGTTATTTTCTTTACAAGATACATTTTTATTGGCATTGTTGCCTTTATTGGATAGACACAGATAGACTGGAAAGGCTGGGAGAGAGGCGACGGCATTAACAATTGATCTGCTCTGCTAATATGTTCTCAATTAACCAATTCATTATAAGGTCTATAAAATAATAACGTAAAAATGTCTAACATAGCCTATCTGATGAGCTTGTGCCAAAGAAGCTGACTGTCAAAGCCTCGTGGGAGCTGTAGTTTTTGAATAGCTGGTCTTTTGTCTTTGCTAAAATGACTATGAACGTGGGTTTAATGCAAATTCAAAGTGTCAAAACCAATGTGACAAATTGTTCACTTTTAACTACAGTTGGGTAATCACGCACGAAGAGCGTGGGGCCCACAGGGCAGTGGGGGACAAGGACTTTGGATTAACAGGAATCCACCAAAAGAGTCAATATAACACAAAAATAGTAGGATAATAACGGTGCTGTGTGTGTGCATGCAAGTTCAAATGTGTTTTACATGTGAAATCAGATTAAAACAATGAACTGAAAACTGCAATGTCAGCTCTTTTATGAAATCAGGTCACCAAACACTGCACACCCAGTCTCTCACACAGACACAGTCACAGACACAGAGAGTCCTACCTGTGTGAAGTAGAGGTTGAGGAGGCAGAGGGTGAAGAACTGCAGGCAGACAGGGCAGCAGTAGAGCAGCCAGTAGGCCAGAGGCTGCAGCTGGTTGGCCTGCACTACATTTTTAAAGTAGAAAGAGAAGAGGGTCGTCCTCAGCGCAGCCCAAAGCAAGCAGAGAAACAAAAACACACTCTGGAAGCTGAAGCGCTTGTGTCCGTAGTGCAAAATGAGCCAGAGCTGCAGGTACACGAAAACAAACAGAAAGGAGTAGAGGACGGTGTAGACGGTAGTGAGACTGAGCTCCAGTGTTGGGGAGATTGCAGCTCCAGGGGACTCCTTCAGTGAGGTAAACAAGTGGGAATTCACCTCCTCTCCTGCCGAAAACATCTCCACTGACGGCTCGCACTAACACATGGGATGCTGCGAAGGCGAAAGCACTAAAACTGGGTCAGACCTGGGCTAAATTCTCCGTGGATGACAAAAAAAACAAGGGTATTCCGGTGAAAAATTGCGATAAAAGCAGTTTATTCTGAAAAGAAGTGGCATAATGAAGCTGCGCTAAGGTTTAAATCCGAAACTGTACTGAAGAAAAAATTGGGTCTAGTTTAACAAAGCGCTAGGTTAAAAAAATAACATGGAAGAGAGGAAGAAAAGAAGAGAGAGGTCCCCGTGTGTGGATCTCTGCAAAGCTGCTCTCTGCAAAAAACAACTTAAGGGGGAAAAAAACCTCAAGATCAGCTGTGATGCCGTTTTAGACCCGCCCCCTTGTTCTCAACTAAAACTGAAACTAGCGCGACATAGGCCGCCATCTTGGCTCAGCACCAGGCACTTACTTTTGAAACAGCTGACTCCGGAGCCACAGATTCTCGCCAGTTTCTAAGCTAAATCTCCCAAGTGAAAGACGTCCTCACACCCACTTTGTAAGTGCGCCATTTCATTGGCTAATACTGCCGCCCAACCTCCACAGTGTCCTCACTCCATTGGTTCGTGATGATGTCAGCTGTGACAGTACCGCCCTCGTGGGGTTGTGATTTGCCATTTCTTCGAGTCAAAATAGTTCCCCGATCTTATTGGTTCAATGATGCACGTGGGCGTCTCTCGCAGAGAAAGAGGAATCAAAACAACTCGCAGACGTTTACGTCAAGTTACTGTGCGATAACCAACAGTTGCGGAGAAGTGCGGTTGCCTTCAAAATAAAAGCAGAAATGTTAGCGTCCACACACTTGGAACTGTAAAACAGTTGTATTATCATCGGCTACAGATACTTACAGAATTTTTTCTGCATGTATCATATAAGTGGTATGAACTACTCAAAAGCTTCGTAACAAATGTGTCAGTTAAGGGTTTTTTTTATGTTAAAACGATGACAGGAAATAACCTTTTTAACACCGGTAGCTTGACACTGTTTGGCAAAATATGGAGCGTCATTCCCTCAATATACATTTTTCAAATTTCACTTTGCAGCTTGGTTAAAAATAACCTTGCAGAGTTGCGTTTTCGGTGGCCGAACGTTGAATTTCCCACGGACATATGCCAACATGTATCTTTTAATTTCACGGGTGTTGACGTTAGCTAGCCACACACAGCCATGGATGAACCTGGGCATCTAACAAGCCTAGCTAATGAACTAGCTAACTACAAGTAGCGTCATAATGTCGGTATCTACTTTCACCACGGTGTTCACTGTGGCTTGTAACGTGTGTGGCACTTGGGAAGACAACAGTTGAACCCCTCCTCGACCTCCTCAGGTAACAGTTAGCATCTTTGTTGTCGCTGCTTATATGGTCCATTTAACGGACCAACAACTACAGACCATAGTGCAGGTTATGAAACACCAGTGAGTGTTCATATTGTTACCCCTCCTTGGTTTGTGTGGGGTCATTTTCATCATGTCGACCTATTAACAGCAGACATTTTGACTTGTCATAGTGGAGAAAGCACAGGTGTATTTACACATTATATGCATATGCACTTAATATACATTAAGGCTTTATGCGCTGACAATATTATTCTTATCTGTGTATTCCTCTATGCTGATAACACTTCTGCATCTCCTAGTTATATAACAATGATGTTTGCCCCCACAGAGAGCACAACAGAGCCTGTCCTCCATGATGTGGCTGTGTGTTGCTGTTTTCCTGCTGTGGATGAGGTCAGGAGGATGCTCAGAGAAGGCCAACACATCAGAGCTAATGGAATACACGTCTGCAGACTTCTATGAGAAATTGCATTCTGGGAAGATGATGTTTATCTACTTCGAGCATCACGGTAGGTTACTCAGACACATCTCAAGTTTACACTAGCTTCTTCTCAGACATTTGATTTGACCGATGTAAGGTTATTCAGCGCTGAAAAGAGGCGATATATATATATATATATATATATATATATATATATATATGTATTACTGTTAGTAAATGATGTGCTTATAGATTAGAGGTAATGGTTTCAGGAATAATGTGAAAAAAGACTGATGGGAGTCCTTTATCTGTCATGCCAGAAAAGATCTAGTGACGTGTCAAGGTGCAACACAACAGATAGCGGGAGTATTTACCGCTTTTTAACAAGGATAACAGTATTTCTCTGTCTCCAGTCTCTCCAACCATCGCTCTCTTCCTGGTGGAGTTGGAGAAGTCTGCTGACGCTCTGCAGGATTATGGGGTACTGGTTGGAAAGGTAAATGCATTTCTCTTAGCCTAATGTACTCCATCTGTCATAAAAGTTGACATAAAAGCTCAACGTTTTTTTATTAACTTCAAGATGTGGACAGTTCAGTATCTTCTTGTTCTTTCTGTTTTAGGTCAACTGCAATAAAGAGCCGGTTCAGGCGTACTGCACGGAAGAAAGGGAGCGTCACACAGCGTTTCTGTTCAGGTGGGTCGTGTGGAGCCACAGAAGACATGCATGTACTTGGTGCATTGTCGTGGCATTTTCTTTAATCTCTCTCTGCTTATGTTTTTCTGCCAGGGCTGGTAAGGAGTTCTTGGGTTTCGATTTGGACACTGTGTTTGACGTCAACTCTATAGTCTCTGAAGTCCTGTTGTAAGTACTCCCTCAGTTATCATGCAACACAGTCGTGTCGCTGACTTTCAGTTCTTGTTGTGTGTTAAAGGGACAGTTCACCCCAAAATCAAAAATACATATTTTCCCTCTTACCTGTATATATCGATGGTCTCGTTGTGAGTTGCCGAGTGTTGTAGAAACTGTTCATTCCTTGGTTCACTAGATTGTCTCCAGGCTTGGAGCTGAGAGTGTTGAGAGATGGAATTGTTTTGTTTTTTTCACGATAAGAATATAGAATAACACCAGATTTCTCCTTTTTTAAGATGTACTTGATAGTTGGGTGTATACTGAGCTTTTGTTTCTGTCTTTCTCTTCCAGTGCCATTCTGCGTGAAGAGGTCAAGTACGTCCACACAGACACTGACCTGCTGGCCATGGAGAAGGCAGCCAGAGGGAAGAAGGACATCGTGCTGGGTTACGTGCGCAGTCTGGGAACACAAGGTATGGAAAAGAGGGAGAGGATGGATTTACGGGGGCAAAATGTCAGTGATGGAGAGGACTGATTAACTGACTCCTGGATCGTCCTGTGAAAGGTGGCGACTCCTGATGCAGACACAGAATTACTGATCAAATGAATTGTTTCTGCTGATTGTGTTACGTAAGAGCACAGATCGATGATGGAGACAGCGTATGTGTACGGATCCAAATTCCAGTTCATCCTCATTACTGGAGGCCCCGTTTTGAAGCACTTAGGGTAGGTTTCTTTTCTTTCTTTTTCAGTTTTTTCTATTCTCTGATGTGAAGCCAAAGCCCCGGCCTTCGCAGTCCCCAGATTGTGTTTTATAAAGGTGGCTGAGAAAAGCGGGGAATTGTGAACCCTAAAAATTAACCAGGAAGGATTCATGGACACTTACTCAAACCCCTGAGAGCTAAAGAGTATTTCATACTAGAAAGTGATTCACTGTGTGTCTCCAACTGTTTTTCAGTGTTGATGAGTTGTCCCACTCGTCTCAGGTGTGGTTCCTCCACTGTCAAGCTTACAGTGGGCTCCTGACCCCGCTGAGCTCTGAGCGCTGCCCTCTGACCCGTATGAGGAAACCCCTGTCCACCCTCAGCCTCCACTCCTTCCTGCAGCTCATGGAGGCTCCACTAGTGGTAAGTAGGGTAGAACCACTGTGGGATACTTAGCAAAGATATCTTGATATTTGAAGTGGTGTCAAATTAGAAATTAGAACTGTTTGTGAAAAAAAAGTCTTGTTTTATTCAAATGTTGTATTAATTCGCAAGGAAAAAATAAGCTAATTTGTGTGGCAGAAACATGTTTTTTTCTGTTTTTCTATCCTGGATCTTGAGCATCAATTAATTGATTACATTTTTTCGGCATGTTATTCCTTTTTATTAGCCAGGTTACAGTAGAGAGCTGACAGGAAATGAGGAGAGATAGATGGGAAGGGAATGCAACACACTGTAGGTCCCCGGTCAAGGACGTGGTGGTTCATGGTCAGTGCCTTAAACCTAGGACAACCAGGGCACCCCCATAAAGCCAAATATTCCCGAGTTCCAGTTTCTTACTAGCTGCTTTTGTATAAGCTGTAGTAAGCTTAATGTCTTTGTGTATTTCACTTTTGGGTTGACAAAATAAGCAGTTTGATAGCATTATGTTGAGCCCTAGGATATTGTGAGGCGATGTTTTCCTTTTATTTGGCTTCACATTACAGCAGCAGTTCACACATCATCACGTCATCTTTAGTTACATACTTTTACAGATCCATCTTGTGTCATTTTGCTGCCATAAAAGCATTTTCTGCTGATCTACTATTCGATTAATCGACAAAACCTTTCAGCTCTATCCTAGACGTCGTACACCTTAAATCCAAAATAATGTTTTCGTCTAAATCTAAATCTAAAAGGCAAAAGGGAATATAATGTATTCATTTGTACATCATTATATCATGTGTCTCTCCACTGCCAGTCTGAAGTTTACGACGACCCCTCCTCGGTCCAGCCCCCTCAGTTCCCCTACCAGCTGACCCCCCAGGTCTTCCTGTTCTCTCGTCCTCCTACCAAGCACCAGGACCTGGACACGGCCACCACTCTGGCCTGGAGGCTGCGGGGCCTCGCCCTGCTGGTGCTCGTACACAGGTAAGAGGCACAGGTACATACCTGAGCAGTGATCTGGATACAGCATCATTGGTGGGATTGTAGGCATTGTGTTTGTTTGTATTTTTCCTGTATTTTCTCAATTTTTTTCCCCTGTAATTCCATATACAATTTAACCTTGTTATAGTTTTAAACTTTATTATGTTTTGCATGTGTCGTGTGCGTGCGTGTGTGTGTTTTATCAGGCAGAGTCCAGCAGTGAAATCCCCTGGTGAATATAATGCTGCTTACAGGCTGCCTGAGAAGGTATGATGGCCACATACACACAAAATAAGATCTCATTATTTTTATTATTTTTACCCATGTGTGTTTTTACCTTTTGTGTGTGTGTGTGTGTGTGTGTCTGCTTCAAGAGTTCAGAGGTAAAGTATTTGACCTTACGCGACCATGATGAGGTGTTGGAGCTCTTCACAAATCAAGAGGACGAGGAGGAGGAGGAGGAGGATGAGGACGAGGACGAGGACGAGGACGAGGACGAGGGGTGGCTGGAGGACGAGGAGGTGGATTCACATTTTAGTAAGTGTCTGATGGTAAAAAGGAGAGAATAAGAGAGAGGAGTTAAACATGAGCGAAGGAGAGTGTATCTGTGTGTTTCTGTGTCTGTCTCCAGCCAAGCTGGACGACGAAATTGCGGCGTCTGTCTACGAAAACCGAGGCAACTTGCCGGATATGGACTCAATTACCGAAATTACCTCGGACAACTTCCACACGGCAGTTGCTCAAAGCAGCCTGACAGTGGCGCTCTTCTACCTCAAATGTAAGCCACGCTCTTCCCATTGCCCTGTCAAGGAGGGGAGGCAAATGAATATGAATTAAAGTTGAAATATATGTGGATGGAATTAATTGTAGTTTCTGTTTCCACCACCAGGGGATGCTGTTTCCATGGCTTTTCTCAGCTCCTTCATTGAAGTCGCAGAGAGACTTGCAGGTAAACAGGAGGGTGTTCGGCCTGGAAGGTATGAGAAGGTGTGGGAACCCTGAAATGATTAAATGAGTTTGTGTTTTTCTTATTAAAGCAACTTTCTTTTATGAATATAACTCGTATAACCCTTTGTGTGCAGCAAGCGGGAGATTAAAAAGTTTTTCTTCCCTCCGGGCAAATGTTGTTTTTGATGGGATTAAACGCCAACAAGTATGGATTGAAGCTGAATATTTCATTAGGTAAAAGTTATGAATTTTGGAAATTATTACATCCTTCTTTTTTTAATAAATGTCGACTTTTGGACTTATTGGAAATGTTTGGATACAATCCGACGTAGCCACCACTGGAATCTAATTCTACAAATAGTATAATACTGATAATATTAGTGCAGCCTGATCTTTATCTGGCTCTGTGCAGAAAACACAATGAATATAAATGCAAAGAATGGAAACAGAAAGCTCCACAGCTTTCAAATGTTGACTAAGAATTCGACTGTCAACGACGTTATGAAGGAAGCTTTGAATTTTTTCGGTACAGACCACTATCGCTGGATTACTTTGATACTGAAGAAAACTTAAAAACGTGATTCTCAGGCAAGTTCTGGAGTTGTAGGAGATACCCTTGAGATTATGTGTCATTTTGATGTTTTTGATGACAGATAAACTGAGACCTCATCAGGACTCGATCTTGATGTTTGGCTGATTATTACATCTCTTCAGATTCTGAGGTCCAGATGAGTGCGGTCGACTGTGGAGAGTGGACGGACCTCTGTGCTGCTCAGCCCGGCAGGTCCCTCCCGATCCCATTCCAGCCAATCACAGCCTTCCCCAGCGTCTTGCTGCTCCGCCCTCAGGAGTCGGCGCGGCATTACAGAGGCATGCTGGGTAGTGAGGCGCTGCATCGCTTCATAATGCTGTGAGTTTAGTAAGAATCCACAGACGTGAATATGTCTTTGAAATGATTTCACCAACATTTTAAGTAAACAGTTCATCAGTATTAAATCCAATATGCACATTTTCACTCCTTGGCCATTTTAAAGGGGAATTATACACATCCTCATCTAGGAAAAGTACTACTCTGTGAACACAGTGACAAGTGACTCTGAGGGAGAGGAAATAACCCTGATGATGTCACAGTGATGTCATCTTGGTTATTTCCGCTTGGCCCTGGACACGACGAATGGAAAGTTACAAAAGTTAAAAACAAGGACATGGAGTTAGAAAGATGTGGACATCTACTAGACAGTGTTGGCCTAATCCAATGAGTTGCATCATGGGAAATGGAGGATCCACTGTTTTTTAAAAGTCTAAATACATTTTAATGTCCCTTGAGGGATGTTTGTCTTGGTCACATGAAACAGAAGGAGAAAATGAGACCATGTTGGGGAGCTTTTACAAATATACTGTATATCTTTTTATCTTTTCAGTTTGTAGGAATCTTGGAGTAATTTCTTATATAGATGCTCAGTTATGTTTTCTATAACTCTGCACCTTCTTGTGTCCGATAATCACCCAGAGACTTCGATCGATGCTTTTTATTTCATCATGTCTTGACTGAAGAGTGTCTCCACAGCAGAATGAGACCAATCAGAACAAAATGTTGTGTTCTTTTTCTTTTTTTTTTCTCATATTCATTCAATAAGTGAAGCTTATTATTGGTCTCTTAGATCACAAAACATTTCTGTTGTGTTCATGTAAGTAGATGCCTGGAAAAACAATACACATATGTGTGTCTCTCTGTGTACACATGTGTACCTGTCTCTTCTTTACCCAGGAGCCACCCCGATTCTCCCGTGCTACTGTCTACCAAAGAGGAAGTGACATCATTCCTTCAGGAAGTGCCTCACCCTGAGCTAGCAGGCTATAAGCCTGACCGAGTGCTGGGACTGTTTAAGACACAAGCACACGCAGGTGGGAGGCTGTCATTGTGTGTGTTGGTGGGAATCGGTGCACATTATTGGATAACGATCAATTTGACGGCGATGCATCAGTGGCTGAAATTACAATTAGGACTTTATTCACTTTTTAATAATATAGCAACTGTGCCTCGGTTAGTCAAAAGGTTGAGATATAAAAACAGTTAAGCACGAGGCTGATGTTATTGGATATTTTTCTTACTGTCAAACAAATAATAATAATAAGCAAAAATAAGTAAAACTAAGTAGCGTGTTAGTTCACATGTCGGTACTTTACAACTTCCCTGCCCTGACAGTGTCTCTCAGCCCCAAGCTCATTGGTTCCTACTGAAGTGGTGCATTTTTTTCAAAAAGGCTCAAACTGCTGAGATCTGTAGTTGTTTGTATTGATTGTATTGATTGTATTCTCCAGACTTAAGAAAAAAAATCTTTGTTTGGTACAGATCCTTGGCGAAAAATCCCACCTTGATCATTTAAATGAAAATGAGAATAAGGATGCAAAAATGATCATTCCCTCCAGTATCGTAAATCGTATCGCAAGTGCAATATCAGTCAAAAATAATCGCAGTTAAATATTTTTCCCAAATCATTCAGCCGTATTTGTTGGAGACAATTTTGTGAGGTAAACAATGGTTCATGTTATGAAGTAATCAACCAAGCATGTGTGTTGCACGTGTTTGATTGGCCACCGTGGTGCCTTGCTGGAAGTTGGCATGTTGTGCAAATTGAGCCAGAATTCAGCTTTTTTTCCTTTCTGCGCTGGCACCCCACCGAGCTGCGTTTTCCCCACAGGGTTAAAGTCGCTCTGAACCTGTATCACAGGACGCTGTATGTGGGAGTCAGTAAAAAAAAAAAAAAAAAATCCATGTGTTCATGATGATGGAACATGTCATCAAGTGCAACAGTGTGGCTCATTGATGTGTATTTTTTTTTTTTAAATAGTTTTTTGACAACAATGGAGCTCTTTGGCACAGAGGAAGAAGATATATCAGGATATATTCAAACACAATACATGTTAACAGTATTGTATTCATTGTTAGTTTTGTTCCTTTCATGTTGTCAACAAGAGAAATATGGAATATTACCAGCCTTATGCTTGGGATTTGGATGATGTGGGAAGAAAGGTTTTTAATGAAACACTCGATAGGCCACGTCACTTAGTGAATTCAAAAAATATTGCAGAACTACCTCAGAATGACTGACCTGTCCAACGGCAGTAACCTTGTGTCGTGACATAGTGATGATCTGTCTTGCCAGGTGTACCACTGTTCACTGAAGCCGCAGAATCATTGAGAGGAGAAGTGCTGACTGGACTGCTGACCGATGAGCTGGCAGAGACATGGTAACGGCTCTGAACTCTGTCCTTCATTCCTCTTCCGAGGTTAACCCTTCCAGTTTGAAGGTGTAATGCACGATGCAACTGAAGGATGCAGATTTGTTTTTAAGGGGTTTAATCCACTCAGGAAGTCTAAGCAGTCGTAAAGAAATTAGCTTAATATATGAGCTTGGTATTTATTAAAGTTTCGTATGTGCTGTGCAGGGCGGGAGAGCACACCGTGCAGCTTCCTGCAGTGTTGGTGTTTCCATCTTGGAGGACTGGCGCTCCTCCCTCCACGCTGCCCGTGTCCACCTCTGCTGAAGAGCTGCTCTCACACATCCACTCTGCACTGCTGCATCCGCTGGTGAAGCAAACTATGTTCTCATTGGTCTTTCTGTGCTATAAAGACACGTTTGCGTTGGGAAACACTAAACAAAGTTATTTGGCAAATGTCTGATTTTAGAGGTCAAAATTCTCAATCCAAGTGTCTGTCAACCCTGAAATCTCATGAAATGAAATAGCTGTAATTAAACGATGGGTGCGGGACTTCTTGGAAGTTTGTGAAAGCCAAGATGGAATCGTTCACGGTATGTCACAGATAACAAGCTGCATATGTGGATCTACAGAGTGCCCTCGATACATCACGTCTGAGTTCACATTTGCTCATTTAAACAAATACAATGATGTGAAAACGGCAACGTTGCTCAACAAGACGAGTTCAGCTCTCCCTTTGAGGGTTCATCATGTTTTTTTGCACTGATGAATTTGCTGCTGTGATGGTAAATAGCAGAATTGTAATAGCCAGAGTCGGAGGTTTCAAATTGTACTCATTTCATTGTATTATAGGGCACTTTGGATGAAAAGTCCAAAGAATAACAGAATGTCCCTTTTTAGGTGGCGCTGTTGTCCTTGTTTATAATGCATCAGGGTCTTATAAGTATACAGTTAAAAGATGAAGTTATTTTATAATGGACCTTTTTACACAAGAAATGCAATAAAAATCGATGGTATAACTTGTACATTTGAACTTTTCATCTCTGTTTTCTCCACCAGCCTGAGCTGACGGTGGAAAACCTGCCGTCCCTCCTCTCTCTGGGCAGAGCCCTCCTCCTCCTCTTTGTGGGAGAGGAGGAGGACGAGATCGGGCGGAGGCAGAACCAGGCGCTGGTGGAGGAGATGAGAGGAGTGGTGGAGTTGGGAGGGGTGAGGATGGAGCGATTCTTGGCCTGCTGGATCCACCTGTATGTATATCAATCCATCGATCCATTCAGCTAAATGAGCCTACGAGAGTGGATTCTTTGCTCCATCCATCATGTACATGGACAAAAACACCAGTATTATCTGGATATGATATATTATTTTATATGAATAGATCTGTTTTGTTGATGTGTGTTCCAGTGGTCGTACTCCAGCTGGTATGTCTGTCCTGGGGTCATACTTGGGCTCCATGCCCCCCCTCCCTGCTCTAGTCCTCACTCATTTGCCCTCTGGAGGTGAGATCTATCAGTACCCCCCCAACACGCCCATACTGGCCTCCTCTGTGCTGCAGTGGCTGCAGAGGATCGAGGACGGGACTGAGTCAGCAGCAGGTGAGGAGGAGGAGGAGGAGGAAGACAAAGAAGACAACAGTATATGAAAGTATAAGTGCAGTCATTACTAAGAAAGCCCAACAAGCCCAAAGCTGTATGCAACAGTACGGCCTGTTGTATCCACCACACCAGTGTTCAAGCAAATATGTTATAAATCAAGCAGAAAAGATCAAAATAAAAGTGACAGTCCACAGAACAACAACACATCTTTGCCATAGTTGCATTTAGGAAAGCTTAAAAACCTGTAACCAAAAGCAAGCGAGAAAGGAAAAAAAACATTTCTCCTCGCTGTTCACTCTAATAGCGCTCTAAAATGACGATGACTCGCCATTAAGGCCCTTTTAGTGCCTGCTGTTGAAATGAGGTCTGCATCTGGATGTGTTTTCATCTGTAATGAATAATGAAATTACGCTCTCACATTTACACCTGGTATCAGCACTCTGGCTGCATTGTGAACAAATTAGAATTTCTCCGCACGATTTACAAAGTGAGCAGGCAATGCTGAAAGCAGACATGGCATGCAGCTCGGGCTTACAGTAAGTTTCTTTGCAATAAGAGGTCGTCATTTCTCAAGCAGCGGGAGTGGAGAGGAATGACGTTTTTAACTGCGGCAATGACTCCGCTCTCCGCAGTGATTACCTACTTGCATGCAGCCATTAGACTACCTGCAGGGATGACTTTACAACACAGTGCAGTTACATTTCCCCCACAATGACTCCGCTCAGCACAGTGTCTGCTGCGTACATGAGATATCCAGGTACAGATAATATTATTTAAATAATAGATTTAGAAGTGTGACACATTGCAATGGCATTTAATTAAATGTATGCACGTTATAGTTTCGATTGCTTTTATGACTTCCATTGATCTACACTCTGCAAAATGCCTTAAATGCACATTTTATGTGAGACATCAGAAGTCTCTGATGAGTTAACGACCCCTATTTAAACCTTCAGATGTCAAAAGGAGACAAATAATTGTGGATAATGTGATTTCATTAACTTTCAGCAGATGGAATAAAAAGGGGTGAGGCAGGTTATATGTCCAATGAGATAAAAGCAAGAAGGAAATGATAAAATAGATGGAAATGTGAAGTCCCATGTCTTCTCCTACAGTATTTATTGAGGCACAAATAGAAAGCCATATGTTCCATGAAGCTTTAAGGCAGACGAGCCTGTTGATGAAACAGTGACTTATGGCCTCCCTGTCGGAGGAATGTGGAAGATATGTGATAGAGGCTTTGAGTTGAGCAGCTACACATGTAATAAAAGTTTTAAGGGTTAAATGAAGGGGATGATCATTAAGGCTTTCAACCTCAACTGTCCGGAGCCAATTAAAGCTGCTTTCACATTATCTGTGGTGAAACGGCTCTGCGCTGGCTGTGCTGTAGTTTCTTATTGACAGAGCCGTAAGGGCAGCGAAAAAGCCAAAGAGCACTGTGCTCAAAATTCTGATTATTTCAACTTTGACCTCGATTGCCGCTGACCTTTCAAAGTGCAGCCAATTAGATAACAGCTGTATGAAGCAGCACAGGCAAGCGGGGGAGGTAGCCATAAAAATGAAACCAACTAGCTGCCTTCGCCGCAAGGCTTCGCGCCCATGTGAAGTCAGCTTAACCCTTGATCTGTTGAACTCTGCAGTGCTCTGCCTGCAGGCCGAGGGCCGAGATAAGACTGCGGTCACGCTGTGACCCGTCTCCATCGCTCTGAACTGAAGGATTGTCATGCAGCACATTCCTTCCATTCTCCGCAGTGAAACCCCAGAGCTGTAGCATTTATAGACGCAGACTGGCTTTAAGACTCCAAGGTTTCCTTGCAAGGCAGTTTCCGAAACTTTTCTTTTGATTGCAAATGTATACCTAATGGCTTTTGAGTTTGAGGATTGAATTTGTCACTTTCTTCATTTTTTCTGGCATTATTCAATATCTTGGAAGTTATAGAAAAGTATCATCTTGAACGCTTTGTAAATGTTGGAGTCGGTGTTTTGATCATGAATTTAGCTTAAGGAGCAAAGTGGTTTATTGCAGTTGTAATTCCAGTAACACTATGGAGGCCCAAAGTGCTTTTTTAGTGCATTAGATTAAAGGCCAGTATCATCTTGAAATACTGTATCCTATTAAACATTATAATTATTAGAACTGCAACGATTAGTCGACGGAAAAATAATAGCCAACAATAATCGATTAATCGTTTAAGTAATTTTTCTTGCAAAAACTTCCAAAAATGCTGTTTTCAGCCTCTGAAATGTGGAGATTTCCTGCTTTTCTCTGTTTTATATCATATTAAAGTGAATATCTCTGGGTTCTGGACAGACAAAACTAAGACATCATCTTGGATATCTTTGAGAAACTGGGATTGACATTTTTCATTATTTTCTGGCATTTTTTAGACCAATCCATTAATCTGGAAAACAATATGCAGATTAATCTATAATGAAAATGATCGCTATTTGCAGCCCTAATAATTAAAGATCTCTGTCTTGGTCTGTCTCTATAGGGATGTTGGAGGAGGATAGCTGGCCTCCCGCTGTCGAGTTCCTTGACTTCCTGAAAGTCATGGACATGCAGGAACCTGACTCCGCCCAGCAGCAAACTCCTGAAGAGGAGGAGGAGGAGGAAGAGGTGAACAAGGAAGAAGATGAGGTGGTAGAAAAAGCTGCGGATTCCTCCCCCAGCTCTCCCACCCCTGACAATAACCCACACTCTGAACTGTAACAGAGCAGGATGGGACACTAAGTCATTGATTAAACATGTTTTTCTTTTAATTCTGGGCTTTTTCTAATATTCTTATACCGTATTTATCGTAGGATTATTGAATGGATAATTGAGAATCATTCTTTTGCTCTGAATTGTATTGCCAGATTGGAAAAGATCCAGCAAGGAAGACACATAATGCAACATAGTACTACAGTTGAAGCTGGGTTTAAATCAGTTTTAATATGATTTGACACATACTGGTATTCTCTAGGTATGTCCTCCTCAGGGGTGTTTACTGAAACGTTTAGTTTCATTTCCTGGTTTCTTACTGCTGCAGATTTGTAACGGATTCCTGGTGAACTCTGGTTTGACCTGATTGGCTGACGTTTCAGTTTTTTAGACGCAACCTACAGCATGTACAGTATGTGTCACCCTGTTGGTCAGTACTGTAAATTACTTTCTGTTTTCTTCAATTTAGCTTATCTTGTAAAGCAAACCACAGCAGGTTCTGAACCCGAGAGAGGTAGTTAAGCACCAAGCTGGTTGTGGTTTCTCAAAAAAAAAGTTTCACTCAAACATGCTGGGCTGGTTGTTCATTTTAATCAACAACGACATGCTTCCAGTGCCGGTAAGCCAACATCCTAATATATATATGATCAGAACAGCTCTTATGTTTTTTCTGCAGTTAATATAAAGTAATACAGCTGTTAGCACATCTGCTTTTCCTCTTATGAAACAACAAGATGCGTGGAAATTGCATTGACTTTAGATGAAGGATATTTAAGTCCTGAAATGATTCTGACGTTATTTTTCCCAGCATTCCACCTCCTGAACAGTAATGACCGTGGTATCCCGGGATGCCTATGTAATTTTTCCCGGCAGCTGAGATGCAGAACAAAGGAGGAGGAGGTCATTGGATGGGTCCTTTTTAATTATTACGGTGGTTTCTGATGTGGTTTCTGGAACCTTGAGTTGTTTGAATCAATGAGTCTCAGTTAAAAGGGAACATCCATCCTAAACCATGAGCGGAAGGCTCTAAAGGGCTCTTGTGGTTTAGGGCAGATTTTCTTTTGAACCCATGCAAATCTTCATCTAACATTTTTGTCCAATTACTGACATTATGATCCAAGAACTGGCAGTTTAGTTTGTAAGTTGGTGTTTGATGCTGTAAGGCCTTGCTTTATCATACATAAAATAAAGAAACGTACAGAGAGTAAACTGGAATTAGATTATTTGACATAATGAATGGACACAATACAGAGAACACTAGACACGGCTATGATGACTGATTAATGAATCAGAAATCCTTTATTCGTCCCACAGCGGGGAAATTTACAGCGCTACAACAGCAAAGGGACAGTGCAGATAAAAAAAGCAAATACAAAATAAGTATAAGTAAGAATAAGAACACAACCTTAGTAAAATAAGTAGCAGCATAATAAAGTATGTGAACATGTGAGAGCAATACAACTAGCAGCCTGTAATAACAATAATACATAGTAAAAAGGATGTATTGCACATGCGTATTGCACAATAATAAATATTAAAAGGGTAATGTTCAACAATCCCAAGTTGTAAAGGTCTGAAAAGGGCTGTCTTAGTATCCCTTCATTTGGTGTATGTTTGTAAATTCCTTGTATATATATTACATTTAAAAAAAAAAAAAATACAAAATTGTGTAACTAAAATATATTTCTCAAACGTGCGAAACAGCGCCCCTCTGGGTTGTAACGGTTGGTGCATGTTAGCCAGTGTGTGTGGTTAAAAGACGTCACTGCACCCGAACAGAAGTCTGCCGTTGAGAGGTGACGGGTTTAAAAAACTAATGAACTCCATGCGGTCAATGTCATGGCACTGCGAAACTGAATGAGGACAATTAAAGTCTGAAGGAAGTGAAGTGTGAACCAGCCTCAGAAACACAAACATGTTAGTAGTATTTAAATTAAACAAGTGGGACAGTTGCTAAATTGTAAAGTGTTGGTACTAATATATGATGCCCCTTTTTCGTAAGGCTAAGCTAGTTAGCTAGCAGCCATGGGGAGAGGAGATGAGGAGTCCTGTCAACAAACAAAATGACTGTCAACATGGATACATCATTGAAATGAAAGAAAGGACGTCAAATAACGTGAGTCAGATACACCAGTTTGGTGGGCTGGGGATCTCATCGCTGCTCTTTGCAGACGATGTGGTCCTGATGGCATCATCGGCCTGTGACCTTCAGCACTCACTGGATCGGTTCGCAGCCGAGTGTGAAGCGGTTGGAATGAGGATCAGCACCTCAAAATCTGAGGCCATGGTTCTCAGCAGGAAACCGGTGGAGTGGATTGTGGACAGTTCAGTCATCCGAGAGAAGCTCGGAGTAGAACCGCTGCTCCTTTGCGTAGAAAGGAGCCAGTTGAGGTGGTTCGGGCATCTGGTAAGGATGCCCCCTGGGCGCCTCCCTAGGGAGGTGTTCCAGGCACAGCCAGCTGGGAGGAGACCACGGGGAAGACCCAGGACGAGGTGGAGAGATTATATCTCCGCACTGGCCTGGGAACGCCTCGGGGTCCCCCAGTCAGAGTTGGTCAACGTGGCCCGGGAAAAGGAAGTTTGGGGCCCCCTGCTGGAGCTGTTGCCCCCGCGACCCGACCCCGGATAAGCGGTTGAAGATGGATGGATGGAGATGGATGGAGATACACCCTCTGTCTGTCTGTCTCTTTGTCTGTCTGTCTTTTGCTAGCCTTGCTAACCTAGTTTATTTCCTTCCGGTCCTGGGCTGTGGCTTTTTGTGTGTCCTTAACTCCTTGTTGTGTTAAATACTGTACTTAATTGAATTTGAATATTTTTTTTACATGTTATATTTTCCCAGTTAATTATTTAATTCACCTGCTGACTGTGTGACTGTTTGCAGCCTGTGCATAATGTCTGTTTAGCTTTAATAATGACCCAGAATACTGTTGGCCTCCCTTTTGCATGACAGGCCTATAGATACGAGTGTTTAAGTTATGTATTTGATACATGCATTGATCATTTTTGATGTGAGGATCCACTTTAGTACTCATCTGCTTCAGACTATAAGCCTTGCAGTGCTGTGTATATATTATTATGCTTATACAATAAGTAAGGAACGTGTGTACGTCATGTATCTATGACATGTGCATTGTTTCTTTTTCATGTGAACTTTTACTAATTGGACATTGTGTGGTTCGTTGAATAACACCACAATGGAATGATCCCACAAAACTGAATTTCTTAATTTAGCACGTAGTTTCAGAGTTAATTTAACTGGCCCCTCTAAAAGAATGCATGGCGCCATCTGGCCCCTGGAATTTATGTTGGCTGCAGCTGTGACATATTAACAATATCCAATTATTTAAGATTGTCTTGACATACTCCGAGTGAAAATCCATTCTAAAATGAGAGATTGTCTTACTTACTGATTACGTTAAGAATATTTAAAACCATTTAATCAGAAATGCATTGCAAAAGGCTAAAATAACCAACAGAAAGTTGCCCTTAAATAGCAAATGCTTCCTGTCTCAGAGTGGATTTCACCTGCATGAAGTCAGTGTTCAGTTTGCTTTGCGTTGTTGCAGTCGATTAGTGTCAAAGCTGTTGTGAGCAGAGCAGAAAAACCAAGGTAAAGCAACAGATGGCTTTCACCGTACAGCCTGTGATTAGAACAGGATTAAATCTTGAGGTGCTGCCTGGGAAAAAAAAAACATTTTGAAATAAAATAACATTTTGTCATATTTCTGGGCTTAAACAGCTTATCTGATGTGTGTCAGATATGTGGTGTGGGGCAGAGAAAGTGAAATAACTGCTGACTTTTAACAGACTTGCTGACTTGGCAGCTATTTCTGGTAAACTGACTCCTGAAAAGAAAATCACAACACATGAGGTAATGATGCGGCTGCTAAGTTAGTCAGATAACTGTGGCAACCATCTATGAAGCTGCAGACAGTTTGATTAATGATGACAAATGAAACCAGCACAGGCCAGTTTCACCATCTGCTTATGGCTGCAAATTGCAGCACAAGCTACCCAGAAAACATAAGGTGCGGTTAGAACCCTGAGCATCTTGAGTTGAAGTTCAGCCTTTGTTGATGAGCTCAGCGTTCTCTCTCGAAGAAGACATTTTTACCAGCCTGCTGGTAGTGTTTACACCTGTGTGTCTGTGTCTGTGTCTGTGTGTGTGTGTGTCTGTGTCTGTGTCTGTGTCTGTGTGTGTGTGGACAGATGTGTAGTTGAGATCAGAATAAAGGCAGAGTTTGAAGATGGGTGTGGTCAGAGCAATGGCGCCGTAAGGGAGTAGCGGCCCCCACTTTACGCCTTTGGCCCAATTTGGCATCACATTTTTATGAGTTGGAAAGTTCTTTAATCATTTATTGAATGTCTCTTCTCTATTTTCCTTGCACTTCTGGTCCCTTTTCCTATAGTTCATTACAAGGTTAAATTAGTATTATGATGGATCCTGACCAAGGGCACAGGTTTAGTATTAGAAGTGTTTGTGTTTGAATGCATTTCCATCATTTGCATACATTAATTAACATCAGTTTAGCAAATAATACTCTAACCAAAAAAGGGGAAATGCTATGGAAATTGAAAAAAAGTATTAAAGCGTGAGCCTTACTTAAAATAACTAATGAATAAATTAACATTCAAATAATTAAGCAACAGGCCAATAAAAATATACACAGGTGCAGGTGTTGTGCTTTTCACCTTTTCATCCATACAATCTGGCTCATATAGACTTAAATCTGTCGTTCCATTTCTGGGTAAATTGTTTATGTATGAATCTCTAAACATGCTGGGGGGAAATATACAGTATATATTTGACTTTTATTTTCAAGACAGACACACACACACACACACACACACACACACATACATACAAAATAATTGCATTTGCTGCATCCCGGAAAAACCTGAGTCAGCGTAATCCATCAGTAGGGAAATGATCCTGCGAAAATCAAGAATGTAACTAGATTGTAGAGCAACCATCCAACCCTGTGTTACAAGTGAGTTATAACATTAGCAGAAGCAGACCATGTATATTGCTCAATTTATGAGGGACATAACACACACACACACACGGAGCAGGCCTGGAGCCTCAAGCGGTGAGTTGACAGTTTCATGTCATCATTGGATGTTTGTGCTTCAGTATTGAGAAAGGCATTACATTACGTCTTTGGTTCAGAGTTGTGAGCCAGCTTAGCTAATGCTTACATTACCGTACATCATACTGAGTGAAAGCAGACGATGGTAGTTAAGCAAAAGGCCAATTTCACATCAACTATTCGTTTTGGAAAAGTTTCAGCAGTGGTTTCAGCTATCCGCGCGGCCGCTATAGGAGTTTGAATCAAGTCACCACACATGCAGCCACTTGGAGAAAGAACCTGGCTTGATTACAAGGTCAATGTACGCATCACGGAGAGACATAATTGCACACATATGCACAAGTGTAAGAAAGCAAAAGCAAAGATGTGATGATGGGGAGGCAGAATCACATCTGTTTGGAAGTTTCTCTCTTGTTCATTGTGTCTGGAAAGGAAGTTTTCTGTCTCTGGGATTTATATTATAATCTGCGTGTGTGTGTGTCCATGACTGATCCTACACTGTGCATTCATTTGTCTCTAAAATTAGCCCAGTAGTTGTGTGCGTGTGCTTGTGCGTGTGCGTGTGCGTGTGCGTGCGCGCGCCATCCGGCTGAAGGGTTACAGAGATGCTGAGCTGGGAATACTTTTGGAACGTGGCTGTGTGTGTGTGGCTCTGTGTGGGAATACTCTGAGATTGTGATCAAATTCTGAACCTTGATTACACTAAAACTCCTACGGGATGTCCCCTAATCTGTCTTCTCAGAACTTCTCACAGACCAACACGTACACACAGAGCATCTCGCTGCTAAAGCCAGGCTGCATTTATCACATGCAAATATTACTTATTATTATTTATTATTAATAATACTCAAGCAACAATGAGCATAGTTTTTAGGTGCCCCCCTAAATCTACTTCAGGGATAATTAATGCGTCAAGCAGTTATTGAAACCAACACGCTGTACAGAAGCCTGAGAAGCATCCTTTTCATAATGTGTAAAAACTAAAATCTTGTATGCATGTTGGATCGTGACAGTAGCAGAAATGAGAATTGATTAGGACTGCACGATTACGGCCAAAATCATAATCACGATTTATTTCGATCAATACAAAGAAAATATTCCTGTTGATCTTATTTATACTATTCATTTACACTATTGTCTATATTGTAATATAAATATTTGTATACATATTTATTAGTGTTACATATTGTAATACAATGCCAATATTTTTACTACGACTTCTATGTTTGTATATACTTTATTCTAAAAATAAAGCAACTGTAACGTTACCCAATTTTTAATGGATGCAAGATTCAGTGGCTAAGTAGATATATTCTTTTGTTCAAATACAAATACAAATTGTCCAGTTTTGCATTTGCACCAGCATCATGGTTCCAGGTGTGACTATTCATTTAAACTATTTTCTGTTTATATTCTAGCAGTCTTTTTTACCAGTCCCTCTCTCTCTTATTTTCTGCTGCACCAATGAAAATAACAGTGCCCTCTGGAACAATAACAAGTCTGTACTCTCTGCACTGGAAGAAAATGGCTGATGCTGAGATTTGAGATTTGAGCCGGATGTTATTGTTGTGAGTGTCGCTTTAAATGTTGCCGCTGCAAGGAAATGTGGGACTGCATTACCTCCTGGTTCAGTGTACCCTAAGAAGAAATTAAGCATTGAAGCACCTTTCCTTAGCATTTAGATACGTTCATTTCTTTTTTTTTTTTTAATCTAAGTCTGTCTGTACATTGACTCTTTTGAGTATACTTTATTTAGTCACTGTTCCACTGCGAACACACTACATATTCAAAACTACATATTCAAATACTTGCTTACTTTAATTAGTGGATCGTATGGACTTTTGACGCAGATAATGTTTCCTACAGCTTTATAGTGTGAGTGCCTCGCCTGAAATAAAAAGCACCTCAGCTATTTCGATGATTGTAATACTCTGCTCGTGATAGTAGCCTCATACTTTCTCACCATGTCAATCTTGCAGTGAAAACAGGCCTTTGCGTCTCATTACACAGCAAAGGTCACATATTTATTCAGTGAGGTGATTTGTAATTACAGCGGCATAAATTATTCAGAGCAGCAAATTTCCAAAATTCTAGCTGAGTTTTATTTCAAATCGGAAAAGTCTAGACAAACAGCCCAGTCACAATCAGGTGCTAATGTGTGAGGGGGGAGGATCACCTCTGCACTGCAGGTCAGACAGCAGGCTGAGGTTAATTACATTATCAGTTTCCTAGAGGAAACCCTGAAATACGTTCAGAAGTTACAGGGAAAGGATGAAGATGAATCTCTAAAAAAAAAAATGCAAAAGTGGTTTTATATTAAGACTTCAGACTCAGAATTTCGTTGAACTAAATCTCAAGCTTTATCATTAGACGAGCCAGAAAGACAACATAATCTACCAAAAGAACATTGTTGCCAATCCTCTCACCAGACAGACTACTGGTTAAGAGTTAGTACCAGAGTCCCGAAGACGGTCACCTTCATACTCACGGTCTGCTCACGCGGGTCTTACTATTATACACTTATTAACCTAACCAGACCTTCTCTCGGGGCTGTGTGTGTCCAAACTGCTTAATTGACATCTCCCTCACATCTATGTACATTTTATTGCACACTATTGGACAGTTTACACCTTTATTGGTGAATGAAGTTTAATGACCCCCGTGCTATTTCCAGTACAACCCCAACCAACGTCAAGCTGAGCAGACATCTAACTAATGAAGGCTAAGTGGAAACACCTGTGTGGAGGTGCAGGGCAGCGATTTAGAAACTATTTCTTCACGCAAAGGTCCCACTGACAGCATCGACTGTTTGCAACAGGGGGAGCCAACAGGGGGAGCCAACAACGTTAGTAAGGCATCCCATGGTGTGCTGTAACCATAGTTACAAATATGCGCACTCTGTATGTGATTCTGTTGTGAAGAACTGAAATCGATTTGACTGTTTTGATTTGCTTCATTGTTGCATCTCCAGCTGCTATAACTCATTATGTTGATGGTAGAAATGTGGAGTAGATAGAATTTTTTTTAAATTTTTTTTTTTAATTATATTTTGTGGTTTCACTTCAGTGGATTGCAATACTTTGAGCTAAAAACCTTTCTGGATTCCACAAAAAAAGCACAACATTGCTGCTCTCAGCTAATGGAATATTGATATTTTGGAGATAATAATTAACCAAAAAACAACAAATGACATTGTCACTTACTTTGACTTTTCCTAATTTGTATAACTTCACACTAAGGACAACTGCAGCATTTATTAAACTTCTGATCAGAAAGACACTGTTCAAGCTAATGCAACAATACATTACTGCCTCCTCATTCTCATAAATGCGTGCTAAAATGTATTGTGTGTGTATTGATGCATACAGTGAAGGAAAGACTTGTTATGCTTTTTATGATTTATGCTCATTTTAGCAGCTTGTTTGTTGACATAGACAGAGATAGTGTGTGTGTGTGTGTGTGTGTGTGTGTGTGTGTGTGTGTGTGTGTGGAAAGTGAGAGCCCTAAAAGGCTTTTATTGGGTTTGTTACACAGTTCTGGGAAGAGAAACACAATAGCCTGCCATGGAGGGATAGATGTCAGGACATTTGTTGTCTGGGTTGTGTGGTGAGACAGAGAATATTGCAAATGAAAACAGAAGTCTGGAAAAATCCTCTCACTTTTCCACGATTTAGATTTTTGTGCATTTGATTTGACTTGTTTTTTGTCTTTCTGTAATATTTCAAACTAAACATGGCTGCTCATGCGACACATGTTGCCAGTTTAGGAGCCAGTACAAACTGTGACCAGCAAGTAAGAGGCATTAAAGCCTGAAGGCTGTGATTTATTGTGGAGCCATCTCAAGCGCTCGGTCTGATGACGTCAACAAATACTCTGATGGACACTTTTTAGACCAAACAATACATAGGTTAATCCTGAAAAAAATCTGCAGGTTAATGAAAAGAATCGAGTTGCAGCCAAAGACCATATGTTTTAAAAATAATACACATCCCACTTCCAAATAAAATCAACATCTTCTATCTTTCTTTCCCTTTTTTCTTGATGTTTTAGTTTGACACAGAAGTGATTGTACGTAGAGAATACTGGTACAGGTCTGTATGAAATGGTGAAAAGAGTTTGCCACAGTACAAAGAAACAATCTCCGACCTCCAGCTCCTGGCAGTCGCACAGTACAATACCTTTCAGCACCTATTGGAATGGTACACAAAAGCTGTGTGTGTGTTGGTGTGTGTTGGTGCAGGTTTTGGACAGGCGGACAAAGGCAGTGAGTGTCAGTGGCACAGAGAGGAAGATAAAGTCTGGCTGACAGCTACTCTCTATTAGTTCAGAGAGATTTTGCAGACAAACGCAGAAAGCGTGAGGTTTCCTTCTCCCGGCTGTGTTCGGACACTTCCCGCTCCATGTTGAGTTTAGCCTCCCATCAGTCCAGGCTAGGCACAAAATCCGTCCGGCGTGCCTGACGAATGCTTGACGAATTAACAAAATTAACTTTATTTACATTGCGCTTTTTGCAGCAGATGCAGATGTCATTTTACAACACATTTTCTGCCATTAACCAATTATGCAAACTAATGTCAGAAGCCCCAAACCATGTTTTAAAAATAGAATGTGATGGAACGTCCTCCAGTGAAATGATCAAGTATATATGTAATAGTATCATACATTTAATCCATGGTTATTGAGTCACTTTCTTTGTGTGTAACAAAGTCGATATCCATTCTTAAATCATACCTGCTTACTGCCCATGACTATATTAATAGAGAATTGATTTTCATCTAATCCAGAAGTTCTCTTGAGTACCTGCGAGCAAACTCAACCCTCCTATCTGAACTCTCAGTGGTCTCATCCAATTCCAAAAGATCAAATATTGAATCTCTCAGGCCCAAAGAAAAATCCTATCAAGAATTTACATGATTCTCAGGAGCTCAGACGCCTCAATATCTCTCCCAGTCTCTCCAAGTAGGAACAAGAGCTATTTATTAGTACCAATACGGACTTCTGGAGAACTGAACTTCAAATCTGCAAGAATAAATTCACAAACGTACAACTCATCCAGTACAAGGTTATCCATAGAATACGAAATGACATAAAATGGGTTTTAATAAATCAGACAGATGCACACAATGGTCACACACCACAGCTGACACTTGCATTTCATCTGGCACGGTTCACTCACCATGCACTTTGTGGGTCCAAGTTACAGAACAATTATCTCACTTACTGGACTGACTCATCACTTTTTTCCTGGAGGTCTGCGTCCTAGGCGACCTAATTCCAAGAAGACCATCCGTTTAAACTGGAAATCAAAAAAAGGAAGAATCTTCTATAAGATCATATATCCCTGAGAAAAAAAATACCCGCCTCCCTCAACCATAGCTGTTTTTCAACAGTCATCAAAAAAATGTACCGTCGCTACTGCCAGATCCCCAATCCACAATGCAATGATGAATTCATACACACACATGACCGACTATGATGCTGACTATTATTGTTATTATAATAATTATTATTACTGTATAGAGTATTATTGATAGGTTGAGATTGGTGATGATGTTAATGATAATTATTATGCGTCTATTATAATTGTATTAGTTGTTTTACTTGTGTTTGTTTTGGCTTACTTGCTTGCAACAACACACAGGCATGTCCAGGCCACACTCAGACATACAACTACACATCTGGGACCGGACAAGTTTGGGACGGCTTGGTTTCTGTCTCGTGGAGGAGTGGGGTCTGTTCTAAAGTAAATCTGACCCGCAACAGGAAGTGGAGTGAGAGAAAGAGCTATATAAAAAAAAAAAATGACAGAAATATGTAAACAAGGAAAGTAAAAAAAATAAAACTAAATAAATTGGGGCATGTCTGGGAGAAAGTCAATCGTTCCATAACGTACATTTCCTGAACTATTGCGGACTCTTTACACAGCCATTTCATGGTTATCGCTTTTTTTTTTTACCACCAGCTAGTATGTATATGTGCGTATATTTGTAATAAAGACCTGTTGTGCTTATTCAGTGTCCCAAATATATGACACTGAAATTAAAATCAAGATGTGAGCAGATTATTGATGTAATCTCTGTTCCCATGTCTACCAGTAAAAAGAGATTTTAGGGCACTCGTAAAGAATATGAAAAGGACGAGCAGCCATTACATCACACATTGTGAAAACACTGACCTTGTTCAGGTTCTTTCACTTTATGTTAGCTTCCTGCTCCACTTTAATTTAACGTACATTGTGGAAGTGAATACATCCTGGAAATTAATCTTCTGTTGGTATTACTTTTGGAGAGTTTTTTTTTTCTCCAAGTATAGATTGGAGAGGTAGGTTTTTATGACTTTGTTCTAAGTCCTTGCATTTGGCATCATATTAAGAATCACACGCTCTCTAATAGATCTCCGACATCTGATCCTTGTTTTTTTGTTTTCCCCAAATAAATGTTGAACTCATTCTATTCCATAACACATCTTTAACATCTTTCCCTCATTCTCTGAGAGCCCCAACATGAAGATAAAGCACATTAATCATGCTTTAGTTGCTACTAGTGGATATTATTTCGCAAGAGCGAATATTGTTGGGAAAACAAATTGAAAACATTGTCGGTGAGCTTTTTAATGAAAACATTTTGTGACTCGGCAGATGCATGTTCTCATTATGTTGATAGGGATCAGATTCTGGTGCCTCTCTCTAAATGTATTTGCTGTTGTAAATTAGCATGGTATAAAGGGGGAAGTCTTGTATTTATCTTTCATCCTCTATAGTCTCTACTCTTTGCAGACACTGCAGTATGAGAAGCTTTCAGACCGAACCTTATGATGGATGAGTGACTTTTATTGGAGCTCCTTTGGGTTCCTCCTTTCATCTCATGTCTCCTTTATTATTCTTTTCTAAAAGACTCCTTCATTAAAGTTTTTACAGTCAATACATCAAGTTTGAAGTAATGCGAAAGCTGTGCTCAGCTGCTGTAGAGTTTAAAAAATGGAGAAGTAAACTTTTTTTTAAAGAGCGAGGGAGAGAGTGGTGTGGAGAAGGAGGGAGGGAGGTAGGTAGGGAGGGAGGTAGGTAGGGAGGGAGGTAGGTAGGGAAGGAGGTAGGGAGGGAGGTCAGCATTCCTGCAGGTCCTCGGCCTGAGAACACGCTGCAGACTGATCAGCTCACGGCTCAGTTTTGAATGATTGACACAGCAGTTACTGTGGCTTTCAAACACAGCATGACATCATTATCTAAAGAAGTGACTTTTACTCTCATGGAATCCCAAGACAATGCCTTTCACGGTACTTCCTTTCTCCCGGGAAATAAAATGTGAATTTCTAATTAAAACCCAGTGTTGGGGATTGTAAGGGTAGGTCAAACTAAAATTATATTTAAAAAAGTAATGAAAACAACAATCAATCGTCTTTGAGAGTGATGACAGATAGTAAATAATGCTGGAAACCAGATATAAAGTATGTCAAATTAAGTCTGTATACAGAAGTGCTTAGTCTTATACAGATAAGATTAAGCACTTCTGTATACTGCTTTATTTATAATATACTTCCGTACACTACTTAACGTGTGAAAGTATGGGGAAATACATATTAAACTAATACAATGTTTACACTTAAAAGAGAGCTATAAGAGTTTAAACTACAGAAAAGTAGCCGAGGTTTTACACCTTCTCAGTCTGTAGAAAGAACATTTCCACTCTGTTGTATTGTTTTCATCTCCCCTGTTTTGAGAATAATTGTGAATGTATTTCCTTTTATCCCATGTTGCTTGTGTAATTATTTACAGATAGAAATATACTTCAGTTTAAGGAGCAAGGATGAAAGGCATCAAATTCCTCGTAGCTTCTTTGGCAGCTCTTATGATCACAAGTGTAAATAAAAGCTGCTCTGACACAGCAACAATCTGAAGCAGCACAGAAGGTTTCAGTTCTGTGCGGCTTTTGGAGGATGTGTGTTCGTGGAAAATTTAAATTCCTGTTTTTATATATAACATAAAATCCTGCTGTGCAATAAACACCAGAAAACAACCAACATCAACAGTATTTTTTACTCAAACACAATGCCAAAAGGAAAATGAGTCTTTGTCGGTCTTCAAAACTAAAACGTTTGTGTTGGTTGTTACGTAATGCCAGCCAGCACGCAGAAAACACATCCGCTACAAGTTGTAGTTTCAGTCTTCGTGATACTTTTCAGCTGTTAACTTCCTGTGTGATCATCAGACAATTGAAACCGCAACTTATTTATTAATGAGGCTCTGTTCTAAATATCATCTTCTATGATTACCATGCAACCTTAATGTAATGTAGCTAATGCACTCACGCCTCCGTAGTCAGCATTTAGTCTGCTGCCATTAGGAGGTTTTTGCTGGATCAATATGGAGAAAAGTTCTGCATACTCTGTCCTAAACAGCATTTTCATATTGCTGTTATGCTTTCGTCCACAGAAAGGGTCGATACAGTGTGTGTGTGTGTGTGTGTGTGTGTGTGTGTGTGTGTGTGTGTGTG